>JAPKLY010000150.1:206418-357752 GCA_026898435.1 Prunella vulgaris | reverse complement strand
ATATATATATATATATATATATATATAAAGTAAAAATAACATATTTCAAAACATTTAACTTTATTGAAAATTAATAATTTAAGTACTACTCCTTTCATTCCGAAATTACTTGCATACTTGATTATGCATTAAAAAAAAAAAAGCACTTTTCTAATAAAGTGAGAGCATATGAATAAATATGTGTATATTTTTTAATGTTCATATAAATTAATTTTTTGTTTTTGTGTCAATTAGTATGCAGAAAATTCTGGAACGAATGGAATATATAATATAATAGAATTATTGTGTTAAATGACAGGTATAAAATATAATTAAAATTGTCACTGTCATAGTAAGAATAATGATATGTAAACATTAGATTTTTTTTTTTAAAGTTTGTGAAAATAAAAAATTGATGATCTCAAAGAATATGTGCAATCACAAGAGATGAAGATAAGAATAAATATATTAAAATATATTATCAATTAGTATATTATTATTATTTATATTATTGAACTCTCATTTAAATTACAAACATATAAGCAATATTGTATTTATAATTATTGAATATAGGAATAATTACAAAACATGATCACTTTTAATACCATATTTACCAAGTGGAACACTCAAAATTCAATGTTCCAAGAGGGTCATTTTATTTCATAAAGGAATATTTTTGTAATGATTATAGGACTCACATTCTCTCACCTCACATTCTCTTTTCTCTCTCATCTGACTCACTTCCCCATTATCTCTCTCTCCTCACGTCTCTCTCCTCTCATGCACACAAGAAGACTTTTTCTTTCTTTTTTTTTTTATTTAAATTTTTCCTTGTTATTTTTTTTTTAAATTTTGAATTCAAATTTTATTAAATTATTTTTTTCAATTTTTCAGTTGATTATTATTTCAGTTTTGTTTTTTTGTTTTGATTATTTGAATTCAAAATTTACACGTTTTAAGTAACAGTGTATATATTTTTTATTATTTTCTTAATTCAATATTATATAGTATTATTTTTCATTTTTTTAATATTTAATATTATTTTTGCAAAATTTATATATTCATTTTTTTCCAGAATTTATATTCTTCTTTTTTTAATATTTAATATTATTTTACAAAATTTATAATTCTTTTCTAATTTTAAATTTATCTTTATGTATTCAAACGTTATTTTTATATATGCATTTCTATTCACTGTTAATATACATATATGCAGATTTTAAATTCTGCATATATATAATTATTCTGTATATATATTCAAAATATAAATTCTGAATATCAAATATACGTCTCTTTTTTCCTTTTCTGCGTTTTTGTTTTTAATATTTAATATTTATTGTTATTTGTTTTATAATTATGTATGATTTTTTCCTTCTTTTTTTAAATTTGAATTCAACTTTTTCTTTCCTTTTTATTTTTTTAAATTTAAATTAGTTAATTCGAATTTTACACTTTACATTGACTTAGTCTTTTTATTTTGCAGAAAAAATATTTTTTGTTTATTTTGTTTATTTTCTTTTCGGTTGTTTTTATTGTTTACTCTTTCAGTATTTTATTTTTACTATTTCAAATTTGTTTTGTTAATTTTTTCGTCTGTTTTTCTGCATTCACATTTTATATTTTTCATTTTTTTAATATTTAATATTATTTTCCAGAATTCATATTTTTCTTTTTTTTAATTTTAAAATTACATTCATATATTCAGTAGTTATTTTCGTATATGCATTTTTTTCCATCAGCATATATATAATAAAAAAATGCATACAATTACAAAATTTCTGCATATGTTATAAAAAAATTCCCAAATTACATTGGATTAACCTAAAAATTACATGAATATCTGAAATACTCAAAAAAATTAATTAAACACAACCAAAAAAACAAAATTGAAATAAAAAATTCTGGGCATCCAAATCCCAAAACAATTGCCCGAATGTAATCTTCACAGCTAAAAAATATGTAAGATAAAAAAAAACAAGAGATCCAATCTGCAAGAGAGATCGATTGCTAGAAGAACAAGAACCACAACACCCATAAAATCTGAGAAAATTCTGAAAATTCCCAAAATTTGATTATCCCCAAATTTTAAATAAAATTGAAAAAATTCCCAAAAACCTGAAATCAAAAGGCCTAGATCCGGTGGCTTCGTGGCAGATCGACGGTCACCAAATCAAGCACGACCAGATCAGCACGGCCAGATCAATGCCATCGATCTTTGAATGCTGCAGGGAGAGGGGCGCTTGATCTATGGTGTCGGCGTCGAAAAAAAATGGTGTAAGAGTGAGCGTGAGGCAGAGAGAGAGATTTTACCGTCAAAATCTGGTGGCGCCGTCGCGAAGAGGAAGGCCGTCGGTGGCGCCGTCGGGCTGAGGGGGAAATGAGAGAGAAGGGGAAAGCCGATTTCTGAGATTAAGAGAGGGGGAGTGGGGTGGGGGTGGGTTTTCTTTTTGAAATATGAAAACTGGAGGTGGGGATGTGTGTTTATTTTTGCAGATATTAGGGAGGATAGGGGGTAGGGACCGTAGGCTAGTGTTCAGGAGAGAGAGAGTTTGTCAGATTTATGTTTTGGGTGGGGTCCATTTGTGACCCTCTAGGAAAGTTGGAATTTTGGGTGGTCCACTATGAAATAACACTACCTTAAATGACCTTATATGATATTTACCCTTGAATATAATATTAGTGTATTAGCTTCTATATATACCGAAAAAGCAATATCATGCATATTAGAGCTTTTTTTTGTATGACTATGAAGAGAAGATTTAATAATATTAATTTCGGGTTTTCGATACTTTTATTTTTATATAATTTATTATACATAGTGCAAAGTACTATATAATTTATTTATGATAATGCTCATAAATTAAAAAAGTTAAACTGTTGAAGGATGAAATTTTTTATTAAAAATATTAATAATCTCATAAAAGTATTATGAATAGAGATCGATTGCATGATATCATGTTATTGTTCAGAGTATAACTATAAACAATAGTTAATATTGTATAATTTTAAATTATTTATATTTAATATTAAAAAATATAATAATGTATTTGAATTTAAAATATAAATATACATGCATCAAATAATATATTTAAACTATAAAGTATTCGATTAATAGCATAAAAATTTTAAATAGTGGTTCATAAAATTGAATCTTAATGGTTATATCATAAATCACATTCATATAAAATTTAAAAAATTTGTTTATATTAACAATGTGATCGACAAAACGACTTCGTAAAAGTGTGAGCATGAGTTGAAATCGAGAAAATATATTTTACCGTGCATCACACGGGTACAATACTAGTAAGGTTTAATAGAAACCGACTCTTGTTTCACTTGCTTCGAAATTGAGAGTTAATTGACGCAAAACAAGTCCACTATATTTTGTGATATGAGTACTGCAGTAAAACAACCTAACTATAGCCCAATAACTAATGGCCCAATAAGAGCGTAATTGCCCCCTTTATAACTGGCCCAACCCAACTTCTTCTTTAAAGATTTCTCACCAATTTGAATTGAGTAGATTTTTGTAATATTTATTTATAATTATTAAATATACTTATTGATGTTATTAGATATATATTCACTAATATTATACTATTTACAATGTAATTTGAACTTACGGGCATAATAGCATGAGTTAATATATCTAGTGGTATTAGTTTCATACTATTACATCGTATTTATAAAGATTTTGTGATGTGAATCGCCAACAAAATCTCACTATGGAACCCTTGAATTTGTATCTAACTGGTATTATTTTCGGTTCTTATTAATATTTGGGTTAGTCAGAGAATGGTATAAGAAAAAAAAATAACTTTATTATTCAACTTATATTTAAACTATTATATAAAACTTTTATACTCACTTCGTTCCAAAAGACATTGCATACTTTTTATTTTGGTCTGTCCCACAAAAAATTTGCATGTCTAAAAGTGAAAATTATTTATTAAACTCCACTCTCACAATACACATATAATATTCATAAAAATATACTTATTATACCTTTTTCTTAAATTGTATGCTCAAAAGACACCACAATGTCTTTTGGGACGGAGGGAGTACCTATTTTAAAATAGTGCATTAGTTTTATTACAATATGTAATCATTTCTTAATATTTTAAGAAATCATAATAAAGACATATACCTATCTAGTAATGTCTAAAAATAACTAATATCTTTCTTGCTTAGAACAGTGCTGGTTTTTAATTTTATATTTTCACATTTCATCTATGGCAATAACAAAAACGAGATTTTATATGACCAAAAATATGTGTCTATTCGGTGTTTCTATCGCCGCAATAGTAATTAACGTTGGTCTATTCAAATAGTTAACCGTGAAAATTGATCCAAAGTGCATTCTGAATTTGTGATCTCTCCCTCATAATACTTTATGGCGTGTTTATGCACAATTTCTTGAAAGTTGCAACACTTATTAAGAACAAATCCAATTATATCAATTAAATAATAAAATAGACGAATATTCTTGCATCACGTCATCTCATATATGTTTATAATTCAAAAAAACGACATAAAAAAAAAAAAAAAAACCAGAAGTTCGCTCTTGCAATTCGAGTCAAAATTCCAACCAAGATTATTGTAAAAAGCTCTTCAAAAAATGAAAAAGAATAAAAAAAATTAGAAAGAATTGTGTATATGTAAATGTAATTAATGGAGAAAAGAATACTAGTTTAAAAGTGACAGCCACAGCAGAGGTAGAAGAGGCAGAGGGTGGAAACAAGAACAATGGCTTCCACCACATAAACAACCTTGAAAATAACATCATCCACCACCCATACTTGAATATTCATCTTCTTCATTTTCATCCTCCATGCCCACCCCTCTTTCTTCAATGACCAGATCCTCCTCCACATCTCTCTCTCTCTCCTCAATTCTCTCTCTTCACTCTGTTTATGTCGGTCTCAGAAATATATATACATATATATATATGGAGGACCAATGCTTATTTGCATTGATTATATCATCAGAGTGGAGTTACAACGAGTTGCTGGCTGCGAGCTGTCAATTGGAAAAATAATATTCTTTTGGGCATTTTGTCGAACAGCTGATGCTCATTCATAGGTCCCCTTTTTTCCTTTGGGAAAGAAAAGTTGCCAACTTTTAAATTATTGATGATTAATGCTTCAACGGTACAAAAATCTTTATAGTGTTTGTTAGTGGGTAGATTTTAGCTTAAACGGCTAGTAGCCGATATTGATTAATGCTAATTCATTTCATACCAATTGGCATTCCATGAGAAGCTTTTGCCACAGTTGGCTCATTCTCTTTTATAAATATACTCCCTCCGTCCCGGATCAAAAGACTTGGACACACAGATTAGGAAAAAAATAGAGTATGTGAGTATAAAGTTAATTAATAAAATGTAAAAAGTGTACTTTATTAATTTTTATGAGTGCAAATTATTTTCTTTTTAAAATAGAAAAAACGAGTTGGAACGTCCCAAAACAAAAAAAGGTAAAAAAAAGAATTGGGACGGAAGATTATTATTTATAGGTGAAATTTTGGAATCAACAGAATTTAGGGATGTAATGTAATTTTTTATTTTTTTTAAACTCCACCCCCGTTTCCTTTAATTCGTTCCCAAAGAAAATCAAACTCAGGTCACCCACTCAAGTGAGGAGCCCGGTGGCCATGTGGGCTAGCCCTTAGGAATGTAATGTAATTAATCAAATTTTTTGCAAAAGTTTTGGTTTGAAAAATATTCTTTCAGCTTGTTTTGATAAAGCTCATCTACACTTGGATTTACTGATATTTTATACTATAATTTCAATTTATAAATCTAATTATATTTGTAAATGTAAATAATAGTATGTAGTCAGTATTAATTTTACATTGTGAATAAATTTTATACGAAAATTTGTGCAAATTCAGTATTCGATTCATTAGCTCGTGAACCAGCTCGCACAAATTATAATAAAATAATTTTATATTACTCTTTTATATTTTATAAGAATTTGTACACTTTTTTTATTTGAACTTCTCAAATATAGGAGTATATGTTTTTTTTCTGACATCCCAGCTTTATACTCGAAAATAAATAAATCTAGCTCAAAATTATGATTCGATTACATATCTACTCGCATTCTTTAAAACTTCCACCATGCATCAACAACTTATCTTTAATGTTGACAAATTAAACACAATATTAGAAGAAATATCGTATCAGTTCCACCTTGAGTCGTTATAATTATGTACATGAAGGTTGAAGATGTGAATCCTATGACCAAATATAGTACATTTCTCAACAAGTATGATAAATACCCTCAATAGTATAAAAAATAACAAAAAAAGCAGAAAGATGATCAAGTGGAGGGACGCTTGACGTCCTTCTTGCCTGATAAAATCATGGAAATCTGGAGGCCTCGACTGAACGCTTGATTGAAGAGAAGACGCGCCTGGAACTCGGACATGAACGGGAACCAGGATAAGATGACAACAGGCATGAATATGACGAGCCCCATTATAGCTTCATAGGCTCTCGATAACTCCATCACTGAGCCCCAAGCGCCAATGCCCTTCAAGCACGGCCTGCATGCTTGAGCAATCTGCACCAATTTCGATTTCATTTGTGACTAATAAATAAGCAAGTTCTAATTTAATTTCTGAGTTATATACAGAAAAGGATGGTTTACCAGAATAAGGGCCCATCCAGTAGGCAAGAAGGCCAAGATAGCAGCAAATATATCACTAACAGTGAGGTTAGCAACCAAGAATAATATAGCCACCACTGATACAAATCCCAGGAACACAAGTGCTTTTAGAATCCTGAACATCAGCTGAAACTCTGTCCCAAATTTTCGTCTTCCCATCGACACCATCTGCATCTCGTAGAAACAAATTACTATTGTACAAAAGAAAGGAAAGTTTAATATCAATAAATTAATTTTTTACTAGAAAGAAACTCCATACCTTTAATAGCAGAAGAACTGTCAGCATAACGAACCAAGATAGGCCGTATACCTGATCACAACCAAGAATGATGAGCACGATAAAAAACTGAGAATTACAGCAGGTATTTAGTAGTAGCAATATAATTACCAGGATATCCTTGTGGTTGTGTGATATCTTTAGATGATAGACGATCCCATATTGATAAAGGAAAAATCGACATGCGAGGATAATCTCCAGCATTCTGCCTCTCAGATTTGTGTACTTCAAGTGTTCCTGCTCTCCATTCCACCAAGATTCCCAGCTTTTATCGGGTGAAATCCCGATTCCACCCCTGTTGCCCATCCATCTCTTCCAATCTGCCCAATCTTCCACCGTCTTTTGCCACTCAAACCCCGAGGGATTGAAAACAAAAGGAGCAAACAACCAGGAAGCAACAAGGAACCACATAGACAAAGTGATGAAGAAATACAGTGATGAACTGCGATATGAGTTCCCATACACCTCGTATACGACCAAAAGCAGGAGAAGTTCTAAACCTTTAACGAAGTGACTACGAGAATACAATCTATAGTTATCAGCAAACTTGGCATGAAAAACAACAAAACCACGACCTGTTGCTCGGTATTTTGACCCTCCATGCAACATCGTTCGCCCATAATAATGGGCTTTCGTTCCTAGCTGAAAAGTAAAGAACACAGATGCCAGCTGAAACTGCATAACAATTAAATCAACAATGGCATTTCGAAATCCTCTTTCAAGCCCAATTTCCATCACCATGGGTAGAACGAGCAACAAACCAAGCTGGAAAAGAGTCTGCGTAGCCAGAGCCTGCTCAAGAACTACATTGTGAAGAACAGCTGCACGTTCCATAATTCTCCTTTCTAACCCACTCAAGACCATGTATAATCGTCCATACAAGAACACATAGACAGTAAGAACAGTAACCTGAAGGGGAAAAATGGAACTCCTAATCAAGCTCAAGTATCAGGAGAGAACGAATTTAGATTCATAACTCCACTTAATTTACGAAAACTGAGACCAACTACAGATGAAATTATAAGGAGTTGGTTTGTTGCCTAGCACGTTAATCGTCGAGGCAATAAGTTTTTTAAGTCCTGTAAGTTTCAGCCCTCGACTTTCACGAATTGAAAACAGTCTTGTAGCCACTTTTAATTGTTCGACATTTTAGTCCGATAACCAGTTGTAGGAGGTGAAACATGTGTCGATGCTAATGTGACAGAGTCTGATTTGTCCATGTGGCGGAGTCTAATTTGTCAACCAGATGTTTCAACTCCTACAGTTGGTTATAGACTAAAATATGGACAGGTTGAAAGTTACAGGATTAGATAACTTACACGACTAAAACTTTTATATTCCCTTAAATAATACCACCCTACATTTGTTGAGGGTAAATATTTTGATCGGTTTATAAATGGGTACAATATCCAGACTAGGATTTATCATTTTCAAAAACTGATTGAGCAAACAAATTAACCACAAAAAAATGGGTAAATCTCACATACCATACTACTGAAGTAAAAGCCGACAGTGGTGAAGTAGAAGGACAACATTCTATAGAAATCAAATTGACGTCCAAGTCGGTAGACATCTCGACTAAGAGTCTGCTCTCCGTTGCCATTTGCAACCTTTGCCTCAAAAAGAGAGATCTGATTCATACCAACATCTCGTCCCTTGCCTACTTGGATGTATTCATGATGTGTAACATATCCCCTCCGAAGAGTTGAATTGTAACCTAAAAATATAGAATTGGTCAAAAAAAAAAATTAATGATGAAGCTTTACATAAGGAATCCTCGGACATTTATACCTGAAAATATATCTTCACTTAAGTTGATTGTCTTTGAAGCTTTACTTAAGCCCCCTCTTGTCAAATGAAAGATTCTGTCAAATATATCGGGGTGTCCATAGTGGAACCTTACCCTGTGGAGGAAGAAATATCAACTTGAAACATCAGAAAGCTGAATTCCAGTCAATCAAATCTAATCATAACATGTAATTTTTCTACTATTGAATTTGACTACAATTCATGGCTCCTGCTTCCTGTTCAAATCATCTCAAAACAAGAGTTTTTCCAAACGGAAATCCTTTCCTCATGGGTTAACAACCTCACAAGAAATTTATGAGAAACACCATAAAGACAAATTCTCGACCATTAATTATTTAGAGGTCCGAAGAAAAAAAATCTCCAAACTAAACCCCACTAGAAAGTAAGCAGCAACAGAAACTCCAGTCGTTATTTTAAGGGTAAATGAGAAAACCAAATGTCAGATAAAACTGGAAGGGTAGAATCAGACTGGAGGGAGAGTGAATTACTTTTTAGGTGCAGATGTGCAAAATGCACATGGCCATGCACAAAAGTAATAAGGAATAAATCCATTATTGTCTTCATCAAATTCGTGTTTATATTTTAGTCAAAACAAGTTAACATTGAATTTAAACTCATCAAAGCACAACTCCTTTGGTGTTTTCCCCCTCAGGTGTTTTCCCCCTCATAAACATTATGCTCAACAGTTCTATAAAGTAGATTAAATATGTTGTTAAAAGTTCTCAAGGTTAACATGAAATAGCTTGATTTATCACAGGACACTTGAACTTAATCACAATGCATTTGTTTAAACTTTTAATCTTTCCATGTGCAGCCAATCTTCATGTTTGTGAATCTTTAGTAAAAGTTTACCACTATGTATGAATAAGAGCATTATGACATAATTGCACGAAATATACAATTCAACCACACTAGAGTAGGAGGATGGACAAAAGGATACATTTACCTTAAAGGATTTGCCAAAATTCTTTGCGCAATTGTAACAAAACTAGTTTCTTGATTGGACATGAACCAAGCAAGAGAAGATACACTATCATCAAAGAGAAAAGGCGTGGTTACACATGATACTGTATAATTGTAGATTATTTTGTTTACTTATAATGTTGATAAGCCCTTCTACAAACCTTCCTGTGAAAATATGCTCCCTTAATCCCAATATTGTTGGTCTTCTTTGCCCTGAATGAGGTTTTAATAACTCTTGTAAAACATTGCGCATTTTGAAAGCTTCCTCAAAGTAATTATCCTGAGGAAAAGTGACCACATCAATGCTGATATGCATAAAAGTGACCAATGGCAATGTGCTATCTATTTCCCCTTCCATGTTTTGAACGAACTACTAATTATCCTTCGCAACTGATTAGATGAAAATAGATAATCATCCATTCAACTAAAATCGAAATATACAATATATTAATAAGGGAAAATGATTTTTTTAGTCCTTTATCTTTCACCAATTGTATTTTTCGTCCTCTTAACTATACTTTTGTAAAAATAGTCCTTTAACTTATCAAAAATTATTTTTTCGTCCTCTTAACTATACCTTTTTAGAAATAGTCCTTTAACTTACCAAAAATCGATTTTTTTCGTCCTTTTACCGAGCTCAAGTGGATTTTTTTTTATTTTTAATAACACACGCACACGTGGCCCCAGTTTGGGAGGGAAGAAACGCGCGCTAAACACTGAAAAAGCCCCAAATTATATCTCAATGCACATGATGTTGAAGGTAATGAGATTTAGGGTTAGATATAATTTGGGGATTTTTCAGTGTTGATCGCGCGTTTCTTCCTTCCCAAACTGGAGCCACATGTGCGTGTGCTATTAAAAATAAAAAAATTTCCACTTCAGACAGGTAAGAGGACGAAAAAAATAATTTTTGATAAGTTAAAGGACTATTTGTAACAAGGTATAGTTAAGAGGACGAAAAAAATAATTTTTTGTAAGTTAAAGGACTATTTCTAACAAGGTATAGTTAAGAGGACGGAAAATACAATTGGTGAAAAATAAAGGACTAAAAAAATCATTTTCCCTATTAATAATATTATTCCATGGGCTTTTAAGTGCAACTTGAGTATCTCATACTAATATCTATGACATTTAAAACTTTAAAAATATTTTTTTAAAATTTTAAAAAAAGAAGAATGTTTTCTTAGTCGTTAATTAACTTACATCCAAGGCTAGACAAAGAATAAAAACATGCACTGACCTGATTCATGTCTATGGTTTGCAAGGCTTCTCCACGGGTAAAAATGATAGCATGGTTTTGATTCTCAGGTTTCCCCTCCCCAATCTCTGCTGGAGGACCCGGAAGTTTGATACGATATATTTCCTGGCATAACAATATTAAAAATTGTCGGAGTTATGCTAAAATAAAAAGATCTTGAATGAATCAAGTGCGACAGATTATAAAGATGGTGTTTTCTGCAAAAAATTTGCATTTTGCTCCTCTGTAACAGTTATACCTCGTCTAACTTATCCCCTCCCTTGACCAAGACTGAATAATAAACTTTTTCGGTGGTTTTCTTGTCAACTGTTTCATCCCTTGCATCTATATAAGCAACACGCAGAGATGGATGCCTAAAAGATGCATTATAAGTTTTATCAGATTTTTCGTCAATGACAAATCAATAATGAAAATTAAATTAAATTTATAATGCAACTTACGCCAACATAAGATTCAGAATATTCGTATAACAGCTCCGGTCTCTGTTATTGCTAGACATCTTCTGCGCACCATACACCTGGCAAGATACAACATAAGTGAACTTAAGATCAGCTAAGGCTTGAGCGTGTTCCGTAAGGATTCTGTAGTCTTGATGATTTATGTCAATGGCCCGGTAGCCTCCAAATATAGCTGCAAAGGAAACAATAAAAATGGTAATCAGCAAAATAGCTCCATATTACAACATAATGATTTGATTAATTACAGTGTAATAAAAGAGGGGAAAAAATAGAAATAGATTCACCAACCATTATCATCAGCAAAATCCAAAAAGCATTGAAGTTTCAAAGCCTCTCTATAATACATCATCCCTCTCACTAGAGATCCATCAAAAAGAAATTAGTATAAAAAAAACTTCCGTAGGAATTTATAATCACCTTAAAATTTACTTATTATCTGACCTGTCCTAGCAAGTGTCTGGCCCCTGTAAGATACCCAATGACGATCCAAATCTGACCTGTCTTTATCACCATAAAGTTTGGTATCTTTGATCCGCTCCTCATAGTTTTTCCATTCATCTAAGTGACAGTAAACAGGAAGAGCTTAATATCTACAAGAATAAATTGAAGTAATCATATAGACAACTCACCGGGATATATTGTCTGAAGGTAAAACAATGTTGTAACTCCGTCCTCATTTTCCTTGTGAAGATCGTCCACTGAATAAAGCACATCTTCTCTATAATATGGTGTCAAAACACTGAACATAAAAACAGAGTAAAAAATTAAAATAGATTAATCATATCGTGGGATCAAATTCCAGATCGTCTAAGAATATAAAAACATGAAACTAGAAAATGATAAATGAAAATTACATGTTATCAGAAATAATAATAATACGAAAGAAGCATTGACAGACTTGAGGTTATGTGGCCAATTTTAATGTGCCATGGCTTTCACTCCTCAATACAAACAAATATTGTTTAATGATATTTTACTCGAAACTTAGACAGCAAGTTGAGACAACAAATAAATTAACAAAACAGTGCCACTAGTCAAGTTAATTACTAATACGATCTGCCTGAATATTGTGTTAGTATCTTAATTCCAGGCATTTTTCTCACCATTCATCAATAAACATGATTAATCTCAACTGCTAACTTTCTGTCAAAAAATAATATGATTTAGGGAATCATAACATGCCAAAAGGTGAACTTAAGAAACTATCCAAGAACATGATCCTTTCTTATTTTACTTTTTTGTATGGTTCCAACAGGAACATATGGAAATTCGTTTTGAATCAAGAACCTGGCATAATAATATTCACAAAGCTTTACAAATGAGAAACCCAAGGGTATACTTAAAAAGTACAAAATCACAAATATAATATTCTGCCGTAGGATAGTTTCATTATTTCAACCTTGGATGCTGCATATATGTCTAGATTTTCTTCGGTCTAATATAGTTACAATTTTTATAGGGTAGCTAGACCTGATTTCTGAAGTTTTTCACTTTATTAGATGTTGAGCTTGTAAGAGAGAGTAAGCTGATCAAAATCTGTATGTTGGGAGAGAAATAGCATGAGTTTTTTTTATATTAATATGTTTAATTCCAACGAACTGCAATTAGCAGTAGGCATTATAGCCTTTTCTCATTCATTTGGATATAATCCAAAATCCTACATGAGTTACACAAACACAACAAATCAATTGACACAACAAAATCTTTCAATTTTTACCTGAAAGACATCATGTTTCGAACTTTGGGGGCATGAGGCATCGTCATAAATAGAGAGTTTGCAAAGAATGTAATGCGTCGACGAGCCTCTAAATTCGTGGGCACGTTGATTGCTGATTCTTTCACGGTCAACAGCAAATGAAGTCGGACAACCTGCATTATAGAATGGAAAATTAATTTTGGATACTACAAAGTAATTCAAGATGTCAGATAAAATAAAATAAAATAAAATAAAAAAGTCAATACCTTTTCCCTCCAGGAGCTGCTTTCTAAGAGTTTAACATTTACACTTTCAAACCCCTGTTCTTTGTCATTCCCATGATTGAAATTTTCCAAAATCCTACAGAAATAAGAAAAGGCTAGATCTCAAATTGATGAAAAAAAATTCTCACAGGGAGCTGCTAATGAATTTGAGATGTACTTATGGCCATCAATCATTATATCTTGAATGATAATCTCTATGATATCCTGGAGCTTGTTTATGAGCTGAGACTTATATAAGTCAAGATCATCATAATCTTCCATCTGACATATAACAACATTTCCAAAGTGAACTCGCAAGAGACATTCAATATGCACATTTAATAAAGAAATTTTGAAAAAAAAAGCAATAGAGCAATACTTACAAGAAGGTTGAAAAATTTATCCAATTTATCACTTAATAAAGGCAGCCCACCCATGTTAAACTGCCTCAAGAATCTTCGATCATGTATGCTGCTTTCTACTTTGTCACATATTTGCCCGATGATTCTGAAAGTAGGACAAAGAGTTCAAAAGGTGACTCATAAAATCTTCTTTTATCATATAATGAGAAAGTAATAAATATCCTGGATAGCAAGCTGACTGTTTTATTTCTTACTCTCTATCCCCTTCATCAAGCAGAAGGGCAATAAGTACTTGCTTCAAGGTCTTATAGCATTCAATTACAGCAGTATACATGAAATCATCGTTCTTAATTTTCCTAAAAAGATCAGAATCCTCTTTCTCCTTGAAATCCTTCGCCATGTCCAGTGCAATGGGAATCTGATACCAAAGTCAAGGCATTTAATCAAAGATGAAGCATGTTATCTTTTCTAGAAATGTTAAGTTGACTAATTTTACCTTACTAGCAAGCAAGAAAGGTGGCCACTGGACAACATTGATGTCACTTGATGAATATGGCACAAGAAGCAGATCTCTCTCCCTGGAAAATTGATTCCAGACACATTCTATTCAATAAAATTTAAAACAAGCATATTGTTTCACATCAAAGAAAAGGATATACTAACCTATGACTAATAAAGTCCTCATTTCTCAGAGATGATATGAACTCATTCCACATCTGAGAGAACTTTGCAATGTCTACCTTACGCAATGCATCATCCTACGAACCATAGCAGTTACTATGAGAAGGCATCCACAAATATAATTTATAGCTTACAAACAATTTATAATTCTAAAATTGTATGAATATTTGACAAAATATAACAGAGCCACTGAATTTTCAAGAATTTATAAATACAGACCCCTTCTTGATGCCGTTTGACATCCTCTTTGGAATATGGAACAAGACGCTTGCTGAAAGCTGAAGGAACATTTTCAAATCTTGCCCTCAACATTCCAAGAGTCCTAATCTAACAAAGGCAAAAATGGATCAGAAAACAGCGGAACATATAACCTGACCCAACGTAAAATGTGTCATATAAATGTTGACAAACACCTACTACTAAGAAGTTGGGTAGCCAATTATGGGATTATCTCACTAACCTCTCCAAGGTGGCTAAATGCTCCATATATTCCACCAATGATAGTTGAGAATATAGCATACCATATTTGTGTATCCATGAAATAGACCTATACAAAATGAACTTTTTGAAGAAATTGAGAAGAAATTTAGCAGAAACATTTCACATTAAAAGTAAATCTGATCACATACCAGAATGACTGGAGCCCAAATAGCAATAACAACACCAATATTATGAGTAGCTGCATCATGGTCATATGCATGCTGATCAATTCATCAACCAAAAAAGTAATAAAAACAAGATTATCAATGTAAGAGCATGTTACCATTTGGGAAGAATTCATGCCAATCATAACCACTGACGGTTATATTCATGATTATCCTTGTTGGTTCAATTAACGGCAATATCTAATTAAGACAAAGTGAAGATCCGATGAGAAAAATCAAGACAGAAATGTGTTCTTAGAGAGCAGATGGCTCGTGCAAATACATTAGGCACAGAGGAATCCTGAGGATAAGTATCGCATAAAATGTTCAATTAAGGTGCATCATATTTGATTTTAAAACCTACAGTTTATGACTCGGTATGGGGTGTGTGTCATATAAACAGCTTGTATTATCATCAAATAAAAGATTACTGGTATTTTTCAAATGCTACTCAAATAAAGACTAATGGTATTTTTTCAAATGCTAATCTATGAACTCTCTAAACTATACCAACTTTCCATCTCTCTAAATTGGATCATAGGAGACATGTTTCTATCAGTATAACAGACACACTCTCACACATATAATGATCTGTAATTCTAAGAAAACTAATGACCTAATCATCCAAGTTCACTAGTTCAGATCACTCCAAGCATTAAGATGCAAACAAAACAGCTTTGTAATCATAAAGTATCTCAATTGTTGCAAAGCAAGAATACTGATAAGTATCAGTATCTGGTTTTTTGAACCAGAAGAACACAAGAGACGTACATAATTGTCTAGACCTGGGCCATTCCATCAAGTTGTCGACACATACATGATCAAAATGAACAATTATTCCAGACAGCAGATTGTAGTTACATAATGACACTCAAAGATTTACAATTAGCCATGTTTATCGTTTCATTAGAGGATTTCTATTAAAAGACCTGAAGTAGCAAAGGCCTGATACTTTGTTTACAGCATAATTTAAGAGTTTGATCACAGAAAAAAAATGAATTTGGAACACAGGGTTTCAGCAGTTATACCATCACATCAGACATGAAGTTTTATCTTGCTTTTGGTTCATCATGTCAGATATAGTCTAATAAAAACTAGTGTATGACCAATAGACATACATGGATATTCAAAAAGGGCAAGTCAGAAGTTTAATAGATCAATTAAGTGATTAACTATGGCACACACCCCTATAAGTGGAGCTCAAAGTCCCTTGCATGCATATATAAATAAGATCAAAGCCGAAAATAGTTACCTCAACATAATAGCTGAATGCTAGCTTGCTTATTAGCAGGATAATCCAAAACAATGTGTACCTGAACATAAAAGAACTTAAAATCAGAATTCAGAAGTACGTAACAAGGTGGGTGCTGGTCTCCTTAACTCTTTCAGGCACATTCTTTGTCCAAGAGGCAATTTATAATGAGGAAGAAAAAAATTAAGACACTTTTTTGGATGTGTAGCATCTATTCAAATGGTATGCACAATATGAATCAGGAAAAGGTGAACAAAAAGAAGGAATAAGAAGATTAAACAAGGAAAAGTTACGGTTGGTTAAAAACAGATAGTAAATTAGCATGCAGATTATCTATATTTAAAGGCAACTCTGATATCTTACTTGAAAAGGGAGAACATATCTTCATGCATTCCTCTTCCAACATACAGCTTTGGCTGGAAATCAAAAAGGACACATTAAGTCATTAACTAAAACTTATCAGATTATAGCCATCAGACACACTTATTACACGGACTTTACCTGAGACCACCACATTAAGAGGGAGATAATACGCCAATTTGAACGTTCAATGGATCTCCGGAGAAAAGGAAACAGAAAGAGAAACGCAGCTAACATGTTAGGTATTAAATAAATCGCAACACAGTAGTCATAAAGTGACTGGCCCAGCCAATCTGCTCCCAAACTACTGAAGAATCTCATTATCCCAGTCGGGTTCTGAAAAGATCTAGAATATGTCATTGGCATGATTACAACCCAAAATGCAGCAACTGCAAATTTCAGGAGATATCGAAGTATTTGATTAAATTTCAGGTTCCTCCAGGCATTAAAACTAAGGATGATGTCCAGGACAGCTGCAGATAAACCAGGTGGATAGAGATGAGAGAGAGAGAGAGAGAGAGAGAGAGAGAGAGAGAGAGAGAGAGAGAGAGATATTGCAGGTACCTCGCAAAAAATTCAAAATGGCAGCAGTGATAAAGATGCTCAAAACACTTCTAATCACAGACTCATCAAAAAGAAAAGTTGAGGACACACGTTGATTCCATGCGATTATAATCATTGCCTGATACATATTGATTAAACAAATAGTTAAAGAATAAAGGAAAAGAACAAAAAGAATATCAAAGGAAATCAGCAAACAAGCTCTCAAAGTTTTCCACCATAAGTTTCATATAATCACCTAGACAGCTAGCCACGCCTGAAAAACTCTTTTTTTTTTAGTCATCCTTTAACTAAATGCATTTCTATTATGTACGCCTCGGGAAATAGGACTTCGGCATTTAGTGTTTCGGTTCATTTATACTAAAGTGAGCTTTGTCTTCTACTCGCTCCGTCCCAACTCTTTTTTCACATTTTTTTATTTGGGACGTCTCAATTCCTTTTTTATACCTTAAAAATGAAATAATTCACACTCACAAAAATCAATAAAAACAGTTATTTTATTTTATTAATTAACTTCACACTCACATACTCTCCTTTTTCTTAAATACTATGTAATTCACTAATATGAAAAAAAAGTTGGGACGAAGGGAGTACAAGATTAAACTTTCCTCTACTTTATAGGGGTTAGAGTTTTTATATTTGTGATGACATGCTAAATTGGCATAGTAAATCCTTCTACTTCTAGATTGGCTTCTGCAAAAAGGTGAGTTGAAAGGATTGAGATATCTTGACACTGGTTTTTTCTGTAAACATAACTTATGTTGCTAGCAGGTTCCAACTCTTCTCAATAAATAATCTCTGAGATTAATGTTGTTTCTCTTTTCATTTTGTTAATACACTTTGTTTTTATCTCCACATAGAATTTTGCATACAAGTTGCAAGCCCTTTATGGAAAATGTTAATAAAGAACTTTTTAAGCGAAATTATAAAAATTTCCATATGTAACTAGCACAACTTTTATATAAGTTCATAAGATGTTGCAACAGGTTTAGCAGTCATTGTGTGATGCTTATTAGGATCTGTCTAAAGGGTCAATAATGGGACAAGTTGGGTAACATGAAAGTCACGCAAGCAATGCCTTGTTGCCTAGTTAAAAAAAAAAAAAAAAAGGATCCAAAACAAAAAATCTTGTTAAATGTTGGATATCATGAAGTTCGCAATCTCTGGATAAGACATCCAACCAATAGCAAACAAATTGTTGCATGTAATTTTTTTTTTTTTTTTTTGTTGGCATTCTTCTGCACAAAAACATCAGTTCAAGTAAGTTCAATCGCCCTCATTCATCATTTTCTAGACATTTTTTTCTTATAGTCGTTACTTGAACAAGCAGGATATGTAGTCAGACATTTACCAACATCCTAGCAGGACGTCGAATTTTAGATTTAACAAAAGAAGGGCTTATTCATAATATTATAAAGAGAATTGATCAGTGCTATATATGTATGTCCATTATTGTGGTCTGATTCCATTGTAGGGATAGGGCGAAGGAAACCTCGATGTGGTGGGATATGGGCTCAAGAAGAGATTTTTAAAAAACAATTGTAAGATATCAAGGTTATACAGTCAGGGTCGAACTCTATTCTCCCTAAAGATATTACGATCATAATATTGATTAATTGGTTGCAATACCACTCAACAAACTTTTCTAGAAATGCAGGGGATTGGATGTTCATATAGTATTAGTAAGTTACGAAGCCCTATACAATATCAATATCCTCTGCAGTTTTTAAGCTCACCCCAGCTGCATATAATGACTGGAACTTCACATCATTATGCATCATACTGACCTATTAAATGAACTGAGTCGGGGGGGTGGGGGTGTGGTGGTGGGGCGGTGGGGAGTGCTATTATTGTAATCTCTTATAATGAGATTTTAACTCATTTTTTGAGAAGTATTATAGTGTTCAACCGATAATCTTTGTATAGAGGTTGTGCTACATCCAGGATAATGCCCTCAATTCATCTGGCATCATGAATCTAGATTCCCTTTGAGCATCGTTTTTAAAAATATTTTGTATTAGTAATAGTAACTACAGCTTGTACATCAAATCGAGATGAACATGTTTATGGTTTTAAAGAATGAAGTAAAATATTATTATCAGTTTGAAGTACCTGGAGAGCCAATATGAAGAAAATCCACATTCTGTCAAAACTCCTATAAAGGTGCAAAAATGTGCGCACTTCCACAAAGTTAGTCTTGGGCTTTCTCTTTCCCACAGCCTGCTTATTTCCCTGTGAATCATGATCTAACTCAGTATCAATATTCCTTTAGTATAATAAAAAAAGATAGATTAAAAATACTTTAACAAAACAGGGTAGTACATAAAACAATCAAAAGTACACAACTTCAAGCAGACATCTCAAATCAGTGTATGAAGTAATGTCCTCTTTTTAGGTTTCTCTAATGGATTTGAAACAATATCTGAACAATATGCTGCTTAAATAAGTATATATACTTACACTCATAGGTTGTGTAATTACGCTCTTCCACATGAAAATAATTACATAGAAAGTGGCATAGAGTAACTGAAGGTTATATCTGTAAACAGTACATAAAAAGACAGATCCAATATATTTCATGCATCAATTGTGAATATATCAAAATGATAGAGCCTAATACCTTGTTTGCTGACTTTATCACATCCGAATGCACAAAGAAATCAGCATCCTTTTCCAGCGGCCATCCCAACTTAAAACACTTATTAGTCCTGAGGAGGGATTAAAGACAGGTTGGTTTTGGATCCAAAATAATAATAATAACTTCTAGTTAACTAGTAATTAGGACTGGATAAGCTACCAAAAGTATTCATTCAGATCATCATAGTTCCTCCATGCTGAGTGGCTTGCTTTCCCATTTTGGTTTCTCCTGGCTTCCTTTTATTTACAAAATAATTGAGTTACGTAAAAATGAAAAATTTAATAACAAAATCTAGCATTGAGGAATATGATTACCTTGAGCAAAACCTCATAAATAGGAGTCACCACATTCTTGAGAAATGATTCATCGCCTAGTGGTGCTATTTGAGAAGAAGCTCCAGTAACATGTTGGACATTATTAAATAGAGTATCATGCATCTCCTTTGCCATCTAGTTCTCCCAAGATAGAACAAATTAATTTTTGCATATTGGGCAGGCAGTTAAACATGAACGAATAAAAACAATAAGAAGTTATGAACTAAATATCATTTAGGCAACTTTAGAAACTGGACGCATGAAGGAACATGTATTATCATGCATGGGATACTACGAACCACGCGAGTGCTACCTACTACCATATTTAATAGCATGATTATACTCTTTTGTTTTCTAAGACTAGTAATAATAGCATGTCAAGCAAGATTTAGTTGTTTATAAATTAAAGGGAACATACAAAGTGGAAAATATAGCATAAGCACTCCGGCATGAATCGAACATTCGATGCTTCACCCCAAATGAGGAGATAGAGACCAATGTACATAAGCTGCAACTGTTGTCTTCTTTCGCGTGGACAACTGTAAGCAGATAATCGAAATATCTAGGTGGTTATATGACATACTAATATAGAAATTTAGGTGATAGATTTTGTTTAAAGGTAGCAAACTTACTCCAGATGTTGTTTACGGTGTAGAAATTGACACCAAGACTGATAATTCTTAAAAGTTTTGTCCATCAATTGCTGAACTGTTTTGCTATCCAACTGTAAGTACATTTTTCGTCATATCTTTAGGTATACCAAATGGAAAACTATAACGAATAAAACAGAAATGTAAGTTTTATAAAATAGATGGCATTATGCATGCATGTACTGATTTTCATCGCTTCGTATTTGTTTTTATCTTGCATGTTGCCATTAAAAAATAAATGACATACTTACCTGGTCATAAGGCTGAAGTTTCTTGTGTCTTACGTCCATATTAGCAAGAAGCAGTATCAAGTGTTCCCTCTGATTTGCGAGATTTCCTTTCTTCAAAATCAGAGGAGAAAGTAAGAACATTGTCAATTAGAATCTAAGTAGCCAAAGCTACTAAGCTATGTTGCACGGGTGCAGATGCGGGTGCGATATGATACGAGTTTTTAAAAAAACTAGGGTGTGATTCGCTAAGGATATGTCTATTTATTTATATTTTATTATATATAATATTAAAAATATATATTTTTTATAAAAAAATTATAAATCAATTATAAATTATTTATATTTATTATTACCTAAAATTTGAGTATATTCAATAATATAATATAATTATGTAAAAGAAATATCAATTTAAGTTACATTAGTTCAATACATAAATCATAGTAGTAAATTCAATCTAAAATGAGTGTCACACTATCAATTTAAATTATACAAAATAATAAAATTCAATTTAAATAATATATTTAATGCTTATAAATAGGATTCGTGCAGTGGATTCGAGAAACTGTTAGCTGGATTCGCCACATGGAGAATCCGACACGAGAATCCGTGTATCATAGCTACTAAGCATTTTGATAAAACAAAATGGCGATCGAAATCATCAATATAGAGTTTGAGGTATGTGACTATGTTATATAACACAAACATAAATACGAAGTGGTAAGTGTTTTAGAATTGTTGTATATTTCCTTAGAATTGATGTATATTTTCTTGAATATGTACGTTTCCTTTATATATAGGGTTATGATTGTAACCTATACCCCCTGTACATATGGGGGTTTTACCTGCTAATATACATTGCATATATTTTCTCATCTCTTTGACAGTAAGAATACCTGAAATCCAAAGCGTAAAGCAAGCCACTCAAGGATATCATTAAATGGTCTCTCTTTTTCGTCAGGCATTAGGAATGCAGGAAGGTTATCTATATGACGAATAGCTTGAAGTGCTGCTTTGATCTGATTAAGTAGTCAAGCAAAAAACTCTATAAGATACAGAACGAAAGACGAATCTAATGGATTGCATACTCATGTGGGCAACCCACAAGCATGACAAAAATAAAGGTGCATTTCCACGAGTAACCTCAGGGAGCTCCATTATTGCTGGTTTAACACCAACTGAATACAATGGAAGAATGTTGTAGTGCTCGTATTGCTCTTTTTTCTCCTCAACATCTTTGGCATATCTTTGGGTCTGCATTAACATATTAAATGAATAAACAAAATTTACCACAAGGTATGACTATAATCTGAAATTTGAATTAGCAGGGGCAACATAAATCAAACCTCAGCATCAACTTTTGATGGAGGTACAACTGTCTTCAGCACATCATACAAGACTGAAGCAGTCTGATAGATCTTTGCCATCTCATCCCTGTAGGAATAAAGTAATGTTAGTCAAATAAATAATCAAGTGGCATTCTGCAGATGATATTAATGACGACTTTGAATTGAGATTAAGCCTCACGGTTTTCTTATATGTTCCCCCCTTTTGATATTCTTATCATAGAACATCTGATAAAATTTTTGAATTTCTCTGGGATCATTATTTGCAAGTATACGTTTTGTATCTTCTTCTTCCTGCGACAAAACAATTACATGAAAGAATAAGGAAAAAAGAACTAGATTTATTCAGTCAAAGAAAACTTTGAAGTTCCAAGACAAGAACTAAAATATAAAGGGTTCTATGTGTATAAACGCAAATTGCTACTAATAGACATCTATGTTGTTTATATTTGATATTTATATAAGAACACAACAAAAATGGTAAAATTCTGCTAAATCTGAAATATCATACTAACAGGCTATTATAGATTCTAGGATTTTAAGCTTAAGAATCTAGGTTCACATGGTTAAATTTCACCGAGAAGACACAATTGAGTGTTCCTCTGTCCCCTTCTCTTTTTTCTTTTATTGTCACTGGCTAAAAGGAGAGACAAGTTTAGCCTATATTGGGTACACGTAGATTTTATTTTGATCTGTAATTGGTTTTAAGCTCATCGTAGAGTTCTGATTTGCCTGACAACATAAAACATGAGTCCAGAAATCAAGAGACAAGTAGACAACAGAGAATAGATATCGAGTCATGTTTTAAAGCTAAAATACATAAGCTCGATGAACATACATACTATCACAAAGAAGTCAAGATCATTGTTTAAATTAAACTCCAAATTTGAACAAACAATAATGCATTTACCTTTAGAAGTCTGTGCAGTAAGTATGTCTTAAATTGCCTCACACCCCTCCCGCTTGATGTTTTGTCTTCCTTATGAGCTCGCTCAAATGCATGAAAACGGCCTAACGAAAGATATTTTAGGACAGTAAGATCTAAAAAACTATCAAGCATGATAAGAAAGAACTAAACAAGGGAACTTTTTTTAAAAAAATCCTTGCAGCCTGCATTTTGACATGGCAATACTCAATATAACACCACCTTACGATAAAGAGGAACCACACACTACAGTCCCTAATCCATGTCTAGCCTTTAAAGGCATGAGATATGATTAGTTCTTGTTCCAAAGTTTGGAGAAAAATCTGTAATTTCATGCTAACATCTACTTACACATTCTTTCTAGCATGTCATAGGTGCAATAAAAGATGTTACATACATCATTGTGTAACGTGAACTCCCAATCGAAAAAAGGACAAAAGCAAAGCATAAAACAGAATAACATGCACGAGGAGCAAATGTCACAAAACACCAGCATTTGAACACATTTCTATCTCAGCAAAGGTTTTCACAAAACAAAAAACTTAAGGAACACATTGTTAATGAATGAGAGGCTTCATTGTGCAACATCTAAATCGGAAAAAAAGGGGCAAAATTAAAGCATAAAGCATGATCACATGACTAATTAAGAAGAGTGTGCATTTTTTCTCAGTTCAAATCCTTACATAAATAAGCAACACGAGGATTCTCCTTCTCAACTTCATTAGCCACACGGAGGATGGGGGCAATGAAGGCCAGAGACGACGGCACAAGCTCACTGTCGATGGAGGAGTTATCATCGGAAGGGTCCACCACCGTCAGCGCTCTCGACATCCTCTTCGACAGCGACCGCGGTGGGGCCACATCGTCCTTGGTCCCACTGGAACTCGCCATACACACAACTCCCACTACGATTTTTCCCCCTTTTCACAGCAATTCTGGAAAATTTGGCGATAACTCCATAAACCTTTTCCTTGGGCAGAGTTTTCTCAATTGTGAAAGTGTAACTGAGCACCATAGTTAGAGTACGCATATATATACTCAGGAAGGAAGAATGATGCTTTGGTGAAGAAGTGGGGCAAATCCTTTTGTTCTTTTCGGTTTCTCTACGAGAAAGTAAAGAATTTGAGAAATCTTTGTTCGAAATGTTTGGGATGGGTGCTCTTTTGCGTTGCTTTAATGGCGATTATCTGTGTAAAGAATTGCAACACTTTGTGTAGAGAGAGACAATTGAGCCAACACACAGCAATTTCCTTTCCTTTACATAATTCTGTTCCCGCCTCTTCTTACAAGACTTGAAGCTCAAGTCTCAACTCTCAATAACCTTTTTTCTGCTAATTATTATTATTATCACTTTAAAATGATAAATTTTGCATATATATTTTTAGAAGTTATAAATTTATTTAATATAAAATATGACACTTTTTGTTAATATTATATATTTTAATAAATAATGTAATATATCTTTAAAGTAATAAAAATCTGTTGGAAAATAATAATGGTATCACCTTGAGATAATTTAAACGAGAAAATATCAAAAATGGTTATATAACTTTGTTTGAATCCAGATTTAGTCCTTTATTTTTTTAATTTCTCGATTATAGTCATTTTGTTATTAAGAATGGTCCTTTCCGCCGGAAAATAAAAAAATTGGCCGGAATTTACACCTATTCCAGGTGAAATATCAAAAATGGTCCTGTAACTTTGTTTGAATCCAGATTTAGTCCTTTATTTTTTTAATTTCTCGATTAAAGTGCTTTTGTTATCAAAAATTATATATTAATTTTAAATGAAATTTTTTTTATAAAATATTGAAGATTATATAATTTTATTTAAAAGTACTTATTTTTTATTTTAAATATGATTATTCATATTTAAATAATATTAAAATCTCATATTATCTATTTCTGAATATATAAAATTTTACGTGGCTTAATAAAATGTTTCCTACAAAACTTTCTAATTTTCTCATAATTTTATATTTTTTAAAATAAAATATGAATAACCGTTGTCCGTTACTTCTTTATCCATCTTCTTTTTAATTCACAAATTTCTCCATCTATTCCATCACTCCATATTTCTAAATATTTTTATTTTTCATCTTAAAAAGATCTTTTTAATAGTTAAAGAATATTAACCGCCATCCATAAATCTCGGTCAACTAAATCCCACTAATTACTCATTTTAAAATTATATATATTATTAATCTCAAATTAAATTATTTATTTATTTTCAAAAAAGAAAATTTCAAATTAAATTATTTATTTTCAAAAAAAAAAAATCAATATATTCCTATGAATTAAAACTTTCAAAATATTATGAAACAATGAGTAATTACATTGCTATTAATATATCCAAAATTAACTTAAAATTAAATTTCAAATTAAATTATTTATTTTCAAAAAAAAAATTAATCAATATATTCCTATGAATTAAAAATTTCAAAATATTACGAAACAATGAGTAATTTCATTGACTATTAATATTTCCAAAATTAACTTACAATTAAATGTCGAGGGAACAAAAATAATTTCTAATAAAAACAAAAATAGAGAAATATTAACTATTTTTGTTAATATTAACCATTAATATTAATAGTCATATATATTTAACCACGTTATAATATTTAAAATCAACATGTTCATATGAATTGAAATTTAAAAAAATCAACATTTTCGTACGAATCAAAATATCCGAAATTAAACTTCAAAATTTATTTGTAATAGCATTACGAGTGTAATATATATATATATATATATATATATATATATATATATATATATAATTAAATAATTATTTATTAAATAATTATTAAATACTAAATACATTTTTAGAATAATCATATTTAAAATAAAAAATAAGTGTTTTTCAATAAAATTATATAATCTTCAATATTTTATAAAAAAATTAATATATAATTTTTATAACAAAAGGACTATAATCGAGAAAATAAAAAGATAAAAGACTAAATCTGGACTCTAACAAAGTTACAGGACAATTTTTTATATTTCTCCTGGAACAGGTGTAAATTCCGGCCAATTTTTTTAATTTCCGGTGGAAAGGACCATTTTTTATAACAAAAGGACTATAATCGAGAAATTAAAAAGATAAAGGACTAAATCTGGACTCAAACAACGTTACAAGACCATTTTTTATATTTTCTCTAATTTAAACACTGGGATGATTTACATATAGATTCAAGAAAGTCACTATATTTACAAATAGGTTCAAAATATTTGCACAGAAACACATTTTTTTCTGCACAAAAGCACATTTTTTTCTGTACAACACCTATTTATAAATATAATGACTTTTTTGAACCTATATGTAAGTCACTCTTAACACTATTTTTTTTAACTTTAAATTTATAAAATGATATGGAATTAGTTCTACTTCTTCAAGGTCAAAATTGGGGGCAAATATTTACTTGATGATGGTTAAATAAATTGAATAAGTGTATTAGTTATTTTACCAAAAAATATAATATTTATTAATTTTCAATATTAATTATTCCCTCCGTCCCAGAGGTGTTTTCACCTTTGGGAGTATGCATTTTTTAGAAAAAATAGGATGATGTGTAAAGTTATATTATTAAAATAATGAGATTAGCTGGATTGAATATAAAAATAATGATATTTTATGTAAATATGTGAATATTGTGAAGATAAAGTTAAGATAATAGTTTCTATTTATAAAGTGTGAATACAATTATGAGACAGACAAAAAAATAAAGTGTGAAAATAATTATAGGGGATATTTGTTTAAAGAATTGTTTGTATATTAATGTGTAGGTGTTGTTTTTATTTTTTATGGAATAAGATATTTATTGTAGTACGTCCAGAGAAACAAAGTGAGAAATTTATAGTGGGCCGAAGGTAGGGGTAGAGCAAATATTGAAAAACTTGGTATATCACACTTGCCATATCGAAAAATATCGAATTCATAAAAAATATCAATAAGTATTGGTATTAATATTTAGAAAATTTTAACATATCGGTATATACCGAAATACCAAAATATTTTCGGTATACAATATATACCGACTTATACCAAAAATATTTCGGTATGACGATATATATTGTGTCGATAATTCAATATTAAAATTTAATATTTAATTTATTTTCATAATAAATAATTAATTAAAACCCTATTTGAACTATATTGATATGATTGATATACCAATATGGTCGGTATTTCAGTATAGATCGATATATACAAAAATATTAATATGGCGCTCAATATTCACTATGGTATGCCATATATTTTTTTTGGTATACAAAAAAAATTTGGTATGATACTTGTGTGCAAAATATATATACAAAATTTTATACGATATGAAGTAGCATAGCCGATACGGTACGGTAATAGTATAATTTATAAGTCCAAAGAATGGGTCATCTTTCGGGTCATTTTGATGGGCTTATACTTCAAATGGGCTGTATACTTGGCGGATCCAGATCAGAAGAAGATTTGGGCTTACTCCAGACTTTGTCCCTTGGAAGTGATCTTAAAGCCCAATTTTCAATATTTTTTAACAAACCACACCCCACCCCCCAAATTTTTTCTTTTATCTGTAAAAGTGTTAGTCTTGTATATATCAGATACACAGTACAATTCAAATATACTTTTAAAAAGTTACATAATTTATTATTAAAAAATTACATGTATTATTACTGAAAAATGTATTTTTAAAATATAACTTTCAATAATAATATGTATGATTTTTCAATAATATTTTATATAAATTTTTAAAAATAAACTTGAATTTCACAAATATATCAGTTCAAAAAATAGTGTAGCAACGTAGTATTAATTTGAGGCAATTATATATCAGTTCAAAAAAATTATATTTATAAAATAATTTAAAATAATTATATAGATATATTAATTTTTTGCACAAAAATATATATATTTTGTACAGAATTTATTTATAATTAATATTATTTTTTTGTTGGTTTATTTATTTCTGCAAAGTAATTAATATATGTGCATTATTTGTGGTGAACAAGTATCTCTAACTCCCTCCGTCCCAGGGGTATTTGCACCCCTGAGATAACACACGGTTTAAGAAAAATATATTTTTTAAATAAAGTAGTGGTATATGAGTAGATGTGTGAAAAGTTTTGTGAGTATGCACGCAAATCGATGTTTCCCTTTTAAATAGTGTGCAAATTGATTTGGGACAACCCAAAATAGAAAGTGTGCAAATTGGTTAGGGATGGAGGGAGTATATAATATGTGATTTTCATTGGTATTAAAAGTAAAATATTTAGAGATATTGATAGATATTTCTGAAAGTAATTATAATTAAATCTAAATTTGTAGGAAGATGTGAAAGTAATTTTTTTTAAAATTTTCGCAACAATCTCCTCCTACCCACTAACCTAAATTTATATTTGATTCAATGATAGTTGTAGAATTCAATACAAATATTGACTCTTAGATGATATTTTTAATGTTTAATCTATTTATCGCTATATAACTCGACTGATTTAATTTAAGATGAATTTAAATGACAATCTATCACTACATATTCAAGTTATTTCAATTTATATATATTTTTAAAATATTAGTTTTATTATCACTGAAAAATTATTCAAAGTCACCATATAATGATTTAATAAAAGTGACTTTTAAATAAAAATAAAAATAATTTTTTAATAATTACAAAAATAGTTTTTAAAAATATACATAAACTGTATAATACACTTAGTATATAAGAGATTCATCACGTAAAAAATCTTAAACTATTTGAGACAATCATTATAAATCTACATATTGAAGTTGTTGGATTCACGTTCATCTGGCTATCATCAGAAATAGTATTGTATATATAAACAATTCTCCAAGTATTAGTACTTAAACATTCAATTTAGAAATACTGAAATACAACATAAACTAGAGTGTATTTTATTAGATATAGAGATATCAACGGGGCAAAGCGGGATGAAAATGGGGGTTAATCTACATCCCCGTCCCTGCAGGGGGAGGATTTTCGTTTCCATCTTCATGAATTTTGTGGGAAATAAATCGTCCTCACTTTCGCCCCATCGGAAAACCGTTTCTGTGGGATTTCTCGCTCCCCGCAAATTTTATTACAATATTTTTAATAATTAACATTAACAAATATAAATATGAAAATATAAAATGTATTTTTTAAAATAGTTAAAACTTAAAACATGTTTAAAATTTAAAATATATTTAATTTAAAATTTAAAAAATATACTCCCTCCGTCCCGTAGGAATTTGCACCCTACGGGACGGCACATTTTTTAAGGAAAAATAATTTTATATATAAAGTAGTGGTATATGGGTAAATATGTGAAAAGGTCTGTGAGTGTGCACGTAAATCAATATTTTCTTTTTTGGTAGTGTGCAAATTTGTGTGGGACGTCCCAATAAGAAAAGTGTGCAAATTCCTGTGGGACAGAGGGACTATTAGTTATTTTATTAATCTATTTACTTATACTTTATGCAATATATACATATATGTATATATATTTTAAAATGGGTGGGGCCTCACATGAAACAATGTGAAAAATACGATTTCCGACCCGTTTTGACCCGCCCTATCGATGGGGCAAAAAACATTTCCGTCCCCGTCCCTGTCCCCGTCCCCGTCCCTGTGCCCGTTCCCTTCTCATTTTTTTGGGAAGACTTTTTGTCCATTCAAAGCGAATCCTACGGGGACTTAAGGTAAGAAAGTCTTGTCTCTTTGTCAAAACTTATTTGGATGCTAATATTCTACCAAAAATCTCATTTAAATAAGAACATGCCGGCAACTAACAAGCACCCAATGTTCTAGGAAAATAACTCATTTACAATAAAAATTATGAAATATGCGTTTTTTTTTAACCTTCAATCAAGAGTAGATTTTTTATGAACTATATGTATTGTATAATTCAAGAATATTTTTAAACAATTTGAATTATTTTGAATGAACCGTTAGGATTGATTATATTGAACAATTATAGTTGAACACTAGAACTTATAGTAATTGTTTAGTTTAATCAACTTTAATTATTAAATGTAATTAATTATAATTGTTTAAAAATAAATTTGAATTTATGGCCCACTTGGTATATATAAGTTCTTGGTCTCAATGACTCTCAACCAATAATAAAGAAAAGTAATTTATGATATATAAAAGTTATTGGATATAATCGAGAGTTAAAAGTATGACGAGAAGAATAGAAATATAATTTTATTATTAAAAAAATACTAAGAAAAGATTAATTAGGTAAGTGTATAATGGGCATAAATGAGGGGAAATAGCTAAAATAACAAATAAGAATGAAAAAATTTAGACTCTAAAAAGATGCTAACTCCAAAACATAGATAGTAACTTTGTCACATCTAATATTGAAGGAAACAAGAAAATTGGTCCGTTTATATCATTATTAATTTGTTAGTATACTTAATATAACAATTAATTTTCAAAAATAAAAATTATACACCATGGTTTAAGGTGAACTAACCCAATCCATTTTGGACAATTCTTCTGCAGATAGCAATGCAAAAATAGCAAAAATAAAAGTGTTTAAAGAATCAAACAACATACATAATATTTAGGGGCAAAAGTCGTAATCGATGTTGTTCCCAATGGAGAGCATTGCAAGCATTGTTATGCAAATTTCATACTTTCTTTATGATGTAATTTTAGACTCCATAAATAAAAATAAAATACTTTTATAATACTCATTTTATCTTAAAATATCTTTTATTTATTAGTCCAAAAAAAATTATTAAATAATTCTTCTTAAAATATTATGTTCGTCTACATATAAAATTTATTAAGAGATGGAGCAAGTAGTTCATGGTTGGTGATGTTATTTTTTAGAACTTCATTTTAAAGTATTTAAATAATTAATATGTGCGTGAACATCGTAGGCATCTAATTGGTGTGTTAGTTGGACACAAAAACACCATAAATTCTGATGAAGTCTAGTCACTAGCAAAAATTTTGTCTCTTTACAAAACATGAGAAATTAGATGGTTTAAAAGAAAAAAAAATGAACTACATATTATTTTAGTATAATTTGTTTTCAAATATGTGACATGTGTTCTTACAATCTGTATAAATAATTACTTCTTTATTTATTTCTCTTTTTTTTAGGTGCGGGAACGAGTGACAGACGGCCATGGGTGGCTCTATCGCAGCGATTGTGCAAAGATGAGGAATCTTGGCATGGTGGTAGCATTGTGGCGGTAGTGGCTAATGGTGAGGTAATGATCTGAAAACTATTGGTGGAGATGCTGCAGGATAAAGATGAAATGTGGGTGGTGATTTGTGAGTGTGGTGGCTCCGTTGCAGCAGCCAATAAGATTGTCAGAACCGGTGATGTTAGTGGCAAGGATGTCGATGCGTGGATATCTCGTAGGGAGTAGCTGCAAAAAAATTCATTGGCGGCCGCCTCCAATCGAGACAGAGGAAATTAAATTCCTCCTCTTTATTGCTATAATCAGATGCCACCATTTATAATTCAAAAGATCGATATGATTCATACTATTATCAACTGACGTAGCCAGAAGATGTAGACATCACTTAACTATTCATTTATAATATATCGTTATGATAGTCATTAGTTTTTTAATATTCATATGGGTCACTTACATATTGGTTCAAAAAAGTCACTATATTTACAAATTGGTTCAAAAAATTTGCAAGGTAGTATAACTTTTTTTTGCATGGTAGTATAAATTTTTTTGCACGGGATCAATGTGTAATTTTTGTCAATTTCTTGAACCATATTGTATTTTTCCCTATTTATATTATATTTTAGTAAGATAAACATTTATGTGAGATTATTTTCATTAAAATACTATTATTCTTTTAATATAAAGTGCGGTACTTTTTAAATTTTGCCTTTGAAAGCAAATATAATTAAATAATATTAACGAGTTTAAAATAGTTTTCTATATTATTCAATAGAATGATGATACACATAGTTTGAGAGAGGTGAATGCTTTCCCACGTGCAGTACATGTTATGCACGTGCAAGATTTTGGCTATTGAAGAAGAAACCATAAGGATAAAAACTAAGAGAATGTGATAATTTTTGTAAGGTCAAAATTTTTTAAGGATGGACCCCACAAAAGTGGGCCATGACTATGAGAGTTGGCCACAACACTTTCTTTTTTATTAACACACAAAAAAACCATTAACCTAATTAATGTTTAATTAAAGTAAGTAAGATTTGAAATAGATTAGTCTAATTCAAACTTTATTGAAAAGGTTATGCTTCAAATCAAAGACTTTGTTCCTCCGCCAATGGAGGCTTTTCATCTCCATAACGATAATGACACTAAGAAAGGGATTTGTTTAGTATTATGATTTGAATTTACTATAAACATTATTTGAATTTACTGTTTTGCCCTTGGGAGACGTTGTCGCAAGTGATTTTTAAATATTGATTTTTTAAAATTTATATCTTTTTAAATTTTTAGGTAGAGTGAATTTTTTATTTTACGATGTAAGAAAAATAAAAGAAGAATAAATTTTAGGTGGAGTAAAAAAAAAAAAGATAATTAATTGATATGTTATTCACATGGATGTAGAGTTAGAATTTTAAAATTTTATTTTTAAAATCCAAATTAAAAAGAGTTTTAAATTTTAAAATCCAAAAAGAATACTCCTTTGTAGTTAGACGCCTATAATAATTTTTTTAATTGATAAAATAATATTATTACTCAAGACATTGAATGTAAGATATGTTCAATCCACAACAAAAGTACAATAGACCGTTTACATCAAATTAATAAAAATTATATTTCCAATTGACTTCGGGAGTTCAATTCCTAGTCAATAATGAAAATACAATTAATAAATCCGTCTAATAAAAAATCAACTCCATAATCTTCTCTTAAATTCTTCCACAAAATTTACATATTCTACTGTTTTTATACTTTTTATAAAAAAAATTAATATAATATTATATATTTTATATTTTATACTTTTAATTAAGTATCAAACTTTTATTTTTGAACTCTCCCAAAATAAAAGTTGACAGTTCTTGATTTAAATTAATTCTCCCACATTTCAACTTTATATAATTTTAACTAAGTAGTTTTGGTAAATCATTTTAAATACTCATAACTTGAAGTATTATGTTTGGTTCGTAAGATAAAAGTATCTATCCGTGCATGTTTTTGACGGATAAATACTTTTATCTTCCGAACCAAACATTTAATGTTAAAATGATGTACACCAGAATTCAGATAGAATTTTTTTAGAGAAATATTTAATTGTCGTGATCATTATTTTTTTTTAAATTATTAATTTTAGTTTTGGGAGAATTCGTGAAATAAATATTTAATAGTTTATCTTTTTAAACCAAAATAGAAAAAAATGAGGATATATTAAAATAAAATGGGTATTTCAAGAGTTTATTGATATATATATATATTACGCTGTGTAATTATAAAAACGTTATAAATGCAGAGATGTTTTATTGTTTCAAATGCATGTCCCAGGTGCAACGAATTTCAGTGACCCAAATTTCTTGATTTATGAAGAAATCAATGAATTATTGAATAGCGTGACAGGTGACTTAGGTGAGTTGACCTAAATAAAATTTCATTTTAATGCATTCAAATTGACAAATTTTAGTTGCATTAATTAATTTTCAATTCATATCAGGATACTATTTTCTTTTTCTCAGCAAATGCCCTTAATGTCCGTTTGTTTGACTTGTGTGTTACGATGTACTCCCTCCGTTTTAAAATAATTTTTATAGATGAAATGAACATATATTAAAAATGAGATTGAGTTTAAAATAATAAAATAAAAAATAAATTTTATTAACTAATTTTATAAGTGTGAGTTGTTTTCTTTTTTAATATGTGAAATTTACCGTGGCCTGTGAAATATTCAAAAAGAAAAATGTGAAATTTAAATTAGACAGATGGAGCATATATTTTTCTAAAAATATCATATCATATATTGAATTTGCATTCGTTTCTTGTTAGGGTGTGATTTTTATTGAGTATTTGATTCTAATAGTCAACTGATGAAAACGTAATTAAACAAATTATTGGTGAAGACAAGGGTCTGTTCACAAATCCAAATAGATGATTAAACATTATTATAAATTAAACACTTTATGTGTTATCTCAATTAAATTTTTATCATCTAATTTAACTTAAGTTAACAATGTAATACTTATTTTAAAATGAAATTCATATTATTTCTTGGTTTGATGATATTTTTATTGTTATTTTGTTGCTTAATTAGATTAAATTGTTTAAAATGCTTAATTTTAAGGAGAACAAAGAGTGAATTACCTAATTAATTTATAAACTAATTTATTTATAAATGTTATATATATAAAACAAATTATAAATAATCAAATTTATCTTTATCAAATCACACCCTTGAGATCTTGCTCGCTTGGTATGAATTTAAGATAAAAATGCTTTATAAATGAAAAGAATTTAGAGAAATTTGGAAATTATTTTTAGGATTGAAAGTTATTTTTCATAAAAGTTATTTATATAATGCAAATTTAGTGAGCTAAAAGTTAAATAAGATGACAGGAATATTGGACTGTAAGGTGGGAAAAATATCATTTGTATACCTTGGTATGAAGGCGGGAATGAAACAAAAGAAGCGTCAAATTAGGAGGGTGTGATAAAAAAAAAAAGTTGTAGAATTGGAAATATAAGAAGTTATCGCTAGAGAAAAAATATATTATATTGAACTCGGTCTTGTCATCCATGCCGATTTACTACACGTCTTTCTTTCATCCTCCAAATAAAGTGCTTAGAGAGATCAAGATCTTATGAAGGAATGTTTTATTGGGGGAAGGGGGTAGGAGTTTCGAGAGTCTTCAAAAAAGATAAAATGGGTGGAGTGGAGTGATGTTTGCAATACCAAAAATATAGAGTGGTTGGGAGTTAGATAATTAGAAGAGTTTAATAGACCATTACTTGGCAAGTGGATGTGATATTTTTTATACAAAAATAGCAGTTTGTGAATTAAAGTAATAGAGTCCAAATACAAAAAGTCGTGGGAAAAGGGAGATGAAAATGTGCCAAATGAATTAGCTAATAGAATATCGGGCTGGTGGAGTGATATTGTAAATATTACTTCGAATTTGAATAGGGAGTGGGGGGGGGGGGGGGGGGGGTTTGGTTTGGAGAGTTGAGGGAGTAATAGGAGATGAGTGAAGATCAATTTTTAGAGGTATGTAGATTTAAAAGATAAAAACACAAGATTTTTCAATTTCAGTTTAGAAAAAGAAGGAAAAGTGGGTTAGATGGGGGCATAGGTGGGTAATGAGTGACAATAGAAGTGGAGACGGAGGTGTACTCTATTTGCTCATGAAAATAATGCTCTAAATATTTTATTCTCTATTTTATATGAGTGCTTGATCAAGGAAAGAATTGAAGAATTGTGAAAATGGAGGAATGCACCGGAGAAAATTTACACAACGCGGATAATCTATAAATTATTGGTAAATCAAATAGAATAAGTTGAAATGACAGAAGAAGAAGAAGAAGAAGAAGAAGAAGAAGAAGAAGAAGAAGAACAAGCCTACAAACTGTTATGGAGCAAGTTGATATCCATGAAAATCGCAGCTCATGAGTGGATGGTGATTAAGGATAGACTCTCTACGAATACGAATTTACAAGGTAGAGGAGTGCTTCATGATGACACAAATTTTAGTTGCATTTTTTTGTGGATATAAAGAAGAAACGGGCAAGCATTTCTTTTTTGAAATATGAAGTTTCATACAAAGTGTGGATATAGGTGTATAAATGGCTTGGAATATCGACAATAGTTAACGTAGAATTTATCACAAATATACTTAGCTCATAGTCATACTATGAATGGAAAGAAATGCAAACGGAGAGTTGTTAGCGTGTGGTTTGGTGTCGTGGACTGCTGTGGAAATTGAGGAATGAAATCGTGTTTAGAAAAAGGAAATTGTCAATTGAAAAATTAGTTATGATGTACGGTAAAAGATCTGACGTTTACACTGTTTTGTACTCCAATTATCTTCTATAAAATTTGGCTCTTACCAATACAAAATAATATTGAAGATGTGATTTATGACATAAATTCATAGTAATTAAATTATATCTTCCGCAGATAAACTATTGCCTCATGGAGATAACATCTATTTTTCAAATACAAACATTATCAATAAAACTATGGGTGTGCTTCATATTCAATCAATATCATCATTCAAAGTTAATAACATATATAATGTGATAATTTAATTTAAACCTACAAAATATCAAATCTGGAATAAATAAATGGGAAACGATGTTTTGAGGAGCAAGATAATTTGGCAATTAAAGTCGGTGATGCACATTGAATGCCAACCAGATTGTGGGTGTGAACAACACTATGATATGATGATTGATTGCCCATCCAAACCCTAATGGTCAAACTCCCCTGTGTTCCAATTTCTATCATTCTATTTGAAGAAATAATATCTACCCAATGTATAGATTTATACATTTTTCTTTAATAGCGATACATGACACGGTAATACGGTATGAAAATAATACAAAAATCCGGGTTACTATTTAGCATTAATTAACATGTTTGTGTTGTGTCATTGTGTTGACGCGATAAATACATGAAATTTTCGTGCAGTGTTCGTGTCTATCGGTTAAATTTGTTTTTTTACAGTTGTGTATATAATTACTTGGTATTTAATTTGTAATTCTAAACTTTTTTATTTATCTTGTTTGTATTGTACCAATACGTATTCTTATTGTATTATTATTGTTATTGTATCGACAAAATAAAAGATATGATTTCCTAATTTGCCACCACTATTATCATTGTTTTTGGGAAAAATAAGTTTGTGGAAATATATGTTCGGATATATTAATTAGACGTTTTAAAATAAACTATGTATTTAATTTAATATTAATAATTTGAGTTCGAGCGCCAATAGTATTCACTCGACATGCTCATCATAACAGCAGAACCTCATCAATTAAGTATAAGATACTATATCATTTTATTTTACTTTCAATATATCAAATGGTTTATACATTTTTTTTTATCGGTAGTTGTTAGTAGTTAGTTCACCAAGTCTCCTTACACGTCTCCGTATCTTCAAGTGAGTTGAATTACAAAATAGTCTAATACTATTTACTCCCTTACCTCATAAAGATAATCACATTTATTTTTTAAATTATTTCAAATCAAACTTTATTATTCATTAATTTTTTTTGCACTAATTCAATAGGTTTAAAATCATGAATTTTTTCCATGTTAAAATTTTGTATGAAAATGATTTATAATAAGTTTATCATGAGACGATTTTAAAGTATCAAAACATTTGAAAAATCTTATCGAAAGTATAAAATATCTGAGTCAAATATTATGTTATAACTGTTATAAATTTTACTAACCCAAACTTTTGATATTTCCGATGAATATTTTGATACACTTAGTCAAATATTTGATATTTTAAAACAGTTTATAATAAACTTATGAGGAACCATTTTCATATATCAGACACAATTAAACATGTTATTGATTTATTAAAACTCAAAATGTGAATATATTTATGGAAGAAGAGAACACTAATTTAAAATAAAAATCGATTCAAATAAAAAAAAATCTCAAACTAGAAAAGATATAGTATTAAGTTAAACTCGAGTCAAGTTCGAATTTAAAGTTTTTTTGTGAGTAGGTTTTATATGAAAATAATTCATGATAAATTTATCATAAAAAAGTTTAAAGTATCAAAATATTCATCAGGATTATCAAAACTCGGAGTCAATAAATTTTATTACAAATTTACCCATTTTTTAATTATAATTTTGGTGAAATTTTTTATACTCTTAGTCAAATATTTGATATTTTAAAACCCGTTCCATTTTCATACAAGTTTTTATCTTTTTGGTGAGATTGAAAATTAAAATATGACTCAAGTCAATTTGCTACAATGATATTACTTAGAGTATGCTTAGTTTAAAAAATAAAATTATATATCCGTCCAAAACATGCATATTTTCGACAGATAAATAATTTTTTCCTTTAAACCAACTACACCTTTAAAGTATAAACTACAAATGTAGATGTATTATAAGGTTCAAGCGAAAAAAACTTTAATTAAAAAATTATTGAAAATTTCATCCAAAAATCAGAGACTTGATCCAATAATAAATGTTCTAATTAAATAAAAAAAAAAAAGTTTAGTAAAAAAAAGTTATGCAGAGTTGATATTACAATAAACCAAAAAATCCGGATAAAGAAATAGAAGACCTTTTCAACTTCAAATAAAATCTTCAAAAGCCCAAGATCCTCATGAAAAAATGTAGGGCATCGAACACAATCTTTGTGTTCATCTCTATAATAAATCGTTCCATTCATATTTTGGTAGTAGTATAATTCTTGGAAGTTTTAAAAAAATCCACACATTGATTTTTATTTTATTTTGGGAGAAAATATTTAAATAAACAATATATCCCTAAGCATTAGTATTTCCATTTAAATAAATTACACAACTTTAACGTATTTTTAAAGAATTGAAATTAATTTTATTAAATTGAGATAAGTATTTACACGAACAATATTAAACAATTGGTAGTGCTAACTATTCATTAAAATTAGTTATAACTATTCCATAACACGTGCATTGAGTCCAAATGATATTCTCTCACATCAATTGAAAAGGGTAAATTTGTAAATCCACATGAGAAAATCTATTTCCAAAAGTCCTCGACAAGGTTTTCACCTTCTCCATACCGTACCCTTTTCACACCCCTGCTATAAATGCAATCACCTGCGCTTCCAATTTTCATTTACTTTTACTATTTACTCACACTCTCTCTCTCTCTCTCTCTCTCTCTCTCTCTCTCTCTTTCTCGTTTCCTCCATTGCAAACCAAGCTTTCTTTCCAGCCTTTTCTGATGCGCCTCAATCCCCCCACATTCACAAAACCCACCTACCATTTCACCCAACTTTGCTTTTATCTGGCATCTCCCAACACTGTCAATTCTCTCCACCATTAAAATAAGACTCTTTCCATTTATAAAGATTAGATTTTTGTCTGGCATTGTTTGAGAAAAGAATTGCTCTGCAATTTGCATTATTGCTATTGTTTTCTTGAATTCTCTCTGGCCCACTGCAGGGCCATACTTTTCTTCTTCTAAACTACTCCTCTTCAGCTGCTTACCTTTCTTTTTTCCCTTTTATTTCCTAAATTGGTTTTTTTTTCCCTTTCTGGGTTTTTTTTGTATTTTATCTCACATTGCAATTCTATGCTCATTGAACCTCTGTTTGCCCCAACAAAAAGTGCCCTTTATTTGTTTCTTTGGGGTTTCAAGGAAGAAGATCGAGGGGTCCGAGTCAGATCAATTGAATAGGTGAGAGAGCTTCTCTAATTTACTTTTCTTGTTGGAATCAAATTCTTTCTCTCTCTCTCTCTCTCTCTCTCTCTCTCTTTTCATTTGCTTTTGCTGCTTAGATCATAAGGTATGCTTGCTTTGAATTCGCTGTCCTTAATTACCACAACATTGAGATTTGAGATTTGGCTTAAATTATCCATGTTTTTAGGTTAATTGTGATGTCATTCAGCTTGATTACTAAAATGCTCTGACTTTTTGTGAAGATTTTGTCTTGTACATGGTAGGTTTTATTTTGATTGGTTAAATGGCCTCAGATGTCGTCTATATATGGATTTGCCTTCTTTTACTGTTTTTCTCCTTTTTCTCTTCCTTCCAAAAACTATGGAAAGAAATTTGTTTTATGCATTGAGATAGTAACCTATGAATGTCCTCTTTTTTTCATACCTATACTGGTTTTTGTTTTGGTTTGCTATATAGGTTTAATACATTTAGGAGTAGTTAAAGTAATGCTGTAAAAAGGATTCATTCGTTGTAGATGGGAAATGCCAAATCTGAGTGTTGGCATCTGCTTGGTTGTGAATTGCATTTTATACTATCAATACTTATCGAACCTTGTAGATAGATATTTCGATTTAGTGCTTTATGATATGATAATGTGGTTTGTGTTGTGTGATCTAGGGTTCAATGTATAAATTCTTGTCCAGAGTATAGAGAGGGACTAGGCAGAGTTTGAGAACTTCGTCTTTGCTTGGCTCCAATTCGAAGAATATGTCCTCAGGGAGCTTAAATTCTGAGTTATCAAAGAGATATGGGGGAATAAAACTGTGGGTTCTTATCGGCATATCTGTGGGTGCATTTATAATTCTAATCCTTGGAATCCTCTCAATATGGGTCATGTTTCGTAGAAAATCTCGAAGAACCTTCAACAAGTACAGTCATTGTCAAATCCCTAATGTCTCGAAGGAAATCAGGGTCGACAGAGTTGGGGACCAGAGCACATTCGATCATCCCAATGGTTTATTATTGAATGTTAATGATACGAGTGATAAGATTTCTGAGAAAATGTTGGTTCATTTAGGAAGGAGTAAATCGAGTGATGTAGATGATATCAGCCAGTGCAGTTCAGTGTATCATCATGAAAGGGCCTGTAGCTCCCAATCGGGAGAGGAAGGACATTCTGGTAATTCCCGAAAACAATTTTCTTTGTCGTATGGGCATGCTACGGCATCTCCTTTAATTGGGTTGCCAGAAACGTCTCATCTTGGGTGGGGCCACTGGTTCACACTTAGAGATCTTGAAACTGCCACAAATCGTTTCTCTCCGGAGTTTGTTATTGGGGAAGGTGGTTATGGGGTTGTTTATAGGGGTAGATTGGTCAATGGCACAGAGGTAGCTGTAAAGAAACTTCTTAATAATCTGTGAGTATTGAACTTACTTCTCAACTTATCTATAGATTGTCGCATTCATCTTAAGTCTTAATTGATGCTATTAATGATTATATGACAAATTATGCTGTAGTGGCCAAGCTGAGAAAGAATTTAGAGTTGAAGTAGAGGCCATTGGTCATGTTCGACATAAAAATCTTGTTCGTCTTCTTGGCTATTGCATAGAAGGAGTCCACAGGTTAGCAGCTTCTTTACTTCTAGAAACTTCTAGATTTTCTTTGTTTATCTTCTTATTTTTTCCCCTCGTTTTCTCTCTATCGGCATGTTTAGCTGATTCGTCATCATTTATGTATGCAGGATGTTGGTGTATGAGTACGTAAACAATGGTAACCTCGAACAGTGGCTTCATGGGGCAATGAGACAACATGGCACCCTTACATGGGAAGCTCGTATGAAGGTTCTGCTTTGTACCGCAAGAGCGTAAGTTGAATTTTATATGACTACTCAAAAAGAAACATTATCTAATTTTTTATTCTTTTTTTGGCATCTACAACCAATTTTTTATGAAAATAAGTTCGAAGTCATCTTATAATGTACTTAAGATGCAAATCTAATGCTTTGCAGACTTTCTTATTTGCATGAGGCTATTGAACCAAAAGTAGTGCACCGAGACATAAAATCTAGCAACATTTTGATTGATGATGAGTTCAATGCAAAAGTTTCCGACTTTGGCTTGGCTAAGCTCTTGGAGCCTGGAGAAAGCTTTATAGCAACGAGAGTGATGGGAACATTTGGGTATATATTATTTCAAGCTCCCGTTTTTACTTCTATGCAGTCTCGTGTTTTCAATTTGGTTGTTTGTATTTGGGATTTAACTATATGCTCTATTGTGGATTTCAGTTATGTGGCTCCTGAATATGCAAATAGTGGCTTGTTGAATGAGAAGAGTGACGTTTATAGTTTTGGAGTTTTGCTCCTTGAAGCTGTTACTGGAAGAGATCCTGTGGACTACGGACGTCCAGCCAATGAGGTATTTCTTCAGTATTGTTACTTGGGCACTGAATTAGACGTAAATATATAATGTTTTGGAAATTCTTTTCTTTTGCAAATTATAAGTCGTTATGCATGTCTCTATGTTGATTAATAAATTTTCTTCTTAAAAAGCCTCAAATTCACTAAATTACTTGAAGCATAGTAGTTGTCGAACCACTTTCCTACAAAATATTAAGGGTGTGTTTTGCTTACGGACAAAATAATCAATCCTGGCATGAATAATCATGTTTTGGCGGGATTGATTATTTTGTCCCGTAAACAAAACACACCCTAAGGATATAACACATCATATGATAATAGGAAGCTAATTGGTTTCTTGATATATGTTCGTTAATCCTAAACGTCATATTTGGGCTAGAGGGAGTATAGTACTTGAAGGAGTTCCCATGAAATTTGTTAAATTTTTAAAAGAATCCATTAGGTGGCTACAACGACGTGGGTGTAACAGGAAGGTAGTTGGTTTCTTAATATATTTGCATTGATCGAAAATGTCATATATTTGAGCTAGAAGGAGTACGTTCTATATTTTCTTTAAAATACATTAAGAAGACACTATGGCGTGTGTCTATGGCAGGTTAATCTCGTGGAGTGGTTGAAAATGATGGTTGGGAACAGGCGAGCAGAGGAAGTTGTCGACCCAAGCCTCGAAGTTGGGCCCTCAACTCGAGCTTTGAAGCGTGCACTTCTAGTTGCACTTCGGTGTGTTGATCCTGATTCACAGAAACGCCCCAAGATGAGCCATGTTGTCCGAATGCTTGAAACTGACGAGGTTCCTTATCGTGAGGTCAGCTTACATTTCTTAAAATGAGGATTTTCTTTGCTAATCTTAGCCATTTATTTCAGGTTCAGAGTTATGCTTTGCTGACTTTCGGTTTTGATGTTTCGTTTTTCTTGCGTCCAGGACCGGAGGAGCAGGAAAAATCGAGCCACGAGCATGGATATTGAATCCGTGAAGGAGACAGAGATAGAAAGCAGGTCGGATAGCCACGCATCTGAGACGAACAATGCAGCCGATAGGAACTAACCGAGACGCGATTTGAGATTAATTGTTGCTTTAAGTGTCCTGATTTTAGATCTTAATTTCACGACTATGGTCGTCTTCAAGATTTGAAATGATTTTCTTGCATGACAGAAATCAAAACTAGGATGGCCCAATTAGCAAGCAAGCAAGCAGCTCTTTCAGACCCTGGGGGTTGTGTTAGAGACATTGTTTTTGTACAGGTTTTTGATTGATCGTTGGAATGTTTTCTGTTAATGTTGTGTATCATCATTCTTTTTGTCGGATTTCTTTTAGATGCTATATCTGGTGAAAAGCATAAGATTTTTTTTGGCTAAAAGAGGGATAGTTTGGGGAGTTTTTAATGCTGAATTGTTCTTGCTTACAAGTGATGTTTCATATCATAAAATAAATTGTATACTAGTACGATTTTTATGTGTTTAAATATTAAAGCAAGTATAATTTTAATTAGGATAATATTTTATTATAAAAGGAAAATTTATTGAGATTGAAAAAAGGGAATATTAGTATTTTTGGGTTTTAAGTAATTTTTAAATTTTGTTTAAGAATAGTGAGTTTTAATATCTAGGTAATAGTGAAATAGTGCTGGAATTTTATAAAGGGAAAATTATAAAATAGTTCATAAAATTGATAAAAATTATAAATTGGTTCTGTGCAGAAAAAAAATTATATTTTTGTATAAATATTGTGAACTAATTTGTAAATATATTTATTTTTTTGAATTAATATGTAAATCACCCGTTTATAAATCTATTTTTAAAACTTAAATTCAAATTATAATAAATTTTAGATTTTAAAAGCTAAATTTTAGTTTTTAAAATTAAAAGATGGGATTAAAGTTTTTTTAGTCCAATAACTTGTCAAAATTTTGAATTTGGTCCACATGTATTACACATTTTGATTTTGGTCCTATAAATTTAAAAATATTTTGATTTTGGTCCTTTTACAAACTTACAGGATCAAAATAAAATTTTGATTTTGGTCCTGTAAGTTTGTAAAAGGACCAAAATCAAAATATTATTAAATTTATAGGACCAAAATCAAAATGTGTAACCTAAAGGACTAAATTCAAAATAAAACAAAGATAAAGGACTTATAAATCATTAATCCTTAAAAGATAGTATAACGTTACAAACTACGGTCAAATGACGGTGCGCGTGATTAGAATAATTGACTCTTCATATGAAAAGGAAGGCCGTGATCGTAGCTTTATTCGACTTTTTTGTTTTTATTCTCCCAATTTTCGTAGTTTTTTTTTTTTAATCGAAAAAAATGATGACTAGAGTATGATTTCACGGTATTGATAGTGGCCATAAATTAGGTGTCTTGTAAGATTTTGTTAACAGAATTTTATTTTTAAATATTATTGTCATTTACAATACTATTATTATTAATAAATGTTTTTTTATCACTCCCCCACAAATTGACTTTTAAACAATGATAGTAGAAATGAATCATAGTAATTTGATTTTTTATTAAGCAAAATGAATAATAGTAATACTAAATCTGCATAATACATTTGAAGAAGAAACAGAGTTATCAGTGCAATTGGGTTCACACTAATAATTTTTTAAATTATTTTCACACTCATTTTTACTTAGATCGAACAAAATTATATAGACTCCGTTTGGATGAGCGAATTTGAAATCTGTGGATTTCATACACAAATAACCATCTTTCCAAGTAAATTAAATAAATTTACAAATAATTATATTTGAGTTATGATTAAAATGAAAGAATTCTAAATCCTCATCAATATCATGTAAATTAAAATTTCTCTTCCTTTCTCTTTACAATTCGTGATTTGTAAGATGCGCTTTCTTACATGTATTTTTTTTTCAAATCCATTCATCTAAATGAAGCCATATATAACTTAAGACAACTATTACTCCCTCAAATTTGCAAACTTTCTTCAATTGTATGTTTGTACAATTTTGCACACTATTAATTACTGTAAAGTATAGATTCCTATGTGACAGATGGAGTACTATTTTTCTAAATTCCATTTTGTTACATGCTAACCAGCTTCTAAATTCTAATAATGTAACAGCACCATCAAGGTTATATATATATATATATTATTTCATCCATTAAGAAGCGCTTAATCTAATTAATTAAAATTTGAATATCCAAGTCGGTGACCTTAAAATTAATCTCTCTTTTTTGTCTCATAAATAGGTGTATATATATATATTATAGCTCCACATGATACGCCTCATTTTAAGGGATAATCCTCACGAGAATTAGCACCAAACATATATAGTCAAATTAATACACATGCCGTCTCATACAATAAACCTAATTGACCAACCATCCCTAGTTGACTGAAATTATTTTGAAATTTAATATTATAATTCAAGTATAATACAAACAAATCAAATCACTCCTACCATTCCATTATAAAATTTTCACCATCCTTTCTTAATGTCTAAATTTTTTGTTTCATAAAATATAAAAATAATACTCCAAATTAGTAAATAAATTTTTTTTTTGAACAATTATAATTCAAATTTTCACAACTCTATTTTACATTATACCAAAATTAATATGTGGTCACTCATATATTAATAAATAAATATATTTCTTTTCTATAAAACAACAAAAATAAAAACGCATTTTTTACAAACGCCCTTAATTTTCTCGTCAAGGAAGAGATATTTAAAAATACAACCTACTTATAAAAGTATTCAAAGAATATAGTAGTAGTATTTATTCACCATCACCCTCGTGCTCATGAGTCATCTCTAGTCTACTATCTAGAGAGAGAGAGAGAGAGCAAAAAAGTGTGCCAAAAAGATTAAGCTAAGGTATCACAAATTCCCGATCACCACAAACTTATCATAAAGGAAATAATTTGTCCTCCTCAAACTCCTCTTGTCCACTCACAATCTTGAACCCCGGGCCCCCCGCCCCCCAACAAACCCTACAATCCAAACCATTACAACATGGGATCTAAAGGGTATCCATTTTTTTGCATAACTGAAGATCAAGATTTCAATCCCTTCATGTACAACCAAAACCCTAGTGGATTTGATCCATCTGACCATATGAGCTTCACAGGGTACTTCCATGAAGGCATGGAGTACAACACTGCCTTTGACCTTTCTTGTTCTACTTCTGACACTGGTGTAAACAACCGCAACTATTCATCGAGCAACAATCTTGGAGAGATTTGTAGTAGTGCTGCTGAGAATCCACCAACGACTCCGAATTCATCAGTGTCGTTTCTGTCGTCGGAAGCCGGAGTAGAAGAAGAGTGCAATAAAATCATGGAGGATTTGCAGAAAAAAGGGTGTGAAGATGGAGATGTGAAGTCTAAAAAAGTGTAGGTTTGTTTCATTTATTTATTTTATTAATTTTTTTGGGTATTTTGGTGAATGTGGAGATATAATTAATTAAAATAGTTAGCTTCATTATTTAATTTTATACATATATTGCTTTCAAGTTGGACCATTTTTGGTCTATTAATTCCTCATTTTGATTCAACTAGCTTGTTTTCAAAGCTAGCTCAAATACATATATATATATATATATATATATGTGTGTGTGTGATTCGGATTTTAGCTAGTTTTTTTGAATTTATCATCTAATTAAAGTCTTGTATTATTGTTTTGATTGATGCCTTAATATTTGGACATTTTTATTAGGTAACCCTAAATCTATCTATATAGGTAGCTAATTAAACATTACATGTTGTACTACATCAAATTGGTTAAGTAATTATATATGTATTATATTATTCGATTCAAATTAAATTAAATATATGAGATGCTTTAATTTCCCAAATTAAATTATATATATGATCTTAGGAAAGAGAAAAAGAAAGGGGAGAAAAAGGAAAGAGAAACAAGATTTGCCTTCATGACAAGAAGTGAGATGGACAATCTTGAAGATGGATATAGATGGAGAAAGTACGGCCAGAAAGCTGTGAAAAACAGTCACTTTCCAAGGTTAATTTGCAAATTAATTACCATTTGATATATATTTTAGTACAATATTATATAATGAAATTAGGTGCACAAAAAAGTTACATTTTTAAATATGTGTAAATTTATATAGATGATATGAAGATAAATATATATTTCAATCTTAATTTGTTATATATAATTTAATTGTAGGAGCTACTACAAGTGCACCACTCAGAAATGCAATGTGAAGAAACGCATCGAGAGATCATCGGAGGATCCATCAATGGTGATCACCACCTATGAGGGTAAACACAACCACCACAGCCCCGCCACTCTCCGGGGGAGCCCCGCCACGTTGCCGCCTACTCTACTAGTCTCACCACAACAGCTTGCATTTCCAGGCATCCCTCAAAACTTTCTATCTCATCATAACATGATGGACTCATCTTTTCTTCACAACCCATGAACCTCTCTCTCTCTCTCTCTCTCTCTCTAATTTATAGTGTATTATATATATGCATAAATTTAATTCTTCATGAGTATTATTTGTTAGTGTAATTAATGTATCAACGTGGAATATTTAGGCTCTATATGAATGCAAGTTTTCCAACTTTTAGGAGATCATTTAATTATGTTTAATCTCCCTTCCGTCATATATGAATTGAAGATAAATTTAGCTTTTTAAGATAATATATATTTACCTAAAAAATACACCTTATGTAAAAAATACTCAATGTAAAATTAAAGTAGTTAAATTAAATCTGAGAAATTAATTAGAAGATCATTAGTTAAATAAAATAGTTATAAATTATAATTAAAGATGATACTGGTTTTAGAGATATCCAGGAGGTTAATCAAACAAAATTAAATATCATTTGAAGTTATAAATAATAAATCAGAATGTGTGATTTATAATTCTTTTCCCTGCATGTGTGATGTTCAAGGAATATGCTCATGTTATCAAGTGACAAAACTAGAATTTTGATTCCTTTAATTATTCCACCTTTTGTATTTCATTTATGTTTCTCCTGTTTAATTTTCAACACGTAAATTAATTATTCATTGGATATATTTTAAATAATTCTATATGTCAAACATTAATAAAACTATATATAAAACACAAAAAAAAAATAAAAAATGGCACAGATGAAATCATGATTTGATGTTAGATACCATATATGTATATGCAATAGAGCTGATTGCAAGTATATGAAAATCTTGATCATTTGTTAATTGTTATTCAAAGTGACAAATTACTATTTATGTTTATGATGAGTCAATTAATATGAGCATAATTAATTGGAGAATAATGTGGAACCAAAATGTCTTAATACATCATCATACTATATCTTCATATATTTCATGAAATAAACATGTCAAAACCTAGATTCAATCATCAATATGATATTCGAATTAAAAAGTATACAAAGAAATGGACAACGGCTGCGGCTGCCCAATAATTAAAAATCTAAGTATATGTCTTTGCATACTTGCATGCGTCCCAACAATGTAATCATCATGATTTTGAAGAACTTATTGTTTAATTATTGCTATATCTTTTTTTTGCTGTACAAAAAACACAGCTTGCTACTATATATTGTAGCGATTTTGTATGAAAATAATTCATATAATGAACCATTTTTTAACTTTGAAATCACTTTTCAACAGATTAAAAAGATAAACTCATAAATATAAATTTTGTATATAAAATAATTTTTATATATAATATTTTATCATATATATAGATATGGGGGGCGGGGGTGTGTGTTTAATTTTCACGATTTTTTAATTTTGAAAATTAATATCTTTTATAAAAATATATACTATTTAACTTATATTGCATAATTCCTTCTTATATGGTTTATGTTATATGAATGTTGCAATTATAAAATTGGGTACATGACATTAATTTTATTAATTTGAAATGTGATATTAAATTGGATTAAAAATATAATAATATTAGTATTAATACAAAGGCAATGAGATAGTGTACGAATTTAAAATTCTTACGAAACCTCGGCGATATATTAATTGAATTGCAATGATGGATGCATAAGTTGATAAGAAATTGCAGCATGGTTCCTCCTTTTTGTACCCCAAAACAAAAATCGATCGAAAATATATATACGTAGGAGGAAGTAGCTTGACATTGTTGACCTAAATCACTTTTAATACTAAAATGTGTGTGGACATGAAAGTTGCATAGTTTATGGGTCATATATATATGTTCGAATCTTTCAACAACTCCAGTCAATCAATCATCAATTAAATGCCAGAATTTTTGTCTAATTATAATTTACGATATGCGAGAATGCCTAATTAATTAGGACTTTTATTTGTACTTAATTGTATCATAAAATAGAAATTTGGATTCTTTTATTTATAGACTTTGAAACTTGTATTTTTATGAAGTTTGCTTACTGCTTAGGGTTTACCAATATAAGTACGTAGTTCGATCGGTGTAAATTAAAATCGAAATTTATAAATTAAAATGTGTGACCTAATTATATAGAGATAGAGAACGATATATATATATATATATATGAATCAGACGAAATTAATTGCAAGTTTGCATTTTAGGTTTAAACTTACTTCTATTTTAGGAAATTTTGTTTTAAAAATGGTGTCATGACAGCTGTCAAATGCAATTTTTAAAAAACATTTTGCACAACAAAAATAAAAATATAATATTTAAATATTAAATAGATAAATTAATTCTACACGTCTCATAAAATTCAATTTTTTAGATGTAATAATTTTTTTATGATATTAGAATAAGAATCCTGATAAAATTTGAGCTTTTAGATAAAATATAACAATCAAATTATTTTTAAAATATAATATACCATATTATTTTTTTAAAGTGGATGATATAAATTTTTTGAAGTTGAAAATGGATATTTTAAATTGCCTCCCCAAATAAATTGTATTAAGAACTCATATTTTTTAAATGCTGGAAAAAGATGTGGACTTAAATCGAATAAGAGTGGGCCAAAAACGTGCAATGGGTCAAATTCATTGTCACATAGTCCACATCAAAAATAAATTGACATATATGGAAAGATAGGGGAGGCCCACTGAAAACGAAATTTTAACTTTTTTTTTTTGATTGATTGAGAAAAAAAGGTGAAAAAGAAAATGGGTTGCAGAACATAGTCCATTGCACCTACCTATGTTTCTTGCCCTAAAGATAACCAAAATATTTTCTCCCTTGTAATAATTTGTGCCACATTAACCCAGTGGAATTTTGATTTATTAGAAGTACGGCACAATAGCATAAATCTATTGATTCTGAAAGCAGATGACATAAATTCAATAATTCTTTAATTTATTATAAGCTGAATAATAATAAATTAGGAAATTAAATTGCAGACAACTTACAAAATATAATTATAAATCTAATTTAATTAAATTAAATGCTCCCAATTCTTTGGATCTTCGAATAATAATACTAAATTACTAATGTGAAATCGTCAGCATCATGCATTTAGTTATATATAAACTAATTAAAAATAAAAAAATTATTTGATGATTTTTTTTTTAAACATGATTCACTTAGGACTCATATACAATTAAAATACATAAAAATAAAAAATAATAAAATTTAGTAGTGTAAACAATTAAATGTATAAAATAAAAATAATTGGTAAATTAAATATATAAATAAAATTGAAACAAAAAAAATAATATGATGAATTTAAAAATAAAAAGTGATTCAATTTAAAGTTATGTATCATTAAATGTATAAAAATGAACAAAATAATCAAGTGTTCGAGTGAAACACGTCATGTCTACCGATCCCAGATAATATTTTTAGAATTTTATATATTATGTTGATGCAAGAAAAATGGAACAAACTACACATCAATGTGGCCAAGTATCACATAAATTACATTTAATTAATGTCCAAGTCTCATATGCACCAGTTATACATTTACTATACATTGAATTAACACTAATGTAAATAGAAAAGTTACACAACTTTATACTGAAAAGTTACACAATTTTATAGCAAATTTTTCCACAAAAAATTAATACAAATTGAGGTTCAAACCGCTGACCCTTTGCTTCTTAAGAGTGGATGTAACCACCAAGATATGAGCAAATTTTGTGAATAAAATTGAATTTTTTTATATATGAACGAAAATGAGTCATAATTTGACCCAGTTGCATGTGCACCAACTACACAAGAGATCCACTCTTAATTAATATGTGCACTATGTTTATGAATATTCTTTTAAAATCATGAGCCTTATTCACATTTTCTGAAAAGTTATGAGAAAATCACTTGGCATGGTCTGTCCCGTTTATCACCCCATCGAATTCGTTTAAAAATTGTGAATGGTGCTCACGATTTTATTTAAATTATGAACTACGTACCCTCACGATTTTATTTAAGTTCACCCTTCCAAATCACCGTATTTTCATAAATGAATTTTAAAAAATACAATAATAAAAAAAATGGGGATATCAAAAACGAAAAACTAGTGATTTTTATTTTTTATTTTTTACGAAAAACTAGTTAAAATAATGGGATGGTGGAGTACACGTTATTTTTGTGATTAGTTCACTATAAATCTTCACATTTAAACTCAATTTTCGGTTGTCAAACTTAGATGATAACGAAAAAAAAAAAATATGTAGGAAAAGTCAACATTCTTTTTCTCATCATTCAGTGATTAGTCGTTCAACGTCGGCCGCGACAAATACTGCGTTAAATAAATTTTGTTAATTGCTTGGGTCACTACTCACTATACTTAACTGTGGGGTAATTTGATCGTTTTATCCAGTCAATTCGCCATAAATGATTTTGAATTAATTAAAAAAAATCTAATTTGTATGAATCAGAAAAATAAATTTACATTTACAATAAGAAAACTTCGCAAATTTGACTATAATTGAAAATCTAATTAAACTACTCAACTAATATCATAGAGCCTAGATATAAGTTATTTACAATGTGTTTGGTTCACTAAATGGGATTGATTAGTTTAGATTAGATTCACAAATGCGGATTAGAATTTGCACAAACAGTTAATTTACACATTAGACTGTCGTTAAAAAGACAATTTCGAGTGACAACTATCTAATTAAATTTAGATACTTATTATAAAACTGCAGTCCAAAAATCCTATATTATACTTGAAATGCGGTTAAAAAGTATAGTCCAATAAATTTTCTTTTTAACAAAGGGGAAAATCACTCCCTCACTCCATCATCTTTATGAGAGAGACTCGAAATATAGAGAGAAATCCTGAAACTTCATTTGAATGGGTGAATTTTCAATCAATGGATTTCACACACAAATAATCACTCTAAATCAGTAAATTCTCTTCAAATTCATGTCATTTGAAATTCTTTCCCTCTGCCACTTTCTATCTTTTATTTTATTTTTCTTACTTTTTCCTTTCTCTCACATCTCTTTATAATATTTAATTTAAAATGTATGCTTCTTATATGTATTCTTTTTTTTAAATCTATTCATTTTTAAATTATCCATCCAAATAGAGCTGATAAACTTTTGTCTAACCACCATGCATGGCTTCTTCTAATCATCATTCCTCTTCTCTCCTCTCTCTCTCTCAATCTGAACATGTGGGCCTATTCAAGAAGTTACAATCTTCTAGATTCAGGGCAGGGACGCCCTCTCCTCATTATCAAAAAACTTTAACCTGGAAATCAAAGAATAAACTAGTAATTGTTAATTTTTAATTATATATATTTGGAGAACATATTTGTAATTTTCATATTGATGTTAAGCAGTAGCAGTTCATTTAAATTTTGATTCTCACATGAATACAGAGATAAACTCGTTTCTTTTCTTATCAAATTCAACTCTAGAACATTCTATTTATAACAAGAACTACTTTGATGAACAAGAAACATAAATAAATTATGATATACTGAACTCAAATTATATTCTACTTAATTAACATTAATATATAAATCTAAGTTATTTAATAGTATAATATAAAAATCTAATATATAATATTTATCAATATCTCCATCACTTACTTGACGGGATAGAGATTTTTTAGATTCCATAATTTTTGCCTTTTTTCAAATACGTTCCAATAAAGTTAATTTATCCAATTACGTCTCAAATGTCTATTAAGTATACAATTTACGTCCCAATAAAGTTAATTTATCCAATTGTGTCCCAAATGTCTATTAAGTATACAATTTACGTCCCAAATCTCACCGGATTTAACCGGAGTAAGCAAAACGACGTCGTTTTGGCTCCATGTGCCGATCACGTGCCATTTAAATTGGGGCTTTCCGGCGTGTTGGTGACATGGAATTTATTTTTAAAATTTTAAATAATTTTTTTGCCAAAATAAATTAATTGATTTCCACCACATGGAGTTAAAACGACATCGTTTTGCTTACCCGGTTAAATCCGGCGAGATTTGGGACGTAAATTGTATACTTAATAGATATTTGGGACATAATTGGATAAATTAACTTTATTGAGACGTAAATTGTATATTTAATAGATATTTTGAACGTAAATGGATAAATTAACTTTATTGAGACGTATTTGAAAAAAGGCAAAAATTATGGGACCTAAAAAATCTCTATCCCCTTAGGGCTCATTTGGTTCGTAAGATAAAAGTATCTATCCGTCGAAAACATGCAGAATTAGATAGAGTCCTTACGAACCAAATGAGCCCTTACTTGACTATTAAATACCCCATCCATCCAGAATTAGATAGAATCCCCTCCTAGTAGAGATTTTAGGACTCGTTATTTGTTCTGGGACTGAATCCTTTAAATCAAATACAGTAATAATAAGGATTACCACTTTAATCTAGATCAATTCTTCGAATCACACAACTCCTTATAGTATTAGAGAATTCTAAAACAAAAAGAAACAAAAAATTGAAATAACTTTCATTAATTTGGGAGTTTGTTTAGAAGAGATCATATGAGATCTCTAACTATTATTCCCAAATCTGAAAAAAAAAAAAAAAAACTAAAATTAAATTTTGAAAATAAAAGTATTTATGAAAGTATAACGCTTTTTAAATTTTTTTATGTTTACCTACTCACGTTTTACTGATAGACCCATATATCTCCTATTTTTTCGACCCACACTGAGAGTGGGAAGGTTTTCTTTGTTTGCCTTTTTCATAGGAAAGGTTGCAGTGAAAGAAAAAAAAAAAACGTTTTTGCTTAAAATTATACTCCAAATCCATCCAAAAATTAAACTGTAATTTCATAAATTAAACAAAAAATACAATATTTAATAAAAAAAAATCCGATAACTTTCAATTCATACGATTATCTTGTGTTGATCATAAATTAAAAATAACGTGGCATGACATAAAATGACCATTCCCATTAGAGTCGGGTGGTTACTTTGAGATTCTAAATTCTAGTTAACTGCCAATTGAGATATTATTTCAATAAACAAAAATATATATGGTAAATTAATTATAAATAAATTAACAACATTAAAATGACTTTATCACATTCCAATAAATTTCTGGCGCACCAGTTACCGCATTAAAATATGCGATTCCAACTTTGGAAAAAAACTTTAAACCCTAAAATCCACATTCAAAAGTGGATCTAATTAAATAATTTTCGACTCTTCATTTCTTTACACCCACTCATGATTAAATATATATAGATTTGTACATGAAAAAATTTTCACTCTGACAAAAAAAATGGCATCCACATTGGTTTTTAACTTTTCTGAATTATTATTTGTTTTCTTTATGTTCTTGTGCGTGGTCTTGATCGACGGTCGTGATTTGCCGCCAAAAGTGTTCAATGTGATCAACTATGGCGCAGTTGCAGATGGAGAGACTGATAACACTCAGGTAATTAATTAATTTGATCAATCGATATTTTCTGTGCCATTTTTACTCGATTATTAATTCCAAAATGTGTATATTGTTGAACATAAATTAGTATAAATTTCCGAATTGTTATATATATATATATATATATATATAATATTTAGCGTCTCCAAGTATTAAAAATTTAAAAATAAATTAATGGGAATTTATTCGAATTGTTTCAGGCATTTGTTAAAGCGTGGGATAATGCTTGTGCGTATAGGGGAAGAGGTAGGGTGTGGGTCCCACGAGGGACGTTTGTGTTAGGTTCGGTGACGTTCGTGGGATCGTGCAACGGTTCGATGGCTTTTCTGATAAGAGGGACAATAAAAGCTCCGACGGATAGCCGGAAAATGTTTACCGACACTTGGATAGGATTCCGGTACATCGACGATTTGACGGTTGGCGGTGGCGGACTTCTGGACGGCCAAGGCCATTCTGCTTGGCGTTATAATGACTGCCAAATCAATCACAATTGCAAGCCTCTTCCTGTTGTGAGTTATATTAATTCATCTACATATCTCATATGTGTGCAATTGCTGCTTAAGGACGTACGTACCTATTACTCTCTTCGTTCCAAAATCACTTTTATATTTTATTTTTTTTGGACATCCCAACTCTTTCTTTCACACATTTTTATGAAATATTTTTTACTCACAAAAGTCAATAAAATACACTTTAATTTATTTTACTCCCTCCGTCCTGTAGGAATTTGCACCCTACGGGACTGCACATTTTTTAAGAAAAAATAGTTTTATATATAAAGTAGTGGTATATGGGTAAATATGTGTAAAAGTTTGTGAGTGTGCACGTAAATCAATGCTTCCTTTTTTAGTAGTGTGCAAATTTGTGTGGGATGTCCAAATAAGGAAAGTGTGCAAATTCCTGCGGGACAGAGGGAGTATTATTTAATTTTACACTCACATACTTACTTTAACTTATTTCTTATAAGTAATATCGGGACCGAAGAAGTATAATTTTTAATGGGACATCACTAAGTATTTCTATATATATGATTCATGTATGAATTTATGTATTACAGTACTTGACAAATATTATAAAATTGGATCTATATTTTATGTAAAATAGTTGAAGAGTTTAAAGTTAGACAATGGTGTTTGTTGCATGCAAAATAATGATTTGGGTGGTTATATATAGCTGTACTTTTGATATGGTTATCTAATCCTAAAATGGAGTTATAATTGTTGGCACTTTCGATATAACTTTTATTTTGTTGCTTATTTATAAAAATGATTCTTTACAAATTTAATATATATATATATATATATATTATACATTTGTGTGTATTGCAATAGCACTGTAATATACATTTGTGTATGTAATGATTAATTAAATTATCTAATTCTTTTTTTAATACATCCATGAGTGAAGTTCCTATATATTTATATAGGTGCATGTTTAATATATATATATATATATAAAAGCACGTCAATCTATATGTATCATGCATTATATATTAATTGTAAATTATTTCCTAATTTTAATGTTATATTTGTTGTTAAGACCATGAGGTTCGACTTTGTAACAAACTCAAGAGTCCATAGTCTTCGGTCAATCAACAGCAAAAACTCTCATATCAACATATTTGCATGCGAAAACATTAGCTTTACCCATATGCAACTGAGAGCTCCCGAAGATAGTCCCAACACTGACGGAATCCATATCGGAATTTCCAAAAAAATCAAGATTGGCCACTCCGTTATTGCCACCGGAGACGACTGCGTCTCAATGGTGTCCGGTAGCCAAAGCATAGACATCTACAATGTTACTTGTGGGCCCGGACATGGCATCAGCATCGGAAGCCTAGGACGAAGCCACCAGCACGAATATGTCAAGGACATACGAGTCCGGAACTGCACCTTCATAGGCTCGGACAATGGTGTTAGGATCAAAACATGGTCGCCCTCATTATCTAGTGTTGCTTCTAACATATTGTTCGAGGACATTGTCATGCAAGATTCGAGAAATCCCATCGTTATCGATCAAAATTACTGCCCCTCGCCCAATTGCTATATCGAGGTTTTCTATAATTTCTTAATTTCAATAATGTTTGAGAATGTTACAATATATATTGTAACATTTGTGATGATTTTATTGTGATTATGATTAATATGATAGGGCGATTCGAGCTCCGCGGTGCAGATTAAGGACGTGACGTTCAAGAACATACGGGGTGTGTCGAGTAGTAAAGTGGCGGTGAACTTGCAGTGCAGTGGATCAGTGCCTTGTAAGAATGTTAAGCTCATAGACATCAACTTGGCTTACAATGGCCCTGGTGGTCAAGCCTTGTCTCTTTGTTCTCATGTGATTGGATCATCTTATGGGAAACTTGTTCCTTCTGGTTGTGTCTAAGTGTCTTTACTATGATGATTCAACTTAACTAGATAGTGGTTATGTTTTTATGTATTTTCTGATTTATTATAGGTGTCTCTGTTTAAATTCTAACTCGAGTGTAAATTGAGTCGAGTGATTAATGCTCAATTGTTCAAGCTTGTTTGAATGAAATATTGTTGTGCTTCTTATGGTGTGAGTGGTGGTGTTTTTAGTTTATAACTTATGTTGTTATTGCCACAAATAAATATTGTTTTGATAATCTTATGTATCAGTTTCATAAAATAATTATCCCAAATTCAATTTAGCCCATATCGGAAAGCATAAATAATGTGTATATTAATAGATGATGGTCCATAAAAGTATGTACTTTAAAGATGAATTTTTTTTGGTACTCGGCATCTGGCCCAAGGATCGACTACCGGAAACAAAAAAATCATCTTTACAATACATGTTTTTTATGGTATAATACGTTTATGAAATTTCATGTTATTAAGAATAAGTTGCTGAACATCAGTTTAGCTCGTCAAAATAATTTAATTCAATAACAAAACATTAATTGTGTGAGTGAATTGATAATTTTTTTTCTTAAAGCAGTTTCATAAAATTTAATTGTTATGCTAAATGATGAGTTTGAGCTTATAATCTTACCGAATTGATGAGTGTGTTTTCAAACTTAAATATATATATATATATATATATATATATATATATGTATCATACTCTATTAATAAGAAGAGAAATCTTAGTATACCATTTTTGAGATATAATCATATTAATGGTATCAGAGCCATGTGAGAGTAGAGTATATATTTTGTTATGGTATATGATTCAATACAATTTAAATTCTTATGAATTTATTCAGGTTTAGAGATACTGTTAAGAACAGTATAACACAGGAATATGATATTCCTGAGAATTTAGATCTATTAAACAGATGGACTATTCCAAAAATTGAACCTAAAATGGTTTATAAATTAGAAACTTTTGAAAAGTTAGGTTTTAAACAAATTGTTAAAACCACTGAATCTTCTATTCCTCTTCATGAAGAAGAAATGGTTATAAAATTGCTTAGCAAAAATGATATTTTACCTTTTAAAAGAACACATAAATTCCTTCATATTGGATGTGTTCAAGTGGCTTTTAGGCCTCTTACTTTAAAAGGATTACCAGAAAGTTTTCTTGCTACCCTTAGGGATGGCAGAAACCTTAACTGGAAACAATCTCTTATGGGGATAATCCAGTCTAGTCTGGCTTTAGGACCCGTTTATTTTGACGCTTATCCTAACCTATCGCTGTCTTTATCTGACAGCAATATTCTTGATTCTTTAACATTAAATGTTAAAACTCATGGTTATAATTATATACCTGGTACTGAGGTCATGTGTATATGTTACCGTATCTATTATAAACCTCTGTTTACCTTAAATCCTATGTGCAAAAAATTTGAAAATGACAAAAATGAGACTATCCTCATTGAAACCAATTTTGGAAAATCCAATATTAGTACTAGAAGGTCCATTAAATGGGAAGAAATTACTTTCCCAGATAATTGGATAATTGAACAATCTGTTCCTAATATTCCTTTGATTGATAATAATTTTCAACATATTACACAAAGTAATAATGGAACAATTAGTATTGGTTTTCAAAATAATCAAAGAAGGCAATCTTCTTTTCATTCTAGATCTATGTCTAGCCACTCTTTATTCTCCCCTCTTGATTATGAGGTTAATTTACCTTCAGATTCTAGGGTTTCTACTTCTTCTTATAAAGAAGATACGTTTAATGACTTCAATAATGAAAGAATTATTGTTAATAAAAACAATATTGTCCACAATGATGGTATTAACCCCGAAACAATTTCGGATTGCAATTTTAAGATATAATTTTATGGATTTTACACCTATTTTAGACTTCTCGAAAGGCTCTCTGCCTAGAGCTCAAATTAATAAAGAGTTCTATGATCCCAAATGGGAAAAATTTCGAACTTGGTATTTTAGTTCTTTTTCAAGAGAAGAATTAGATTATTTTGTTAACAGTTTTTATAAATTCTGTAAACAACATAATGAAATTACTTATTATGTTCCTTGGTTTATCAAAACCTTTTATATAAATCATATTTCTGTTATCGAACGAGATTATAAGATCGTCTCGGGAGAAACACAAAAATCTGTTCACCCTCCCCATGTTCCTTTTCAAATTGAAAAAGGAGGTAGGATTTTTAATTTCCTCCCATTTACCACGATTCTTGATAAAGATGTTTTACAAATTACTGTAAAACATATTAATCAAATGATTGAACAAAATAATTTTTGTAATCTTTATCTCTCTATTTTAGGAGAAGAAATTATTTCTTTACATAGTAAGATTGATAAAATTATTTTGCAGACTGAAATACAGACTAAGTCTGATGTTTTAAAAGAAAATGATAATAAAAATTTTATAATTAAAACTGCTTCTTCTATACAATCTCCTATTGAAATAAAAGATTTCAATATTGAAGCTTCTGTTTCAGATTTTGAAAAAATCATAAGTCATAAGTTTGAAAAACTTAATATTTCTACTCTTGATAATGACTTTGAAAAAGATTCTATTGAATCCAGTAGAACTGAAAGCTTAAATAAAATTAAATGGGCTGACAAGCCAAATTTGTCCAAATACTATTATAAGAGACCAACTCCTATGGATGTTCTCCATGAGGAACAAGAAAACTATTTTACTACCTCTTATTCGGGGAAAAGTATTTATGAATGGAACATTGATGGCGGTGCTGATAAGCATATTTTTACTCAATGCCATCGTATGCTTATGTATAGCTCTGCCTGTAGCATTAGTGGTAATAATGATATTCAAACCGCTCAGGCTATCACCGTAGGTTTTACGGGCCAATTGAAAGGTTGGTGGGACAATTATCTAAGTTCTTTAAACAAACAGGAAATATTTTCTTCTGTTAAGATCGAAAATGGTGAGACTAAATCTAATGCTGTTTATTCTCTAGTTCTTACTATTTTAGAACATTTTACTGGTAGATTTACCAATAAGTCTGAAAATACAAAAACTCTTCTTTTAAAAATGAAGTGTAAAACCCTTACTGATTTCAGATGGTACAAAGATACTTTTTTATCTCGTATCTATGATATTCCTGATTGTAACCAGGATATCTGGAAGAACAAATTTATTGATGGTCTTCCTTACTTATTTGCTGAAAGAATTAAAAAAGTTCTTCGAAAAGACTCTGACTCTATTTCTTATGAGTCTTACACTTTTGGTCAAATCATAAGTATTTGTGTACAAGAAGGATTAAATCTTTGTAATAAAATCAAATTACGAAATCAAATCAAAAAAGATAATCTTTTAGAAAGAAAACAATTAGGTCATTTTTGTGATCAATTTGGTTTGGACAATCCAAGCCCAAAAAGAGTTCATAAGAAAGATTTTCCTAATAAATCTAATTTTAGAAAAAGGAAGAGGTATTCTTTTAATAAACAGAAAAAAGAGAAGAAAGAAAAGTATTATGATCAAACTCATAATAAGAAAAGATTTTATAAAAATAAAAAATACCTTGATAAAATCGTTTGTCATAAATGTGGCAAAAATGGTCATTATGCTAACCAATGTTACGCTAAAGACAAGATTAAGAATCTTGATATCAGTGATGACTTAAAGGAAACTCTTTTCAAGATCGTCATGAATTCTGAAAATGAGATTGATTCTAATGAATCTTTTACAGACTCTTCTGAAAATTCTTATGATGATATTTCATCCCCGTCTGACAAAGTTGAGTGTGATAATTGCGCTCTTGGTAAGCCTTGTCTAAATTGTATCAATGATACTGATAGCATCAAAACTGATGATGAATTCTATAAGCTTATGAGTCAATTTCAAGACATGAATATTAATGTCTTAACTGATAATCATATTCTTGAATTCCTTAAACAAGTTAAAGACCCTAGTTTAAGAAATAAAATTATTGAACAATTCGATGATTCCTGTTCTAGTGATAATAAGACTAGCCTTTCTAATAAAATTAATAACAATTATTATAATATGGGAGAAATTGATAAACTTCTCAAACTTAGGAATATTAAAAATAATCCTATCACCATAAACGATTTAGTTCAAGAGATTGATAATCTCAAAAACAATGTCAAAATTCTTCAAAAACAGAATTTAAATTTCTCTTCTAGACTTTCTTTCATTGAAAAAGGAAAAGAAAAGATTGATGACATTGATACCAACTCTATCGCTTCTCATGATTTCAGAGAAGAAGATCATTTGGCTACCATTAATATGATTATATCTCAAAAATGGTATACTAAGATTTCTCTTCTTATTAATAACTCTTATAGACAAAATTTCATTGCCATGATTGATAGCGGAGCTGACATAAGTGTCATACAGATGGGAAAAATTCCCACTAAGTTTTTTGAAAAAACTACACAATCTCTTTCTCATGCAGGAGGAGGCCCTCTAAAAATCAGCTATAAGCTTAAAAATGCTTATGTCTGTGTTAATGGCTGTTGTATTCCTAATGATTTTCTCATTGCAGATGACATTACTAGCCAAATGATAATTGGCCTTCCTTTCCTTTATAAAATTTATCCTCTTACTTTCATTAATGAAAGAGGAATTACAGGTACTTATAATGGAAAACCTGTTACTTTTGAGTTCATTACTAAACCAATTTATAAAGTTCTTAATTTGATCCAAGATCAAATTGATTCTAAAAATAGTCAAGTTAATTTTCTCAAAGAAGAACTAAATTCTTTAACTATTGAAGAAAGGTTAAAAAACCCCAAACTTCAAGAAAAGATAAAATTTCTTCTTAATAAATTTTCCATTGATATTTGTAATGATTTTCCTAATGCCTTTTGGGACAGAAAGAAACATATCGTTTCACTTCCCTATGAAGATGGTTTTTCTAATGCAAAAATCCCGACTAAGTCAAGACCTTGTCAAATGAACTCTGAATATTTAGAGTTATGCAAAAAGGAAATATCTTCCTTATTACAAAAAAAGCTTATTACTCCCTCTAAGTCCCCATGGTCTTGTACAGCTTTTTATGTCAACAAACATTCCGAGATAGAACGCGGAGTTCCCAGGTTAGTTATAAATTATAAACCGCTTAATAAAGTCCTAAAATGGATTAGACACCCTATTCCTAATAAAAAGGATCTGCTTGATAGACTTATCAATGCCCTTATTTTTTCAAAATTTGATTTAAAATCAGGGTTTTGGCAAATACAAATTGACCCTTCTGATAGGTATAAAACTGCCTTTAATGTTCCATTCGGACATTACGAATGGACTGTTATGCCTTTTGGCCTGAAAAATGCTCCTTCAGAATTTCAACAAATTATGAATGACATTTTTTCTCCTTTTAGTAATTTTATCATTGTTTATATTGATGATATTCTAGTGTTCTCAAAAGACGTTGAAATGCATTTTAGGCATCTTGACATTTTCAAAAAAATAGTCATAAAAAATGGACTAGTTGTTTCAAAACCAAAAATGGTTCTTTTCCAAACAAAAATAAAATTTTTGGGACATTTTATTGAAAAAGGAAACATTATTCCCATTAATAGGAATATTGAGTTCGGTAATAAATTTCCTGACATTATTACTGACAAAACTCAATTACAAAGATTTTTAGGAAGCCTTAATTATGTGTCTTCTTATATTAAAAATCTTTCTGAAGATTCAGCTATCTTATACGATAGGCTAAAAAAGAATCCTTTACCTTGGGGTGATAAACACACCAAAGCAGTTATCAGGATTAAAGAAAAGGTTAAAAATATTCCTTGTCTTATGCTTGCTAATCCTTTATGGGAAAAAATTGTTGAAACTGATGCTTCAGATTTGGGGTATGGTGGTATTCTCAAACAGGTCAATCCTGAGAATAAAACTGAATATATTGTCAGATTTTATTCTGGTAAATGGAATAGTGCTCAAAAGAACTATTCTACCATAGCCAAAGAAATTCTTGCTATTGTTAAATGTACTCTTAAATTTCAAGGTGATCTGTACAATCAAAAGTTTACTATTAAAACTGATTGTAGAGCTGCTACTTTCATGCTTACAAAAGATTTTGAACATAATGTTTCTAAACAGATGTTTGCCCGATGGCAATCTCATCTTGCTTATTTTGATTTTGTTATTATATTCAAAGAAGGGAAAGATAATCATCTTCCAGACTTCCTTACTCGTGAATTTATTTCTTAATGACAGAAATGAGCCACTCTGGCAGAGGTCCCCATTCCTCTTATAGAGGAAGAGGAGGCAGAGGATATCCTCCAATCTACCACGGGAAGAAATCCCTCATCAACCAGAATATTTCTGGTATTGGTTCCTCCTCATCAGGAGATAACACTCAAAAGGAATTCCAAGAATTCCTCAGATAAAGGGGAAAAAATATACCTATTGAGGACAATTCCTCAAAAAATGATGAGCAAGATTCCTATGCATCTGCTGCTCAGAAAGAGTACACTTACTATAATTCTCCCAAGAGAGAATTAATTTTGATCCTTGAAGAGGATGATACTAAGTTTAAAGAATCCCCATGGATTCTCATGGAAAAATATTTTCCAAATAACAGCTGGGATACTGGTACCTATAAATCCAGGGGCTTCTATGAGGCCATTCTTACCAGTTCAGGAAGTGTAGATATTCAACACTTTCCTCCGAAGAGTAAGACAATTAATTACTCCAAGTTTATCCTTAAAAGGATCATCTCTATCCAAGAATGGGGAATTTCACCATTTTCGGAAAGACGTATGGTAAATGAAGTCTCAAAGACAACCATCCAGTACAATTACTGGGACTACTTACAAAGTTTTCATAAAACTTTTCTTCATCAGAATGTCAAACATTCTCATACATGGCTTATTAAAATTTGTGATAATATCAACAAAGGCCATATTCCAAATTGGCTCACCGCATGGTGGGAAACCTTTGGAGCCTCGGCAAGCATTTTGCCAGAAGAGATCAAACTCCTTCTTGAAGAATATCATATTATTTCTTCTGACTTTGTCACTCATAATACAAGCAGTAAAACTACTTGTAGATTTTTTATTGACTCAGGTATTCCATGGGTCTGGAAATGGACACCAGAATTTGGGTTCACCGAGGATAATACTCCTTGCCTCTGGAGAGTTCATATGACAAGATTCTGGAATAACCTAATGGTTATTTCCCCAGACTCTAAAGAGCTCCCTATCCAGGAAAATATTGATCGGATCAAATCCAAGATCAATGATCTCAGAACAATTTCTGATGATAAGGCTACAATCACGTTGCCATCTTTCTCAAATTACACTAAAAAACATTCTGGTATCCTTTCTAAGGAAAAGATTGTTGATCTTTATATTGATCAGATTAAAAGGACCATGTTCCATAATTATGACATTTCTGATTCAAAATCAGACTCTTCTATGGCATCCAGTTCTGATTTACAGGATGCTCAAGAACCAAGTGACAAGTGTGATTTCTCTATCCAGGATAGCTTGGATATTTTGAAGGACTCTCTAATAGAGAGGTTTAAAGACAAACAATAATGGATTTGGAATTCGTCACAAATATTCCTATTGAAAGGAATATTACCATCGCAGATGATTGGCTTATACGCCTCAGGATCAACCGTTTCGGACCACATGGTCAAATGTGGCAGGTTCCATTCCATGTCGAATTTGATAGATATGGTAAATGGATATCAGATAAAAATTATCTCAAGGCCATCAGGAAAAGAATAAGGCACCTCGAATTGAGTATTCCAATTCTCAAAAGCCTAAACCGGCCTACAAAAAGATTTGAGAGATCATTATTTCTTCTCAAAAAGCAAGCTTCTCTTATGGCGATCTAGAACGATGAATTTCCTAGGTGCATTTTGGGCAGAATGCATTCCGAAGAAACGACAGAATAAAATTCGTCATTGCCTACGTCAACAGACCAAGAACTGTACATGAATAGTAAATTACTATTCAAACTTTTACTATTCATACTTTTTAGTTTTGGATGAAGTCCGGGTCTCATGTCCGGCTCTCCTTCTATAAATATGTGTGTTTCATTTCAGAAGAGGCACGCTTGAGTTTAGACTCGCCCCTTCTTTCTCTCTCTAGAATCCACTCTTGTAAATCTTGTATTCTTAAGTTTAATCAAAGCAGCCTTGGCTCAATAAAAGGTATTCTGCTTATTTATTTTTCTGTTAAATTTAAATTATCTTGTTTATCGCCGCCTTAATGGTCGGCTAATTTTCTTGTATTGAATCATGGCCTGACTTAATATTTCTCTACTAACATGTGTGTTTGAGATCATGAATTGTTTGATCTAGTCGGTTCATATCAGTATGTAGTTCATGGTTTCGACCGATTGGTTTGAGATTTCTATTGATCACCTATGAGTTAAGACTATCCAATACGTATCAAGATGTGTCTTTAAGGTTTAAACTTGCTAGTCTAAGTTCTCTGATCTATGAATTAACCGTGTGGGGTAGCCTTTTGCCGTTATGCCGAGTGAAGGCGCAGGCGTTTGTGGGCATAAAACCTTTTTTCAGGTTGATTCATAGATGTATGATTACTTAGGCCAGTTTGTTTTGGAAAAGCTCCGTGAGACACTATTGATACAATACGGAGAAATCATTAACTCATAAACTATAGAAGCCCTCAGTAATTCCCAATCTGGGTTGAGCAAAAGTCCAAAGCTATACTACTGATATGATTTGGATATCCCGATCCTGCATATATATATATATATATATATATATATAAAATCACTTATTCTTTTGAAAAGTTGGGTTTTATCAACTTAAAAAAAAGTGATTCTATGTTTTTTTTAGAATTTGAAAACATACGTGATGAATACTTTCTTCAGTAGGGTAAAAAGAAAAAGTGATTATCCACGAATACTAATTTTCAAGCTTGGACATCTTTCTAATAATCTATTTTGATTGGATTGCTAGTGTTTCAAAATCTCTTTTTATTAACATCTGCTTCAGACTAATAACAGATACTGTTTTGAGAGAGAAAATTGGGACTGAAGGGTATCCCACATCGGTTGGAAAGTGGAAGAGTGGAAGAGTGTGAGGAGAAGTGTACAAAACAAGAGGGGCTGCAAACTAATTACATACTTACCTGGACGGTGTCAATGAGCGATCAAGAAGGCTCATGGCCTAGGTTTGTGACCTACATTGCACCGAGGAGGGGCGCCCGTCTAAGGTCGGTTCAAGTGATCGAGCCTATGTCATAATTTGTGTTAGAGGGGGCCTGCGTTCGCGCGGCCTCTGCCCAAATCATAGTCATTGTTTAATTGGGACATGTTTAATGTTTTGCAATATCATATGAATTGTTAATTGGTACTGACGTGCACAATTTATAATTTAATATTTAGCAAAGTAAAAAAATTAAATTATTCAAAGTATATATTAAATTTTTAAAAATTAATAAAAAAATGTAAATCTAAAACAATAAACAAAATTTATAAATAAATAAGAAAAGGGGACAAGGGTTGAGATATTTATGTAGCATGTAATATCAATTTCACACCAAAAAATGGAACTCATCTTCTACTATACAGTTATACCAATGAGAACCATTACAAAAGACAGGTAGTTTATTCAGTCGATTAGGACAAAGTTTTGGCCATCAACAAACACACCTTTAGCAGCAGGAGCCGTTTTGAGGTTGGCGTTCCTCTTCCTAACTTGAGCATGAGACTCAGCTTCCTGTTGAAACATCTTCACAATCTCCTCAAGCTCGACTTTTCTCATCTCCGCCTTCTCTTCAATCAACGGTTTCTTTAGTCCGAGATAGATCAATCCTATAGCTATCAGCACAATTCCTACTAACACTAGGGTACCAGCAAATACAGCAAATGCATAAGGGGTATGACCGGGTATTCCGTCCACATTTATCCCCCAAAGCCCCGTGATAATGGAAAGAACAAGCCCACAACCTCCAAAAACTCCTAGGTTATGTTGCACACGGAGGCTTTGGTCCTGAAAATTCATACTACTCGAGCTCAAATCATGTATGCAACTTACCAAAATAGCCACCTGGTTTGAATATATACCGAGAACCTTCTAAAAAGAACAAAAAATTGTTTGATTGATCTAGAAAATTTACCCCTAAATCTATTAAAGCTCAATCAAGCTTGATTCATTAACTGTCATACAGTCAAACACAATTCAAGAATAATGAACTTATCCCGGTTCAATTCATATACGATAAGAACTTGTATATGTTATGTGCATTGTGCGGCTAAAGCGTCTTTTTAAATAGTGTTAGTTGTTTTGACCGAAAAGTATTCGAAGTGTACAGATGCACACCACAACTGGTGTATAAGAGTGTTAGTCTTCATCTATATCGCAACTTATATTACCTGTAACCATGCGCGGACAGTGCTCTGCATGACGTCTTGTATTGTAAACAAACGACCACGAACTGCTTCTTGCTCCTGAATCATTTCCCTTGTGCTCTTCTTCATTCTTTCCAGTAGACTCCTTGCTGTATTCCCCCGTACATGCTGCAGAAGTTCGAACACAATCTCCTCCCTTGCATGTAAACACCATTTTACCCTGATTGCCTATAACAAAACGATGATTACTTGACGTGCTCACTAAATTATCAAGAAATTACGGAAACTTCCCTTATTATTTTTTTAGGAGCAGACCTGGGTTGAAAGTGTCTTAATTTCTTGGTTCAGGATTATGCTTAACAAATGCATGTCCTCGCGAGTTCTCCTGTTGAAAATAATGAAACCTTGTCTTACAACTAGGAAATTGATACAGAAAAACTGAAAAGCAGAATAGAGAAATTACCTGTTCATGAACTTCAGCTCGACTTCGTCTGCTGCCCCAAGAATGTATTTACGAAATAACCTGAAAACATTAGACGTCGTTGAAATCATCAACCATATGAGCTGTAATATTAGAAGTAGAGATTTGTAACACTATTAAGTAACGAGAAAGATACTGACCTATCATCCCAACGGGCAAGGCGACAAGCAAGGAGGGCTATCACCTCATGGCTCGTTCGTGGTATATTACTACCTCCAGCTGCAAGCAGTTCCTGATTCAATCAAGCAATTAATCTTGAGATCTAAAAGCTATTCAAAAAATTAAAGCCCAATTTACAAACCTGAACTTCTGAAACACCTAACACATTGATGTTGTTTGAAGACCCTTTCACATGCAATGCAGTCAACAGAAACTTTTGTGCTTGCCAAGATCGTATAACAACCGGGATATCCTCTTCAACATCACGAGGATCGCCCACCGACTGCCCTAAAAGCTCGAACAGCAATCCCCCCGCAACTCTGACAGGAACCTGTTCGTAAAATTTATTGAATAGGATAGTCCTCACTTAAAATGCAAAATAAATTTGTCGATATCAGGTTTTCATCTGCCACAATTACCTCATAAAGGAGGTGCTTCATGCGTTCACTAATCAGCCTACTTTCATCACGCAGAGCAATGCTAATTGCAGGATGTAACCACTGTGCATTGCTTAACCAAGAATTGATCAAAGGGTGAACTGCATCGACGTGGCACCACCAAGTAGGCCCCACAGGACGTTCCCAGTAAGGAGCTGCCACATCCGCAACGGTGATGTCATCTTCATCATCGATTTCCATGGGTTGGGACGCCCAAACTGCATCTACTTGAACTGTCTCGACGAGCTGATGAATCCTCTTCCATCCTATCGGTATCCAGTAATTCCCCAAAGGTCTGTGGTGGGGATATAAACAGTCTAAATGGTGTTCCTGACTTTGAGAATGGTTATCTAGAGTATCAATCTCCGTGGATTCCAAATCTCCGTTTTTACTAAAATCCTGGGCTAAGGCCTTCTGTGATTCGTCAACGGCATTGGTTTGTGTACAAGGCGACTTCCTATTGCCTCTTATAAATTCAAAAGCACATATTAGCCCATCTGTCCAAAACTCACCACCTAATGTGACATCCCTATTGAATTGTTGTTTAGGATTCTCTTGTTTCTTTGAATCATTGCTCATTGCTGTGGAGTTATCCTTGCTATCAAGGGTTCGACGAGTCTTCTTTCAGAAGTTGAAGGAAGAACATTACCCAGAAATCTCAAAAGGGCAAACATCTGACAACTATATGCAGAAAAGGTAACAGACGTTAGAGACTAGTATTGCATCTCCTAACAGATATGATCTAAATTGAGAGATGATGTAAATATATCAGCACCAAACACCTAATTCTTACACTGGAAAACACCCAAAACAGATAATCTATACCAGTAACTAAACACATAACTATAAAAAGATCAGACATCTAGCACAGATGTGAAGCTTTCACAACTCATACTGAGGCAGAGAACCAAGAAAAAGACAACATTCTTGGTGCATTAACAATTGATGATTAAAAAACAACTATGGCTCACCCCTTATTCTAACCCTTTGAATGATGAACAATCATATGATTATTTAACCACTCTTTTTCAAGAATATAAAAACATTTCAACACCCAAAACCGATAATCCATACCTGTAAGTAAAGACATAAGTATCAAATGATCAGACAACTAACACATATGTAAAGCTTTCACAACTCATACTGAGGCAGAGAACCAAGAAAAGACAGTATTCTTGGTGCATTAACAATTGAATAGATGATTAAAAAACAACTATGGCTCACCCCTTATTATAAGCCTTTGATGAATAATCATATGATTATTAAACCACTCTTTTTCAAGAATATAACAACATTTCAACTACAAGGGGAGATTAAATCAACAATTGCCTCCCACCCACCCCAATTCTTCGATTTTGCAAGCAAAGCAAACAAAAGAAGTGCACTTATTTCCTGCAAGCCTTGACCATTTTTTCACATAAGAAAAGTTACAGATACTAAAATCTGTTATTAAATTCCAATTCCTAAAGATTCTTCAGTACCTTGAATTACAATATAAAGTAAGGGAGGACACATTTCATCAAGCAAGACTGAAACCATCACACCAAAATGTATCTGGACAACTGATTACGCATAAAAACACAACTACTAGGCACACCAAGCATAAGGGTTTGCATCCAATCAATCAAGAATCGACCCATAACATCATAATTCGATTTTTAAAAATAAAATAAAATTATCGCTTTCTTTAAATAGGTACAAAATCTTTCTTCTTGTTCTTGCATACCTGGAGAAGCTGTGGAACTCACCAGAAAAGGAAAGATTTTGATTAAAAAATAGTTAACAGAGATTTTTTTTTTTTTTTTTTAAAATCTTTAAATGGGTTTTTTGTTTGTGGGGTGGGTGGTCGTAAGTGGGTTTAATCGAGTGAATATATGGGATTATGGTCATGTGTAGGCATATGTGAGCATGGAGAAAGTGCTGAGTCTTTCCGAGAAAAAAGGAAATTTGCATCGATCCTGTTGTTTCCACTCTCGTAAAAATCTGATCTTTGATTGTTTTCCTTGGTGAAGATTTAGATGAGATGCGTTTGGACACAACAGTTTGAACCATATTTACGTATTTCATTAGATTCAAATCAAACAAATCAGCGTCGGTTGTTTTAAATTCTTTATCCTTACATATTAATTTAATGTTTATCTTATATTATTAATATTGTGTATTAATTTTAAAAATAATAATTAAAAAGAAAAAAATATTAATTGTGATATGGAGATTAATTAATTGAGTATTTGAATTTTGAATGAGATAATTATAATATAAAAAGAGAACAATTAAATAGAATAATTATTATTATATTTTAATATTATGTATATTTTTATTAACCATTATAATTATTATAGATTTATTTTTTTCATTTTATTGAATAATTTGCATACCAAATATTTCTTTAAGGGTGCTTGTTATATAATAAAAATGGTATAAAATAAAAGTCATATCATATCTTTAAAATTATTATAAATATATATTATAAATTATAATTATTCATATTTAAAATGTGCCAACTAAACATTCTCTTAGTACTTTTAAAGATTAAAAAGTTATTAATTTGATTCTCGTCCCACCAAATGAAATTCATGAGAAGTCTGAGAACTCCTTAGGTTAATTGAGTTTATATTTTTAACCAATCAAAACAATAATGATTCAATTAAGACGGTCTTTACTCATAATTGATTTCTTTTGAATCAAGATAGGCTCAATGAAATCCGCTGCCAAAAATATCATATACTCATCGAGCTTATGATAATAAAATATAAATAAATTTTTAAGTAATTAATTAAAATAATAATGAGTCATCTGCTTATATATTATTAATATTATTACATTCACGGTGAATAAATTTATGCACATTAACGGGTATGTGATCATTTTCGATCCATTTGGTTTAAGTTAGTCAAGGCATAAATAAAAGTTTGAGTCATCAGGTAATTTAAATATTTTTAAAAAATTGTTTACATTATTACTTAAAAGTTATTTTTATTTATATAAAAAAATCATCTCACATTAAAGTAATTATTCAGTATAAATAAATCTATAATATATATCTAATTTGTGCGATGTATATGATGCACGAGTACTAACTTATTCTAATTTGTGCATTAAATATCAGATCGGAGGAGTGATTTTTATTTTTTTTAATATTGTTATTCACTCTGCCATTTAATTTTTTTAATATTTTACAAATATATAAACAAGTACACTTAATAATATTACTTAATTTATGCTTATAGACATCTTACTCATGCATATGACTAATTTCAATTGTATTGTAGTCTAAAATTAATTCATGTGATTCTTTACTTGAAGGTGTTTAAATTTGAAATGATCATTAATTTATTATAATAATTTAATTTTTTAAAATGAATAAACAATACTATTATAATGTACTTGAATTCAGTAATGTTATAACAGAATTTGATGAATCCTCCTTCCAGGCTTCCAAGCGTGATATTTAGACTTGTTATCTTTAGTACAGTTATTAAGAAAATAAATATAATGTGCAAAAATATGAATATTAAAGTCAAATCTAAAAATTGATTATTTAAAAAATCTATACACTAAATAAATACATGTAAAAAGTATATATAAAGGTAACTATTTTTACTTTAGGAAACTAGATGATCACGTAAATTTTTTCGTGGATGGAGGAGAGTGTGTACAATTTTTTTTTATTAGATCTTTTGTCAACTCGAGTTCATATGAACTTGTATAATGTCATATATTTTATCACTGTTATAGAAATATACTTAGGGGCGCTTGGTATGGAAATCCTTCAATGGTAATTAGAATTGAGATATAATTGTAGTAATTATAGTAGCTAATGAGGTGCATAACATTATTTTCCCTCCTAAATAAGGTAATCAACACCCCCATTTGATTACCCCCTCTTCACCTTGTAATCATCCTCCTCAATCAATCCCCCATACCACAACCAATATATTTCTTTTTTGTCAACTTTTTCCAAAATTGGAGCACAATACTATTGATATAACCACCATAAATACAAACATACATTCAACATATGTAGGATAAAAAAGAAAAATGAAATTTCATTCCCATTACCATTGAAGAATTTGAAACAAGCGCTCCCTTAATTTTTTAACAATGATAGTGTATATGTATAATAGTGATAGTGAATGTGTATAACAATGACAGTATATACACATAACAGTGATAATTGATAACCCGAGTTCATACAATTTTTTTTTAGATATGACTAATTCGGTAACATTTAAATTCCTAATAAGAAAAGGAATCGATGTGGTTCAATTTCGAAATAAATAAAAGAGTGACTTACATATAGGTCCAAAAAAATCACTATATTTACAAATAGGTGTTGTGCAAAAAAAATGCTTCTATGTAGAAAAAAATGTGTTTCTGTACAAATATTTTAAACTTATTTGTAAAAACTAAACATAGTGACTAGAGCTGTCAAAACGGGCCGGCGGGGCGGGCCTAAACCCGCAAAAGCCCGCCTTTTGGCGGTGCGGGGCGGGCTGAAAATATGGCGGGCCGCAAAAACTCCAACCCAACTCATTTAATGGTGGGTTGCAGGCTTCAGAGGGTCATCCCAATTTTATATTTTTTTTTGAAAATTTTATGAACTAATACTTCAACTAAATTTATTAATTAAAATAGTGACATAATAAATGTATAACTAAAATCTCGTCACGAGAATCACAAATCTCATAAAATAAAGTTTGTCAAAAATAATACAAATCTCATAAAATAAAATTCACAAAATAAATCAATAATGTTAAAGACATAAACTTAGCACAAACCATAGAGTTTCTTAAAATTTATCAATTATTACATCATAAAATCATTTTTTTGTGAGAGGAAAACAATAATTTGTTATTTTGTTTGGAAGAAATTAAAAAAATGAATAATAAAAATTTTAAATTTAAAAATTAATTAAAATATCATATTATATGTATATATATTAATGTGTATATATATACATATATAATATATACACACTGGCGGGCTGACCCGCCCCAACCCGCGGCCCGACCCGCCAAACCCGCAACCCAAACAGGCCAGCCCATCTAGGCCCGCCTCTATACGGGCTTGGAAATGTTTGGCCCAACCCTTAATTTATTATGGCGGGGAGGGCTGACCCAACGGGCTCAATCCATTTTGATGGGTCTAATAGTGACTTTCTTAAACTTATATGTAAATTATCCTAAATAAAATTGATTTTCGATTCGATTTTTTTTTTCAATCCGAGTTTCGAGTTCAATAATCTTCAATTGCGTGAACAAAACCCACTTTAAATACATTATCTATTTAAACTATTTTGTTAATTCTAGTGGAGAAAAAAGTCAACATTTCACTTTATTTTTAGCATAAAAAGAAGCATAACCAAAAAATTTAATAATACAAGCCGTAAGTATATATTAGAAAATTGATTATCAATTGGTCAAAAAGTACATTACTACGGTTAAGATTTGGAATTATCGAAAGGAAATTGAAATTTAACTTTCACCAAAGGGAGTTTAGATCTATAGGTCCTTGACAACACTAAACAAAACCCTAATCCCACTAAGCGTAGCTAATTATTTCATATCTATAATGAATCTTGCTTTTAGAAAAATTGGTTGATTTTTTTCTCTTTCAAAATATTAAGTTTTTAAAATAATGAAGGGTTTTGTTATCTACAAATGAACTATATGTCATAGAATACGATTATTATACATGTCAACTATCAAGTGTACAGTACATATCAAATGTATTTTTAGATATAGAATATTAAATTTCAATGAAAAATAGAGTTGTTTTCACATGAACTACAAGTTTTCAATAAAAATTAAATAACTGATACTATTAAAATATAAATTTAAACTAGACGATGCATTGGATGCATACAAGATTTCATGGTATATTAATGATCATTTTTCGGTATAGCTATAACTTAAGGCTTTAGACTTTTATATCACAATTGAGAGAAATTTCTAACTTCCAACCTTCATTCTTATAGTTGTAATAATTAATTAACTTTAAAACCTGCTAGAGAAAATAATTTTTTTCTTTTAAATTTTGTTGGCTTTACTTTTAGTCTATTTAACTTTGAATAATTATTTTTAGTACTGTAATTTAAAAAGTATGTTTTTTTTTAGTTCTTAAAGTGGCTACTATAGGTCATTCTTCCGATTTCTGCTGATGTGACACATATTTTTACTTATTCAAACCATCATCAGAAGAGTGGCTTACAACAGTCGGGTTAAAGACTAGAAAAATTATGTTTTTAAAAGTTGCATGATGAAAAATAAAAGTTCAAAACTAATAGGATTAAAAACAAGATCAACAAGACTTAAAAGAAAAAAAAAGATCTATTTTCCCAATCTGTAATACTAATCAATAAATCAAACAACTTATTAAAAAAACAGTCGTCATATTGATAAGTGGTTCAGAAATTTATGAAAAGTTGAAAATATGTTTATACTATAGTAAAGGGAAAATTCACAAAATTGACACTAATTATAAGTTAGTTTTGTGCAAAAACAACATACCTTTGTGCAGGAAATTATACTTCTTTACAAATATTATGAACCAATTTATAAATATAGTCACTTTTTTAAAACCAATATGCAAATGCATCATTAATATTACAATAGGCTAATCATTAAGTGCAAAATTTTAATATAACGAAGAGCGTTTGTAATCAATAAAAGAATACAATTTCATTAAGTTTAAAATATAAACAATCTAAAGGCTGATAAAGCATCAAGGTGGCACATACAAAAAAGATTCTTAAGAGAAAAAATAGTAGAAACATTATAAAGTTGAATAGACACATTGCTTATAATGTGCCAATGCTTTCATTTGATGGTCAAGGTCGCTTAACTATACATATATATATATATATAGAGAGAGAGAGAGAGAGAGAGAGAGAGAGTTGTAAACATAGAAAAGAAAAATAATGCATGTAGATCAATTTTATATATTGTTGGAGCTAGGAAGAGTCCTATGCAGAACTTTATAAAGCAAGAAAGATAAAATAAATAAAAAGGTAAATTGCAACTTTCATCATTACCATCATCACTGCTTCTACCCCACATCACCATTCTTCACCACCTTTTTCCACAACTCCTTTTCTTGCTCCAAGCTTCCATTTACACACCATAACAAACAAGTAATAATCTCTCTCTCTCTCTCTCTCTCTCCTTTTACAAATATCATGGAGAACACAAAGTCTTCTTCTCTTTACAAAGGATGGTAATCATGCTTCTTTAAGAGGCCACAACAAGAATTTGGAGGATTCTTCTCACGTTACAACATATAATGGAAAGAAGAGCTTTCAATTTTCTTCCAATCATTCATCTAGCTGCAATCCTCATCTATTTAGGTGACAACATAACTAAAATTTCTCTCTCATCTCCAAACACAAATCCACTCTCATATAATGCATATATATATGATCTCTGCTTGAATCAATAAACTAATCCTGACTTTTTTGCTTAATTTCAGGTTCAATTGCCCAAGAAACACATGCAACTGCTCCCATAAAAGTGGAGAAAAAGCTTGAAGAATATGCACCAATTTCAACTAAACAAAAGGACATTACAACCCCTATGACAACTCTTCCTGTAACCAATCCAGCCATAACCACAACACCAACAGATCCAATATTAAACCCGACCCGTTCAGGATCCGACTCCCCCACCGTCACCACTCCGACTACTCCACCAACTCCAAACACCCGCGGATCATCTGCCCGGAGCTGGTGCGTAGCTGCCCAATCCGCACATCAAGCTGCATTGCAGGTAGGTAACAAATTTTACAAGAGAGTTTAATTTGCCACTATTTTTTTTTATCAATAAATACTAGTTGTTAGTAGTTACTTCAAGATTTATCTCCAAACCACCTTAAAAAGTATACATGATGAAACTCTTAACAGGTGGCGTTGGACTACGCGTGTGGATTCGGCGGTGCAGATTGCTTGGAAATCCAGCCCGGCGGAAGGTGCTTCAACCCGATTACTGTTCATGATCATGCCTCGTACGCATTCAATAGTTACTATCAGAAGAATCCGATCCCAACTAGCTGCAATTTTGCTGGCTCTGCAGTTACTACAAGCATTGACCCAAGTAAGAATGATTATTTTACCACCTAAATTTGTCAACTTTTCACTCGGATTGTCCAACATTTTGTCACTTGCTGTGCAGGCTATGATACATGTCAGTATCCATCAACCAGGTGAAGTCTCTGTCTTGCTTCTCTGTTTGCTCATAAAAAAATTGTAGTAATAATGGTGTTGTTGACTTGCAGCACAACGTCATCTGTGTTGAATACAACGAATTCAATGGGATCCCATGTTTTTGGCATCACCCCTTCTCCTCCTGCAGCTTCAGTTTCCAAATGCTTCCATTATTTTCAACATATTTTGGTCCCTTTTATCATCATTATATATATTCAGTAGTCCCAGATAAGTGATGTAATTCTTTGTGGCTTATATAAATGAATTTGTTTATATTGATTTTGGAAAAGCTTCTCTTTCTTTTTGTTCACAGGATTTAAAAAATAAAAGAGAGAGATTAGTAGTAGGGACTGGAGATTTGGTGGATTTGTTGTGTATATAGCTATTATTACTTGTATTTTGTACAACAAATAGAGTAATGGAGGGCTTTAAACCTGTGTTGTTTTTTCATCTTGAATTCATTTGATCATAACATTTTGCAATGAAGATTTAAATTGATTCAAATGAGCAGCCCAAGTATGACAACTGCACAAGCAACATACATTTGCATAGAACACATACAACCTCGTGATTTAAGAAGTACGTTGGGGCTGAGCGGGGCAGGCTGAATTCGCTCCACATCATCCCTAGGCCGTAACGGCCGCATAACGCCTTCTACAACATTAACACACAGCAAACTATAAAATGGAAAATTTGACAGAAAAAACAGCAAAGTCCATGTCATAAGTAGTTTGATTATTAAGTACGACCATAGCCACAAGTACAAGAAAACAAGGTAGCCTCTCTACTATACACTTTTAAACAGCATCCTGTTTGCCTATACATTCTTCCGACTCTATAAAACTACTATACATTGGAGATGAATGAAAAGGGGAGAAGAAAGCATCAAACAGTAGAAACGTCTCCCTTAGAATCAGCAGCCGGAGTTACATACAGACAAAATGCTGGCACTGCCTCGTTAGATACTTCTTCTTTGAAGCTAACGAGTATCCATCACAAAAAAGAGCGGACACTGGCTAGTGAAGATATGCACAATTTGGTTCGACTATTAACACAACACATTATATATATGCAGAAATATACAACAGTTAGCACGATTCTTATTGAGATGGCGAATTTGAGAGCACATTCAAAGTCCAAAAGGGTCTGGATCACACTTTGGGCTATCCAGAGAATCTCCTGCGTAGGATCCATCTGCCTGACGGATAAAGATGTTAAGATTGCCAGATGAATATTGTTCCTGAGTGTCCCAAAAAACGACTTACGATCAGATACTCAGACAAGCACTAGAAAATTAGAAAAACTTGATGGTTTTTCAGTAGATAGGTCAACCTTCAAGGGTATATTTATAATTTATCATGTATTAATATAGTGATAGGACATGGCGACAACCAAGTGTAATTCAACTTGGAAAAACAAGTTTTGGATCTAAAAAAAATAAATAAAACCACCTAATGACAAAAAGGCAGAAAAAAATCTCAAACAAGTTACATTGTATAATTGTAGCATATAAAATGTACCAGATCATCAGTCCCTTGGCCTTCGGATTGGAAAACAATTGGCCGACAGCGTTTGTCTTCATTCATTAAACTTGAATTCTGAAAGTGTGAGATAAGAGCGGACTTTCCTTGGATTCTCGCGTATGCCAAAGAAGCAACCTTTTCACTATTAAACTTTTCCCATTTCTTCCCATTAAATGCCTGCAAATATTACAAATCATGTAAGAACAATAGGAATCATACAAAAAAAATAACACAAGGATATCCCTGAATGAAGTCAACATGGAATGAGACTCAAACCTCATAAAAGGAGATAATGTGTGAAGGAGTCACCATATTGATGAAGGCATACCCAACGTTGCATTTATTCTGGATCAAAAGAAATAAATATGATATCTTGTTTGAAGTTCTCGAGTAAAGTAAATAATTTAATAAAAATCCGAACCCACTACATCAGTACCTTAAAATCTATTGGCAGATAAAGGAAATCATATGTACCCTTGTGAGTTTCATCAATAGCAGAAAGAAGCATCTTCGAAGTGTACCTTCAGAAACGGAAAACAGAAAAAACGTAGAAGGAAAAGTTCAGCAGATTGAAGAACACCAGCCAACCCCACAGATAAACAGAAAAAGATATCCTGAACTCTTACTTGTTTGGGATATTTTTAATCATCAAGGTAGTCCTAGTATCTTCACATTTTAGAATCTTATCCAAATCAAGTTGGTACTGCTTTTTGTTATCTATCTGGCTTCCACTATCAGCCCTTCTGCTTCGACCACGATCAATCATTCCATCACTGTTGGTTGCTCCAAAAGAACCATTCCCATAATATAAAGGGCTGTTTCTCGGTATTGAGATCATTCTTGAACTAGGAGAACCACTCTCTGTGAAATTTCCAGCAAAAGCAACTCCTATGTTCATAGAAGCTCCAGGGATGCTAACATTCATGGCATGATTCCCACTGTTCCGACCAAAATTTGTTGCTCCAAACGCTGCCTTGTTTATATATGACGTTTCGGGAGACTCGGGGTAAAACCCAAAATGCCTTTCCAATTGATAACCAGATGGAGCAGACCCCACATGATGGCGGGACCCGAGCAATGAACCACGTTGACTAGTGTATGGAAAGCCAATGCCCTGTCCACTAGATGGAAAAGGACGACCTTTCAATGAAGACGACCATGCTGACGATGAATTGATTTGCTCAGAGCGAATAGAGGGACTTCCCCAGAGAAACTGAGGACCAGAAAGTGTTCCAACGCTTGATGGCTTGGAATAATCAAACGGTGAGACAGGCCCAGGACTTGAACTTAATGTTGGATCAGTTACTGAGTAATGATTCTGAAAAGTCATTCCTTGGGTTGTATTGATATTGGTGATTCCCTGGTGGTTTATCTTACCAGAATCTTTACCGATTGGGGCAATTTTCACAGGGGTTGATACTTGAGAAGGAAGAATAGAAGCCAAGCCAGTCAAGTGATCGGTCCCCACAGGACTGAGGCTTCCCAGCTTTGGGATCTGATTATAGGCGTGCAATGAATTGGGCTCAACGGGACTGCCAAAATTGGGCCAGCTACCTGCAAAGAATTCCTCTCATTTTCAATTCATGCAAAACATAAAATCATGACTAATTTTTTTAAAAAATGTGAGCTATATCAACATGCCTGGAGGAGAATCAGCTACTGGAGAATCAACTTGATGCAGGAAGGCTCGAGCTTCGTCTTGCTCCTGATCTTGACTCAGCTGCTGCATTAAACTGTGGAAGCAGACCCATTTTTATTGTTAACTTGCCATATAATCAATAAAAGAAAACAAATACTTGCATTCAGAAAATTAATTGCAAAGTAAGTAAAATGCATGATAAAATCTTATACTCCCTCCGTCCCAACATTTTCTTCATAGGTGGAGTTTCACGCATATTAATAAAAAGTGAAGTATGTGAGTGTGAAGTTAAATAATAAAATATAAAAAGTGTACTTTATTGACTTTTGTGAGTGTGAGTTGTTTCCTTTTTTGGGGTGTGAAGAAAGAGTTGAGACATCCATATAAGGAAAGTGTGAAATTTATCTTGGGACAGAGGGAGTAGAATTTTTTTAATCAGTAAACATCTTATAGCATGTTGGAGATTAGAACAATGTATTTTGAAATAGTAAAATCATTGAACCTGTAGGCTATAACCGTGGGTAATACTAATGCAGGCATCAATACATTTAAACTAACGGTATATTTGATTTGGGATTTAGCGGACTTTGATCTGGATTTCAAAATCCTGATAAATAGTAGTGGTGTGTGTTTCTAAATTAAGTAGGGTACAATTTAACTTTATGTAAAATTGATGTGTAAGAGTGTTGTATTATTATACTATTGTTAATTGTACGAGTAGTGATGGGAAAAAAAATGGTATTTTTAAAGTTCATAGGTATTTTTAGGGTAAGGTGCACTAGGCTTATAAATATGGATTCTAAAATTCCAAAGTAGAATCGGATTTAGATCAAAATCCCAAATCCTGTTTGGTAATCCCAAACTAAACATAAAAGTTTTAGAAAGTCCTTGCACAAATAGATTATAATATCTTTGGGTCTTACAAAAAGAGTTTATATGCTCATCTCATAAAAAAATATTACCAAATTATTTAGGGCAACATATAATTATAAACTCACAAGAAGACAAATGCACTCCTATTAGAGAATTCAGGTGGAAGCCAACAAGCAACCATCAATTCTATTGAAAACAACTAAAAGGCTAAAACAATAATAAAATATCCCAGAAGGAAAGATGCCATGACTAAAAGAACAATCAAAATATCAGAGCAACTAAAGCATGAAATCGGGGCATACCTCCGACGGGCCCCACCAGGCCGACTAGGCTCAAGCTTTATACGTTTCCCAGCAATGTCACTCCTATTTAAAGCCTTAAGTGCTGCCTCTGCAGCTCTAACATCATAAAACTCAATGAACTTATGGTGTCGTTTATGAGGTGTTTCCCTTATCTGCGTTTAATAAAACATAAAGCTTTAGAAAACTCCAAGAAAACTAAATGCACCAAAAATGAATAAAATGTAAAATTTTACCTCCTTAACTTCCCCATAAGCTCCAAATATTTGACGAAGGTCTTCATTGGTTACAGATGCATCCAGATTGAAGACCACCAAAGTTCCTTGGTTAACATCTTTTTCTGATGGATTATCCTGCACAGGAAAAGATTAGTTAATCAGGATAACCAGCAATACATAATTGTCCAAATGATAGAATATTTTGGTTCACACCTTAGGAATTGAAAAATGAATATCGAGTTTTCTTCGTCTTAACGGCTTGCCTTGTAATGCACGCATTGCAGTTCGAGCAGCTCTGATATCATAGTAAGAAATCATCACGAATCCCCGGTGTTTACATGCCGTATAAAGAGTTCTGATGTCTCCATATTGCTATTAGGAGGAAAAAGAGAAAATGAAGAGAACACTTCCATACATAAATCAATTTTTTGAGATCACAACATAAATGAAAAGAGAAACCTATAGTTAGTTAAACCTAAGGAGGAACGGCTAAGAAGTAAGAAAAGAAGCATGACTATATAGTGTCAGGAACCACAATACGAGGTCTAAAGTCTAAACCAAATAATGTTTGCACTAAAATTAAAAATACTGTCTGAAATGAATGTTATAGTGACTAAATCAAAACCAAAAGATGTATGAAACATCATAATACTTGAAAGGACTATCCCATACAGCACAACACAGAAAACAACAATGATGCAGATTCATAAATCGAACAAAACATGACGTAAACCTTTATTTGAGGGAACAAATAGTGCAATAAGAAAGAAGTTTGTCAATTGCCATTAGCAAGAAATTTTTCGTGCATAAACCAACTATATTAATGTCATCAGCAATTTCACTGAAACGTGATCAAGTACTATGGACAGACCAATGCAATGAGATTAAATATACTGCCACATTCATAAAGAAGTAAGCATTTAATTTCTATTGAGTATAATAATCAGGCAAAAAAGGAGATGGACAGCTCTATAGACAATCATACATTTTTCTGTTCAGAAATGGCAGTAAGATACGCACAGTTTAAGAGATAAGAATTATCATAGATGACAACTTTGACCGGAATTTTTCAAAGCGACCAGAGACAACTATTTTCCCTAAAATTTATAGGCTACAATTATCTACTCCTACTTAATTTTTGCATAATAACTAGCATCTTATTCACGTGATATGTTGCAAATATCGCAACTGATCATAACATCATCAGTTACAAACTCCAAAATCAGAAGCATTATGTACAAAAACCAGCCATAGTATCAATGAATCCAATTGCAATGTCCTTGCAAGTGTCTAAATATTATTGGATAGGTAATCTCCATTAAATGGGCACACAAAAAGATTTACAGATGCACCACAGCTAACAAAATATCTCAGAGCTAATATACCAGAAAAACAACTTAAGGAAAAGCAAAGGTGAGAAATGATTAGGTGGGCTGCAGAAAGACAATTTGAATATGGTTACCAATACCTCGAAGAGAGACTTAAGTTCAGAGTCCTCCACATTACTGTTGATATTTCGAACAAATAACGTCCTAGAGGGGTGCTCTCCATACGGGTGTTCCCCGCTAATAGACCCAACACCGTTAGTGAAACCATAGGGAGAAACGGTGTTTCCACTGATTCCATCTGACATACTTAACATCGATATACCATTGACTAGACTCTCATGATTTTCAAGATCTATTTCCAGCCCACCTCCACTTCCAAAAAAATCATCATCCAAGTCTTCAAGCTGAGTTGGCAACCCACTCAGATCAAAGTCATCTGTAAGGCCAGCTAAAAGTTCTTCTTCATCACCAGGAAGAAAGTTTGGTTCAATATCTTCAAGTGGATCCTTAACTTCATCCTCTACACGAACTTTACCAAGGCTAGGGAAGCCATCATCAACTGATTTAATAATTTGCTCAGTTACATTAAAATTAACTGCAAATTAAAAGCAGAATGATAAGAACACATTGCGAGTAACAGGGAATAACGAATTAGTAGTATAACTGCTAGTGCTTACGTTTCATATGTGGTAGAACGGGCAAAGAGGTAGAAAACAGGCTAGCATCACTGGATGCATGATATGCACTAGTGACATTAGGAAGTTTCCAAGCACTTCTTTCTTTTTCTGGAATGTTTGCAAATGGGACTTTAGAAGGACCTACAAACACAGATTTAAAATAATGGAGATTCCAGATGAAGGAGGATGTCCCAATATAAATCTCGCATTAAGCTAAAACGATAAAAACGTAGCCCTACACTTACCAGCAAAAGAATTATTTGGTTGCTCCATTGAAATGAAATCACTTCCTGAAACCAAAGCTCATTGGGCACGAAGTATTATGACAGCTCTGTTTTGCAGGTCCAAAAATAAAATAGATATTCAATTCAATAAATTAAAGGAAAAAACATTGCATAACACCAGGATAGATCAGAAAAGTGAAATATTACCTATGGAGAACTGTAGAAAAATAAGACAAATTAAGTATTAAACCAAACAAAGCACACTGAATTGAAGAGAAAAGGAAACTTAAATGTGCAAACTTAATTCAGAAAAATGAAAACATACTAGAAAAGGCTTGTAAATAAAAGGGAAATTCAACTTTATTTAAGAAATAAGCTTCAACAAACATGCACGGCACAGAAAGCAAACTTAATTACCCACTTTATGCACACCAATATAACGGCCCACATGCATATCATATATAAAAAGGGAGGAAAAAGAATGCTTTACACAGTTGCATGTCTAATTTTAGAGAGAGGAGTGAGAAACAGGAAAAATTACAGCTAGTCAGCAACACAAAAATTTAGCTTTGATCCAGGAGACGCTATACTTAAGTGCAGAATTTCGAAGTACACAATCAACTTAAGAGCCAGATCATAAATTAAAAAGAAGCAAGCAATTCTAACAACAGATAAAGATTAAGCAGGCATAGCACAATTTGGTTCAATGAAAGCCCTAATTTTAGAACAGAAAATCAACAAAAAATGTCAAAATCCCCAAATCACAAATATCATAAATCCATGCACCCACTTGAAATTGAAGACTTGCAACTGCAAAACATGCAAAAACCTAACAAAATCCAAGAAAAAAACCATAGCTTCGGCGCTGTGACAGCATAAAGATCGCAAGTATACCATAAAATTCATCCGAATTGAGAGTACCAAGAGCCCACATCTCAAATAACAAGGAAATAAAATCATAATACAAACAAAACCCACCTCAATCAGTGAAAAAAAGGATGAAATTCCTTAGCAAACTATATAGAAAAATAGAGAGAAAGAAGAAAGATAGTACCTCAAACAAGACTGCAAACTGCCAAAAAAGAAGATGTAAGAGAGAGAAAATCTACGGCTAGGTGGAAAAGAAGGGTCAAGGGGAGTAAAGAAATGAATTTAGGGGTTTTTACACGAAACACAAACGAACAAATAATAAACAAAAACACTCGAAGAAACAGTTTCGTAGAAGCAGAGAAATCGTTTTCTTCTACTCTTTCACTTCCTTCTCTCCCGCCGGAACACCAGAAAGTGTTTTAGAGAGAGAAACTGCACAATCCGATGCAGAGAGAGAAGCGCACAAACCACACGCACCCACACACAATGGAGAATGATTGGAGGGAAAGGGGAATCTTACTTACTGCGTGAATCAACACTGTGAATTGTTTATAAGATTTTTTGCTTGATTAAAACTCCAATTCCACGAGAGAGAGAAATAATTACTTCTTTTAATATTTTCTTTTATAAGCTCTGTTTGGCAGTGGCTCTAAATGTAGGGCCCACGAGTCATGGTTTGTAAAAAGGTCTTCATTATGATTCTTATAGATTTTTCTTCGACGAGAAATCGTAGTAGCAATCTAAAAAATATATATATATATATAAGCCCATTTGTATTATCACTCATTTTGGAAAATTATAATTTATTTATTTTAGATATTATTTAACTAGAATATTTGTATGTCTGTTATTTAATTTGAATAATCAATCAATTTAAAAAAGGCAAAGTATTATATAAATCAGTTCATAATATAAACAATTTTGTGATACAAGATTTATATTTATAAATTTACTTTTTTTACCTTGTTAAAAAATGGTTTATGATATGAACCACTTTCACACAATACCTACTCTTTAGAAAATTATAATTTTATTTATTTTAGATATTATTTAATTAGAATATTTGTATATTTGTTATTTAATTCCGGCTTGTAGATATTATTCTATTAAATAGTATTAATTGCAAATCAATTTTATAATAAATGGTTAATTACAACCAAATGTCAAATTCATTCCCAACTTTAAAATGAGTGCACCGATGATTAAGTGCATATATATTGTGTGTATATATATATATATATATATTCTCTAATTCTTCCATTTTCTCGCATCTCTATATCAGTTTCAAAATTCATTTATTGTAGAGAGAGAGAGAGACGGGTGATGGAAAATGGTGGTTTCCGTCGACAGACGAAGGGGGACGGGCGATGGTGCCAATGGATTGGGGTGCGACGGATGGCAGCATGAGATTTGAGTTGGATTGGGCTTAAAATATCATTTTGGTCCGGTAGGCTGCAGACAATCCATTTGGTTCGATAGAATTTTAATTCATTAAATTAAAAAAATTCAATTAATTGATTATTAGAGTTAGAGTTAATATGAAAGTCTTCATTTACCATTTCATCCGTTGTTCTCATAGGTAATTTTCTCGAGATTTTTTTCTTTCTCTCTATCTTGTTCTCATACGACGACGACGGCTTACGATGGCTCGCGCAAGAAGGGGAACAGCGGACGACCGAGATGGCTCGCTCGAGAAGTGGAACGACTACGATGGCATAAGAAGAGGTTGCAAATAAGGCAAAGGTTTCCGATTCTCAAGCGATCAGTGAAAAATGTGATAATGTTAGGGCTTTCAATTTCAACAGCTCGACAATGGCGATGACTTCAATTAAGGCTTTCGATTTCAACAGCTCGACGATTTTCCGAAGAGATTGATGATAGATGGCCATGTTTTTTTCCTTTCTCATTCTCGATTTTTTTTCCCCAGATTTTAGTTTGAATCCTAAGTTTTTTTTTTTTTTCCAGATTTTAGTTTGAGTCCTAGGTTTCTACTTTGTGTCTTTTCCACCGTGAAGACGAAGATGGTAGTGGTGGATTTTCGCTAGCGATGGTGGAACAGTGGTAGCCACTTTTAATAAAAAATATTATCACTTTTTAAAAAATTCGATGATAGATTTTTAGCAAAATGTGATAATGTTTAAAAAATTGATAGTCACTTTTAATAAAAATATTGTCACTTTTTGTTTTAACTTTATCACTTTTTAAAAGTGATAATTTATTAATTAATAAGTAATACTGGTTCATGTGATAAGACGGTCTCACACAACATTTAGAATATTATTTTAAAATATGGTAAGTTAATTATAATAATACACAGTGTGAAATTGGTTTATTATATTAAATTTCATGGTAGATTAATTACAACAATTTCCTTAAATACGTCTTTTGCCTATTTATAACAGAATTATTTAAAATGGATAAAGATTTGTGTGAGATTGGATTCCATTTATCCAAGAGAAGGTTTCATATAAAATTAAAGAATGGTACATTCATTTAATAGTTAAAATAGTTTATATTAAAAAGTGTGAGTTGATTATGCCAAAGAAAATGTGGATTAATATACAAAAATTTTACATTGTTATTGATTTTCAGTGTAAACTTTTTAATGCAATAAATCTTCATTTTTTAGTATAATCAATTTTTACTTTTTAGTATAAACAGTTTTAATTGTTGAGTGAGTACACTATATACCAGATGCACATGAGACTTACTCGTCATTGAATAATGAATATTAATATATTTGTTTAAATTTTATTTTGATTAAATATAAATATAAATTCATCCAAAAAAATAAGATTTGTGAAATAACATACTTCTTCTGTCTCCTCTTGAATGTCATATTTTGTAAGGCATATATTTTAACTGTTTTATTATTTTTTGGGAAAATGAATGAAGAATATTTAAAATAAAGTATGTATTATGAAAGTATTTAAATATTTTTTAAGTATAAAATTTATTATAGTACATTAAAGTGTGAAATTTAAAAAGTATAAGATGGAGTGAATAACATAAATTACAATTGTTCTTGATATATTTGGGTCAAATCGAAATTGCGCCGACCAAGGAGATAAAACAAACTTTAATTGAGTTTTTGTAATACTATTGCCAGGTGTAATTTGATTTAGAAATTTGCAAAGAAATAATATTTGTAATTGTAGTGCTCTGTAATTTGATTTAGAAATTTTGTAAGTAATAATGGTTGTAATGAAAAATAAAAGATAATCCATAATAAAAGTTAATCGGAATTGCACCGGGAAATATAATTTTTGGTACCCAAAGTTTACTCTTTTTCTATTTTGGTACCCCATGTTTATCCACTATCAAAATTGATCACCAAATTACATTTGTAGTATCAAAATTGGTCCTGCCGTTAGTTGACTCGTTATTGACTAACGGAGAGATCTAATTTCAGTGTGAAAATTATTAGGGTTTCATTCCCCTCTTCTCTTTTCCCCCCTTTCTCTCAAATTGACGGTCACAACCCCTCTTCTCTCAGGTGAGAGCAATACTACATAGCCATGAGCCAAATGCTGAAAATGAATTTCTGTGTAGTAAATAACTTACCCAATTGCCCTGAGGTCGACCTTGTTTTCCCACCGGAACAATATCCTTATACACTGCCACCGGAGTAGCTGTTTTTTCCGAGCACCTTCAGGGTGAAACGACGTCGTTGGAAATCGTAGAAGATGCGGGCGTGGTGGCGGCTGATGTTCATTCCGCCGCCGAGTGATGAGAGGTCGACGTCAACGAAAGATTTCTTTGAGTTGCTGCCGAGAACTATGGAGTAGGTCTGCATATAATACTCGAAATCTTCACCTCGTAGCTTTGCGAAGTCTGCTTCGACATCGTTGATCCCCATTTCTCAGAATTAGGGTTCCAATCGCAATTGGAAGAACATTAAACAAAAAATTTGGGAAAATCTCTTTTCCATGAACCAGGAGGAAGAAAGAAAGGATCCGGAGGGTTGTGACCGCCGATTTGAGAGAAAAGGGGGGAAAAGAGAATAGGGGAATGAAACCCTAATAATTTTCGCGCTGAAATTAGGTCTCTCCGTTAGTCAATAACGAGTCAACTAACGACAGGACCAATTTTGATACTAAAAATGTACTTTAGTGACTAATTTTGATAGTGGATAAATATGGATTATCAAAATCGAAAAAGAGTAAACTTTGAGTACCAAAAATGATATTTTCCCAAATTGCACCCATATACTTATAAGGAAAACAAACCTTAATTAGCATTTGTAATTGCATTCCTGGTGTAATTGATTTTTGGAAATTTTATTAATTAAACATAATTGTGAAAGGTAGATCTTGTATCAGATCATTTGTACTTATAAATAAAGAATTATTAATTTTAAAAATAATAAATTTTTAATAAAAATGATAATATCTTATTAAACTCATTTTCTATTAAAAGTGATAATCACTAAAAATACCTGATCAGTTTGGGACTGGATAATGTACTAAAATTTGGGTTTCGAGTAACACGAACTCAAAATTTAAAAATTGAGTACATAACACGATTCTTCCGATCGGGTACCAGAAATATTTTTTAACTAATATTTTTAAATTTTTTATTATAAGAGTTATGATTTACGTGTTTACTAATTCTGCCCACGATTCCATAACTTTTGAAAACTTGAATTTAGCTGTTATAAGTTATTAAATTTAATGAAATATGAGATTTTAGATAAATGAGATTATTACATTAGTCATTAATATTTGAATCTAACTATGTAAGTTGTACATATAACTTTGTATTGTATGTTGTAATTTTTTATTTGTGACCATTGTTTACTAAAAATTTAATTTGTGACAAAAAATAATAATTTGTGGCTATTAATATTATCTATCTATGTTGTTAATTGTAATGTAAAGTGATTCTCACTCCTATGCATAATTAAGTTTTCCACAATATTTGCATTGTATTTGTAATTTTCATTTTATGATTGAATATTATTCAGTATTTATTTGCAAATTTTGGTTTTCTTTTTAGCTTTTAAATTTATTTATTATTTTCCATTAATTCATGTGTGATCACAATAACAATATTCTTTCCTACCAACAAGAATATACCCCTTACGGATAATCTCGACACAATGTCTACATGATCTTCAGCTGCAATTAATTATTATTTGAAATCCGTTGACAATTAATTAAGATAATTAATTTTGAGAATATAAGAGCTGAGTTTTTTGTTTAATAAATAATTAAAATATAGAGAAGGCAATTGGTTGGTGTGGGCATGAATGATTGGTGGAGAGAGACAAGATGGCTGCAAAAGCATTTCATCTTTAATTAATAATAATTCGAACGAATAATAAAATATATCCCACTTAAAAAAATATGAATTCCATTGTTTTGCGAGTTTTATATTGTGGAGAGGACAAACGAAGAAAGGGGAAATTGGATTATTTAAATTCACATGGATAAAAAATTATTGCTTTCCACTTTCTTGTTTCATCCATGTGGTTGGGAATTTCTAGTCAAGAATTCCAGAGAGAGAGAGAGAGAGGAGAAATTTTTCTTTTCCTTTTTTGGAAAAAAAAGGAAAATGCCCACATTAATTTAAAAAAAAATTAATTTACCTGTCTCCATGAAAAAAATTCCAATTTTATAATTTATAGTCAAATGATCATATACTTTTGTTAATTTTTTTTTTCTCATATGTACTTTCTCTTTCTGGTGTGAATCGAATTGAAAAAATTATATTTAAACAGTAAAAAAAACCTCATATATTTTGGATTTTTTTTTATTTATCGATAAATGTTAGTGGTTAGTAGTTAATACATCAAGTCTGCATACACTCATATCTTCAAATCAACCTTATATTTTCCTTCTATTCGTTCCCAAGAGAAATCAAATCCGGATCACTCACACAACTTTTACTTTCTTTCTTTCGTTCCAGAATAGAAGCATTTGTCAAGGACCTCGAACTACATAACAAATTGGATGCTTCATTTGTTCAGAATATGTATCTTCATTTCAACGACCAGTCCATTTATTTGACTTAATATACTGAAAAAGTATATTCATTTACATAAGGATTCATGTTATATGCTTTTATAGAAGAATTTATGTTATGTGGCATGCTCTAATCAATTAAAATAGATAAAATCCGATAAATTATGTTATATTTTGGATGAAAAAAATCATTTGTGCTATAATTTGAAATAAATTTATATTGGATTTTAAGGTCACTATTCACCTCTTCAAAAGGTTGAATTTTATTGTTAAATATAATTTAGAATCAAGTTGTCTTCTATGCTTCAGAACGTCCTTTAAATTTATTAGCATTCAATATCGTATCTTTCATAAATATTAATTTTTATCGAAATATTTTCATAAATATGTGATTTGGTAACTTTTCTGGAGTTATTAAATATGTCCGAGAATATATGATTAAGATACATAGCCACATCATATATATATATATATATATATATATATGAGAAATATAATCACATTCTACATATTAATTAGTCATTTTCTATAAAATTATCAATTCAACTAACAAAATTATCATTTTCATGTCCATGTTTGTTTCGGGCAAACCATTATAATGAGATTCGTTTAAGGAACTTTCGATCTCGACCATCTCAATTATTATTTTGGCCTCTGCCATAATTTTCTCTATCAATTTATATCATTGATAGTTTTCATAATTTATTTTCAAATAATAATTTTATTCATTTAAACGATCCTTCAAGGATTTCCATAAACCACATGAATAATCTTTTTGATAAGATATTCATTTTCCCCATTCTTATATAGATGATGTCGAACGATAATTTATCTTTGTCTTCTGGACTACATGAATTCAAAAACTTTATTATAACTGTCCTACAATAAATCAAATGTAATAAAATGAATCTCATGTTAAAAATTCAACAAATAGCTATAATTATTAAGGACAAGCTTGATTAAACTTTATGTGTAATATCAAATATTTGATCTAATATTTGAAAATAATCACACTTTATTAGAATAATTTATTCAGTACCCATACAAAGAACAATTCCAGCTCTACTAAAGCCTATTATTAGAATATTATCATTAAGAATTGTTGTGAAACTTTCTTTCTGTTTAATCAAAGTTTGGTAAATTTTTTTATCTATCAGAATAGTATTTTCTACCAAACACAAATTACTATCAATTTCCATAAGCCAACACATACAAATAAACCATGCGCATGCATTAGGAATACTAAAGAAAGCCCCGATTATAGTAGCTCATATCAGCCGCACAAGGTTTACTCAAATCCTTTAAAGTTCAACAACTAATAATTAATATTAAGCCTAAATAATTTTATGAACCGGTTCAAAAGTTTTGGATTGAAAGAGGACCCATATATTATAAAAAAATGTTATGCTCATGAGAATGTTCTCCACAAGTTCATTTGATATTTGAAATACATCTCTCTCACTTTTTTTTTTTTCATTTAAATACAAGCCCATTAGCCAAAACTTGAACTATGTCTTCTGACTTTTCAGAAAAAAAAAAAGGGCTCAGATAAATAATTATGAGCAAACAAAAAAAATCTTTTGGACTTTTGTGCTAAAAAAATCTCTTTGGGTTTTTTGTGAGTCAGGAGAATTAAAAAAGATTGGACAAAGCCCATCAATTGGATCTGGACCTTTTTTTAGTAGAGGCTGAAGCCCATTAAAAATGGGCTGAACTAATATTTTAATGGCCCAGATTTAATGCACTAACTATTAGTAGCACACCCATTAAATAAATGTACATAACATAAAATTAGTACACCTACCATTAATTTTCTAATTTACTCTTCTCTTTTTAAAAAAAAACTAAATAAGAATGGATGTGTGTGGGTGGAGGGAGAGAAGAGACTATGTGTCATTATATATAAATCTAAAAGTAATTAATTTACAGGATGGGTATACTACTTACAAAAGTTGGGGTATATAATGGCCTATTTTAATTTATAAGGCCCAAGATGGAAATAATGATTAGGGCCGAAAAACAAACTGAAAAATAATGATCAGGCCGAAATAATTGCCCATTAGTTGGGCCATTATCTTGGTCCAGGTTATATGCACTATTGGTCCAGGTTATATGTACCTACATTGTTCCACTCAATTCCCGTAATTTCTCTCACCAGAATTACTCGCCTACTACCTGTTGAATATCGGCTCAAACTTAAACGATCGTCCATCGAAACGGCACTGCTTATCTGTGGTTGCGAGACACTCCCCTTCATTCATTGAGAAATAAAAAATTTGAAGAAATAGAAAAAAATAGTGAAATTTGAACACACGAAATAAAAATAGCAAGAATAACATTTTTTTTTCCTCCTTCCACAATCTTCATTCCTCCTCTTCTTCTTCTCTCTCTCATTCTTTATTTCAACATCCACGTACATGATTTTTTCAATTCTGGTTATATGAAAAAAAATAGTATAATTTTCTAATAATGTTGTCAAACTTTTAGCTTATTTTCGAAGAATATTATCAAAATTTTGTTTGATTGACTTCCTCAAATTATTCATTTTTATTTGAATTTTTTTTTCGAAAATTAATGGAGAGATTTTTTGGATTGTTTGTTATAGATATTTAAATTTATTTATTTATTTGTTTATTCTTTCATATTTTTCTTTTTTTTAGGGAAATTTTTTCAAATTACAAACAAAAACTATTTGATTTTTTACTATTTATTTTTATTTTTCTATTTCATTTTTCTGGGTTTTTTTTTACTTTTTTTTAAAGAAAAATTATTATTAAAAATATTGGTAATTTACCCAAAAAAAAAAAAAACTAATTAAAAAAAATATGAATTGTGTACTTCTTTTACATGTGAGTGGATATAACCTTGCCCTTTCCTTTTTAAATTAATAAAAAGGCCCAAAAGCAGATTAGTGCTTGAGGTTCGGTGAATAAAATTGATTTTTGGTTCACGAAAAAAAGAAGAAGAAAAAAAGTGGTAGCATATTTTGCGCCGGAAATAGCTTGGATGAAGGGTCAACCTGACCGGATTTTGCTCCCGATTGAAGGAGTCATGTACCGGATATTGCGCGCACAATAGACGACATCGGCAGGTGAGTGGATACAGCGACGGCTTCCGGCGGTGGTTTGTGCTCCGGTCGCGAGCAGTGGCGCAGCGGCACTCGGCTGATTCGTCCGTCTTCAGGCGGTGATTGAATTTCCGGTCGCAATCGAAGTCCAGGTTTAAAGATGATTTCTAGATTTTTTTTGTTTTCGATTTGTTCTAAAAAAAAATTCTGCAAACCTTTCAAGGGTTTTCGTTTTTTTTTTTTTAATTGTTTCAGAGCTCTGTTCTGCAAATGTTGTTCTGATTTTCTGTTTGTGGATCAAACCAGAACAGGGTATAGGAATTATTTGCAGAAAAACGACTGTGATTTAAATTTTAGGTTCTGGATTGGACCAGAACAGGGGTCTATCAATTGATTTTGTTTTTGTTTTTTGGATTACTGGGAACAAACTGTTGTTTGGTTTTGTGCTAAGAAACAGAGTACGAAAAAGAATTGCAAAGTTTTGCAGAGAAAAAACACCCTTTGATTATTCAAACCCAAACCCACAAGACATCTCACCTCCCAACCCCAACCTTGTGCAGGTGTATGCAACAGTCTATTGAGCGTTGTTGCCGAGGTGGACGAACACCCTTTTACGTGTTTGACGAAATGCGCCACTCAAGTTTTTCTGTGAATGAGTTCACTGTGAACATCATTATCTGTTGAACCCTCCTTTTAAAAAATCTCAGCTAAACCCTTTCCTTTCCAATTCGCGTGAATGGATGACATACTAACATATTTGAAGATTATGCTCGAGTTTCGAAATCGCTCCGATGGCTTGATGTACGACGGGATGGGCCAGCTGGAATGCCGCCAAAAGATTCAGAAAGCTATGAACAGTACGTTTACTATTATTAATTTTTTTTTGTTTTGTTATCAGCTTCTTATATGTGGTGTTTCACATGTTCCTCACTCCCCTAAATTATAATAAGCTTTGCAGATCCAAAGGTGAAGCTTCTGATTGAGCAATTGGAGAAATCTGGATGCCCAATTAACCCTGATAAATTCATCAGGGGCGTCCGTTGCTCTAACCGAGCTACTGCAGGTTACACTCCCGGCAGAGGGGTAATTTGATTAATTATGCACACAATTTTAGCATCCAATTTCCTAATCTGCAGAGAGTTTGATTATAAATTTTGTGATTTCTGAAATCTGCAAGTTTGATTTTATTTTTTCTGCAATGATATTTAAATTGTGACAGGAGTGTTTATTTTTCACTCTTTTGGTTAATTGGTTGTAGGTAGTTGTCTGCTGTAATTATTTGAGATTTCAAGATGAGGTGACTCAGGGGGTGATCCACGAGCTCATTCATGTCTATGATGATTGTCGTGCTAAAAATTTGGACTGGAATAATTGTTATCACCGTGCTTGTGCTGAGGTTAATTATCATATATCCGTCCATCTTGATCTTGTTTGATTGAAGTCACTTGTTTTGCATTCTTTTGATCATCATTCGTTGCTGTATACACAGATTCGAGCTTCTCATCTAAGTGGTGATTGCCACTATATGAGGGAGTTCTTACGCGGTGCAGATAATCTACGAGGTCATGAGCCAGTGAGTTTCCTACTCATGTTACTTGTCTCTTATGTCTGGCATTGAAGTGTTTGTGTCCATTTGCATAACTCCTTTCTGTACTTGCCTTCTTTGAAGGAGTGTGTGCGACGAAGGGCAACATCATCGGTTAGTGCAGAACCAAAATGCACTAAATATCTAACGAAGTTGGCTTTGGATTCTGTTTGGGATATTTGTTACAATGATACAAAGCCCTTTGATAAGGCACCCTGAAATTCTTGATTGGTGATTTCGTGGTGGCAACGTGCTTCCTAAATTCGATGTTTTGGACTTTTAGGCTTCAATACATTCATTTAATTGGATTGGGATGTGGCTCCTCCTTCTCTATTCCTATATAAAAAAATTTTGCACTAAGTTATCCAAGTCTATTTGGGAATACCAATTTTCAACCACATTTCAATTTTTCCTATCCAATATTGGATCTTTGTACTCTTGGAGGTTTTATATGTCCCAATATAGAAAGTACTCCCTCTGTCCCGCAGGAATTTGCACACTTTCCTTATTTGGACGTCCCACACAAATTTGCACACTACTAAAAAAGAAAACATTGATTTACGTGCACACTCACAAACCTTTCCACATATTTACCCATATACCACTACTTTATATATAAAACTATTTTTTCTTAAAAAATGTGTCGTCCCGTAGGGTGCAAATTTCTACGGGACGGAGGGAGTAGAAACTATTTAAGATTTGTTGGCTAGGTGACTAGCACTCTTCACTTAGAATTGAATATAAACTCAGCGCCTTTTCCAAGATCTTGGTGGTAGCATATTCAAATACCTATCTAATGCTGTTAGAGGTAAGATTTAATTGTGACATTTCTGGTCAACTTGATTGCTCCTTAAATTAGTACTATCTTATATTGAAGTTAATTTAGTATGTAGTTGATTGAAAATCCTTTTAAGTAGCCCTAAAAGAAAAACACAGCAGCACATTGCTGAAAATCCATAAAAGAAGAAACATTACAAGCCCATATTCGTAGAAAAATTTGCAAAAAGTAATCATTGTATGCAAAAAGTGATGATTGAAGAAAGACTACGTTCTCAAATTTATCAAAGATAGAAGGAAAAGCTAATTTATAAACTAGTATCATTTTTTTCATATTTGGATATGACACAACTCACTTATATGTGTAATATTTATATTCTCAATCTCTTTGAATTATAAAAATTTACATGTGATTTGTTAAGATTATGCCTGTTTGTGTAATTTTATTATATACAATACTTGAAAAAATTATAAATTTGTAAACCAAATATGTGATTCATATTTTCTCACATTCAAAACTTAAGAATATTCAATGATTTAATGTAATTATGTATGAAACATCAATTCAACTTCAGTAGTTCATTAGATTAGTAAGTGAATTAAACCTAAAAAGAATGGTATTCCCAATTTAATTATATGACTATGATAAAATTTAAAATAAATAACATATTTAATATTTAACAAGTTGGATTTGCGCACCAAGTGTTGGTCAGATATGCCAAGTAGAGAATTGGATACATAAATTCAAGAATTGCAAATTTGATATTGTATTATGATATTTTAAGAAGAAATATTCATAAATTGCAATTATTATTGCTTAATTAATATTTGCTTAAAATAAACACGATTAATGTGAAACAATTGCATAAGCAATTGGACAGGCCGCGTGCGAGCTCTTTAATTTTGTTTTGTTAGGCCCAATTTGATTAGTGAATGGGCCTTCTCAATTTTATTTTGTACATCCATAGATTTTAAACTTTTACTCCGAAAGAAATTTCTAAGATACTCTTCTTCCTTTATTTGACAATTTTAATTTTTTTATTTGAAAAAGATATTATTAAAATAAGTGTAACTTTTGAAAATCGTACATACTTTCAAGATTTTTATGAATTCATGCTAATTTTTAAAAAATCAGGGTCGAAATTTTATTATAGAGCAAAAAAAAAAAAAAACTATTTATGCTACAACATTATCCTACTTAAATCATAATATATATATACATATACACACTCATAAGAAATTACAAAATGAGAGAAAATAATATTTTAAGTATTTTATTTTTATATTCAAAAAAATTAAAAAAATGATGAGCTGTACTTCTCAAATATTGGTAGCCAGGGACTTTTTTTGTATTTGTATTCTCCATTAATAACGATTACATATACTTTCTCCGTTCTAAAATAATGATGCCTTTCATTTTTATATAAACCAATAAAACATAATTTATTGTGTCAAAAATTCTGAATTTACTTATAAACCTTTTAAAATATTAAAAATGGTTGTAAGCATTTACATTCCTTTCATTAAATTAGTGCATTTTGAATATTATACACATTTTAAAAGAGAAAAGAAACTGTATTTTCAGATAAGAAAGAAAAAATTGGGGTATACAACAACTTTGAATCGTGAAAATCCAACTATATAAATATTCTTCCTTTAGAGTCGCTTGAAGAAAAAGGAAAAGCACTTGTGGTAGTGATCACTTTATTTAAATTTATTGATTCCATGCATCCATCCATGCCCATTTATTCAAGCAAAGGAGCCGTAGTTGAAATCTTTGTCACCAAGAAAATGAAAAATTCTTTGTCACCAATAAAGCATGAAAAAAAGAGGAATCCTTCTCACGTATAATTCACTAAAAATAATAATAATAACAACAACAATAATAATTGTTTTTCACTTGTGTTTTCGGAGTCGTGAAGAATTCATCACATTTTACAAATGTCATAGCCATTAAAAAAACGTTGTAAAAATATTTTTAAGAAATATTTCGATGCTATATATATATATATATATACTATTTTGTCTAGAAATTTTGATTTTCACATATGCATATAAATATATAGGTTCATCATGGCATTTTTTACAGATGATTTTTGTGTAAATTATATTTAACGTACACTTAATTTACAATTAATTGTTTTTAGCAAAATAAATTAATAACATCTTTTATTAAAATAAATAATACAGTCAAATTAATATTTTTTAATAAAATAACTAATAGTATTATTTAAAAAGATATACATAAAATACAAAATAAATGACCGTAAAACTAATTTACACAATATTTTGCTATTTTGCAAGTCGTAAAACTAATTAAAATACTTTTGCAGTAAACTCTTGATATTTATCAATTATATTAGATTATTAAACATATCATCGAACTTTCCTATCTTGGTCGATAAGACATGACCAATTGGTCGTTGCGCTAGGAAAATAACGAAATGGAATGTAATCTGTTATGAAACAATTAATTCTCACGGTATAATAGATTTGACTTTTTCTTAGAAAAAAACAAAAACAAATAATGATTAGATTCGATTTTTTTTTTTTGACGAATATTAGAGTCGACTATTTAATACTCCCTCCGTCCCGTAGGGTGGAAATTCCTACGGGACGGCATATTTTTTAAGGAAAATGTGTTATATATAAATTAGTGATATATGGGTAAATATATGTATATGTTTGTGAGTGTGCACGTAAATTAATATTTTTTTAGTAGTGTGCAAATTTATATGGAACGTCCAAATAAAAAAAGTATGCAAATTCCTGTAGAACATAGAGAGTATTTATCAATCAAGCGTTGTAGTATAGCGTATAATTTTAGTACTTACGAGCTAAGACTACTAGTTTCATCTAGCACAAGATCATTTATATTTATATTCATCTTTTATATTATCAAGACTCATATTTTTACTCTACTTAAACTTTTGACTAACTTTTTTTTTTACGTTCGGAACACAAAAACAATTAAATCAGGTGAGCTAGCTCACTTGGCCACCGGACTCCTCACTTGAGTGGGTGACCTGGGTTCGATTTCCTTTGGGAACGAATTAAGGGAAATAGGATGGAGTTAAAAAAAAAACAATTAAAAAAAATTGACCTTGTTTAAACAATATAATTAAATTGATTCCATCTTTGCATTATCTAATTGAATATAATGGTTGAACATATATGCTAAGTTTTGTGCGTGAAATCCGATAACATAAAACCAGTCACTAAGTAATAATATTTTTAGTAAAAGGTAACTCCTATTTTTTTTTAAATATTACAATTTTTTAAAAGCTTTATCATTTTTAAAAGTTATAATTTTTTATTAATAAGTGATATATTTATATTAGTCTCATGTCATTAGATGGTTTCATATAAAATTTCGATCCAATAATTAACTATTTTATAAGAATCAAACTCCAAAATTTTATATGTATTAATTATTATTTTAAGAGTTAATTGCACTTTGTATATTTCGAATTATATATGTTAACATACTCCTAAATTTGAAGTGTTTACTTCAATATCAACAACTCAAGTATATCTACACTAATCGTATCTAAGATAAAAATACTTAATTTTTTGGGTGAAATTTAGGGTCGAAACATGGCATAAATCTTTTAAAAAAGCATAGGATTATGGCAGACACATATCCAATCAGATTCCACAATTTCTTTAGTTTAAGTAGTGGGAGGAGGTCTGTCTTTTTTAGCAACTTCTTTTTCACCTCAATTATTTCTTTTCATTTAAAATAAATAAATTGATTCCACTTTTACGCAACGAATACCCCCTCATGCCTAAGAATCGCTATTTCTCTAGAACTTTGACTTTTGTAACAATTCTATTGTATAATTAGTGTATTTTTAACCCAATTTTTAATTAAATTTTCGACTCATTCAAAAAGATATGTTCATACTATATATATATGAGAAATGTTACTTTATAAAAAAACATTAATTTATAAGTCGATCAATATCCATACATTTTCTAACTGTTTCTATTACAATTTGCAAAATAAATAAAAAATCGATATTATTTAAATAAAATTTTGCATTAGTTGCATGAGGTAACAATTTATTTTTAGCACACTTGCTATTGGGAAATTAAAAAAATTATCTTCTACTTTTCAATTATCATCCTAAAATACTTCAAAAGTGAAAATAAGTCCCTTAATTAATTCCAACGTTTTGAGTCGAAATTAATGATCACTCCAATTTTTTTTAAAAAGTGTAATAACTTGATCGCTCATATATCGCTCTAATTTTTTGTCCGCACGACTAAGAGTCTCCAGGGGTGCGCGAGTGGCTGCCATGAATAGGATGAGGTTGATCAAAGTGTGGGTATAATCGATAAATTTATTATTAAATTATTTTTAAGTATTAAATATTTAATCAAGTTTATTATAATATTCATCAGGTGTATCGAAAATTGAGGTTAACAAAATCTATAACAATTATAACATAATATTATTAACCCTAATTTTTTATAAATCTAATTAAATATTTGATACTTTAAAACTGGTTCATGTTAAACTTATCATGAACTATTTTTATATAAAACTTTGCCTAATCTTTTTCCTAAGAAAAGTATCTGTCTATTTTTTTTCTAATTAGTATATATATATTACTCCCTTCGTCAATGAATTTTTTTCTCATTTTATAGTTGTCACGGAATTTAATAAAAAATAGTATTATATTAAAATAATACATAAAGTAAGGATAAATTGAGAGTATTGTGGGGCCCAAATTTTCATTGTGAGTATGAATTATTTTTAAATAAAAAAAATTTGTGGATAAAAAAAAAGGTGAGAAATAATTTAATGGATAGGTGAAGTATTAAAATGGTAGAAAACTATATTTTTAAAGGCGGTTATAATTTTAAAAATATAAGTGGGAATGTTTCTTTTTATCCCAACAACTAATTAATGGGAGTTCATTTCAGTTGCAGTCTTAATTAATTGGGTAGTAAATAGTAATTCATTTTCCTCGTGTCATTTCAGGGTTTTACATGAGTACCACGATTTATATTTGCTATGAGTATATTTGGCCACCGAGGTTGTGGATAGGGGTGAACATTCGGTTGGTTTTGGACTATTTTTTAATTGAACCGAAATAATCGAATTTTATAATCCAGAAATCGAAACCGAACCGAAATTTTTGAAAACTGAAAAAACCGAAATATATTTCGGTTAATTCAGTTAAAACCAAAATTTTAAATATATTTCATAATTTATGTATAATCTAATTTTTCAAATATTTTTTAATTATATTTCATAATTTTATGTATAATCTCTCTTTCCCTTAATGAAATTAGGATTTTGAAAGGAAAGTTAATAAATGTTATTAAAATAACTCATATACATTATTTATATAATATAAATATAATATATATTATATAATATATGTAATATTTCGGTTTTTTCGTTTTTTACGGATTCAAAACCGAACCGAACCAAAAAAAAATTGGTTATTGAATTTTTTGCCGAACCGAAATTTTTAACCGAATTAACCGAACCAAATTAACCAAAATATTTCGGTTCGGTTCGGAAATTCGGTTTTTCGATTTTTTGCCCACCCCTAGTTGTGGATGTGATGGGGATGACATTGAAAAATTATGTGAATAATGAAATAATGTTTGTTAAGTAGAGTTGGATGATATATTATAAAAATTTAATATGATATTGTTTATTTTATTATTATTATTAATTAATGTGGTAATTATTATGTTAGTAAATGATTTTTTTTAATTTTTTGATCGTTAATTGTTAGTTGTTAGTAAATTAGTTACATCAAGTTCTCAAACACTCCAAGAATAAACTCCTAGCCAACCTTATATCTCTCATCTCCAAATCGTTCCCAAATGGAATCGAAACCGAGTCACCCACTCAAAATAGGAAAGATGATAAGTGAGTAAAAATAAAAATAGGAAATAGAATAGGTAGATGGATGAAAATGTGATGTAGTGATCGTATGAAATCTTGTGAAAATATGAATATAAGTGTATAATAGGTATGAATAAATATTTAGTTGAGAGATTGGATGTGTATATAAAATCTGATGGGATGGAGGATGAGTCATCCCCATACGGATGACTACATCCTAAACCAAACATGTCATAGGGCTATTGATTACAAGTATAATATTCCACAAAATTGGGTGCTTTCTATAATTTCGTATAATTGTAAGAAACGAAAATAATATAGAAAAAAAAAGTATTGAATGAAAGTAGTACCTCTCAAATATCTGAATTATGGTAGATTACTTAATTTTTTGGAATTAAAGTCACAGTAGAATCATTTTAAATACACACTATGACTTTAATTACTATTCCATACCTCCAAAAGTCTCCATTACCCCCAAGGGAGTGCTTGATATAATTGTAAGAATTGGAAAGAATATAGAATAAAAGTCATATTTTTCAAATAGCTTAGATATAGTAAATTTTTTAGTTTTTTAAAATCAAAATTATAGTATAGTCATTCCAAAATACATACTATGACTTGTTACCATTTTCCACATCAAAAAATCTCCAACCAAACACCCCCAAGTCATTTGTTATATATATATATACACACTCGAGTATAAATAATTTTTAAATTTTAAAAGAATATATATATAATGTGAATGTGATAATGATACATAATCAAATCTAAACAATCAATTAAAATAACAGTGGACTCTCTACTTAGGTGATATTATCATTTTATGCTTTAAATTTTTCATAATATTATTAATTTAAACCTCTGTAGAATAAATTAAAACTTTTTAAATTCTCATAGTTGAGATTATTGATAAATGAGTAGGTCTCTTGTGAATTCGAACTCGTATAACTGTTATATATAATCATTATCACTATTATTTATATATAATATCACTGATTCACTGTTATAAAAATACACTTGATATTTTAACAGTAATAATGTATATGCATAATAATGATAGTGAGTATACATAATGGTAATAGTGTATACTCATAACAGTAATAATTGATAACCCGAGTTCATTGTGAACTCTGGTTAATACAAGTTTTTTTCTTGATAAATTAGGATTTCTCAAATATGCATAAGTAGATGAAAAAATTAAATTAGAATTTCTAAATATAAAATTTTCTCAAATATATAAGGATGTGAGAAATATTGATTCAATTACACATCAATATTTAATAATTAATACTACCTTATAATATGATAAAAATAACTTTTAACAATGATACATAACTGACGTGGGATCAATAATTAATGAATTACTATTATTTTAAGTAATTTTTCATGAGAATGCAAAAGTTTTCAAAAGAAATAATCTGATTTCACCACACATAAGCTCAAATAAAGTTGGCCTCTATTTAATTTAAAAATACATTATTAATTTATCTTTATAATACGTCGCAATTAATGCCATTTAAATCCAACAAAATGTCAACATTTCTTTAAAATTAGGATTTCTAAGCTTAAAAAATTTCAAATATAAAGAGGTGTGAAATATATTTATGCTATTATAAATCAATATTTATTATCATTTAATACGATATAAATAACTCTTATCTATAATGTATAATCAATGTGAATTAAATACTTAGGCCCGTTTGGTAGTATGTAGAAAATTAGTACGTAGTGTTGAGCTGATTTTTAATTATTAAGTGAGAGATCTGTATTAAATCTTAGTATTTGGTAGTAAATATTTAAAAATATATTATTTTTGAATTCTTGTTTGGTAATATTTATTTATTTGTTTCATAATATTTATTTGTTTGGTAGTAATTTTTTGTTGTGTAGTTGGTAATATTTATTTTTAATGAAATTTTTTAATTGGTCATGTGAACCAAACACATGAAAACATTTATACTCCCTCTGTCCCACAGGAAATTGCATACTTTCTTTATTTAGACGTCTCACATAAATTTGCACATTACTAAAAAAGGAAATATTGATTTACATACATACTCACAAATTTATACACATATTTACCCATATATCATTATTTTATGGGTAGGTCTCTTGTGAACTCGTATCACTGTTATGTATAAATCATTATCACTGTTATAAAAATACACTTGATATTTTGATAGTGATAATGTATATGCATAACAGTGATACTGTATACACATGACAACGATTATTGATAATTCGAGTTCACCGTGAACTCAAGTTCATACAAGTTTTTATCTTATTTTATATATAAAATATATTTTTCTTAAAAAATATGTCAATACGTAGGATGTAAATTCCTGTACGAGGGAGAGGGTAATTTTTATTTTGGTTCTGAGTTTAAAATCAAAGATGTTAGGTTGTCAAGAATTAGTCACATTTAGGGAAGGGAGCTTGGGAGGAAATGCAGGTAGGATGTATGTTTCACCCACCTACTATATACATAACTATAAATAGAGAAATACATTTATTGCGTTCTTTCCCGATAAATTATACGATAATAAATTATAAAATGAATAACATATTAACAAAGAAATCATATCGAATTTCTTGAATTAATTTAAAGTATTACATTAATTATAAATAAATGTTCTAATACTAATATGACCACTGGAATTTTATAAATTCTGACTCTTTTTTATAAAGTAAAATATATCGTAAATGAAATATCTCCATTTTTTATTGATAAATGATAGTATTCAAATTAATTATTTTTAAATGATAACATTTCTTACGATATTAACAGACACTCCGTATATCAGGTAATAATATTTTTAAAAAATTTATTCAAAACCAAGCACAAATGACCAATTTAAAAGAATAATAATTGTTTTTCTGTCCAATATTCATATTTCCACAATATAATAATTACTTTTTAAATATAATTATTTACATTGATTTCCTAACATAATTAATTATAATAATTTTTTGTATCACTGGTTATCTAATATATTTTTTCGTCTCGCTTTAGATCAGAATTGCAATCACCGCAAGAGAAAAACCACTTGAAACTGCACTTCATAACCACATTGCCCGCTGAAATCGTAATTTCCACAAAAGAGAAATCACTACCAAAGAAGATAAATTTTCTATCTCCATATCTCAAACCCAACCTTAATTGATATATTGTAGGTTATTTATAGGACTCTAGAGTTAGAATTTTAAAAATCAATTTCCAAAATTCTCAAATTAGAATGAATTTTTAGATTTTAAAATTCAAATTTAGGAAAAAAAAAAAACTCCCTCCGTCCACAATAATTAATCCACGTTGCTTTATATGGTCGTTCACAATATATAGTCCACATTCCTAAAATACAAACAATTATAGTTATTATTTTCATATTTTATTTTAATACACTTGCTTTTATATACTTCATATCACACTAAGGACTGATTTGATTCGTAAGATAAAGGTATCTATCCGTCAAAATCATGCATATTTTTTACGGATAGATACTTTTATTTTACGAACCAAACATACCCTAATACACTTATTTTTACATATTATATCTACACTAATACAATTATTTTTACATATCATATTTACTTTCCTAATATACGTACAAAATAAAATTAATCCATGTATTATTATAAACAAAATAAGAGAGCATTTGGTATGCAATTTTTTTTAATAGAAATGAGAATGAAAAAATCTATATAGTAATTATAATAGATAATGAGAACAAATGAGGTGCACAACATTTATTTTCTTCTAAATAAGGTAATCATCACCTCCATTTGATTATCCTCTTCTCATTTTATAATAATTCTGCTCAATCAATTCTCATACCGCAACCAATAACTTTCTTTTTTGTCAATTTTTTAAATTGGAGCACAACACTAATAATGCAACCACTATGAACACAAATACTCATTCAATATATGCAAGGGTAAGAAGGAAAGTAAAATTTCATTCTATTACCATTGAAAAATTTAAAACAAACACTCCTAAATATATATTAAAATTTAAAGATAAAGTATTATATAAATTATTTTCATGATATAAATAATTTTGGGATATAAAATTTATATTTATAAATTTTTTTTTCTTAGTTAAAATATGGTTCATAACTACTCAAGTTTAAATAATAAACTCTAATAAATTGAATTATATTTTTGATAGCGAATGTTATCATTACTTAACAAAGTAAAATGTCCAAAATAGTGTTATCGAGAAGGTTGAACACACAATATCCACATGCCAAAAAAGAGAGGGTACAACGCATAAGAAGAAACGTACAGCTCTTATATTCACTTCCCTATCTATACATACAATACAATCCCCCGTGATGTCCCCTTCACTCTGTATTTACCTTTATCTAAACCCCACCTCTCTCTCTCTCTCTCTCTCTCTCTCTCTCTCTCTCTCTACTTTGTGTCGGTGTCTGAAGCAACCTCACCCCAACTCCTACCCTGCGAACAACCGAAGGGTTCCTTAAGATCCACACATTCACATACTCGTGCCCTCTAAATTGCATATAATTATCTATATAAGAGAGGGAAGTGGAGAGGGCAGTGGTTGCTGCTCTATGATTGTTGGTGAAGACGACGAAGAAGAGGCGCGTTATATGAGGGATCGGCTTCTCTTTGTTCTGAACTGCAATTCCAAGCGTTCGAGGTGGGACTGCTCCTTTGCTATCCGTAGCCGGGGTGGATGGGGGAAATGCGGTTGAGTTTTTCCTTGATTTTTTCTTGAAATCGTCGAAAATATCATTTCAATTTTGTTCTTTGGAGTCTTCGCATTACAAGGGCGCTCATAATCTATTTTCTCCGGTTTTTGAATTTGATTCGGAATGCAGCCGGATCACCGCAAGAAGGTGAGCTTCTTTTCTTTCTTTCTTTCTTTCTTTCTTTCTTTTTAATTCAGTTGTGGTGGAAACTGGAAATTGACGAAGAAGACAGTATTCTTGGAAATTTGACTCTTATTGTTAATTTTTTTTCCCCTGTTCTATGTTCACATTCAAATTCTGTTTCATCTATGAGTTTGAGATGCTCTTGGTTTGAAGGAGAAGTGCGTTAATTATGCAATTGTTTGATGACTGATTGAGATTCTTGGTTGGAGTTGTTATGATGAATGGTTTTGGGTGAGATCATCGTTTCTTGTCTTGATATTTTTGTCATACGTTATCACCGTTTGATCATCTCTAATTTATGGCTCAACTCCATTAATGCTCGTTTCTTATTTCTATTTGACTAACTTCCTTTTTCGTTCTCCCCCCAAAATTTCCATTCCATATGGCTTCTTCATTCCCATAAATTGTATGTGACTGCTAATAGATGATGGGAAGATTCTTATACTCCCTATATTCACTACGATAGGCTAGGACAAATTTTCATGTGGGTTAAGAAGGCATTCTTCCTATTTTACCCTTACCTAAGATGGCACAAAAATTAAATGTTCATTGAGATATTACTAAAATTAAGTGTTAAATAGAGTCATTTGGAAAATAGTTAATGAATTTAACAAAGAAACAAGCCTATAATTTGGGACACACGAGAGTAGAAAGGAAGTCTATATTAGCAGTTAAGAGGGAATATGATTTTACATGCCAAACAAGAATGGTCATAGGGTTTTGGTTTAGTGAAGGAATTCTTGGTACCTATCTTTTATTCTTAAAGATGAACTTTCTTGTTCACCAAATAAAACAATGTATGTTCTTATTAGGTTATTTGTGGAGGAGAATCCATTAGAGCTATTATGTTCTTGTATCTTCTTTACAGTAACCCTGAAATTGAAATGTGTAGCTGATTTTGTATTTTGTGTGCTTGACAAGTGCACTATGTAAACGTAAATCTTTTTAATGTGGTATAATTCTCTACGTATTATGTGTTCTCCATTACAAAATATATGAATTGGCTTCCCTCTTGCGGTCTCATACCTTTTTATTTTGTTTGGGGGGGGGGGGGTACTTTAACATAAAAAACTGTACCTTTATCCCAATATGTTCAACGGACCATATGGATAATGTCTTGCTATTACGGCCCATCTAGACACATGTCCTCATTTATATCTAATTATAACAAATATTTTTGAATAATGTCGTCAAATTTACTTGGCAAATTTTATTTATTGTTTTTACGTGTAATTGGATCCAGTGATTAGTATGTCATAATTGTTTACAATACGCTCCATTTAAAGTAAATAACCAGATCTGGTTCTATGAAACAGAGTTCAACGGAAATGGACTTCTTCTCTGAGTATGGTGATGCTAGTAGGTATAGAATCCAGGAGGTAATAGGAAAAGGTAGCTATGGTGTTGTTTGTTCTGCGATTGACACTCATACTGGTGAAAAAGTGGCAATAAAGAAAATACACGATGTTTTTGAACACATATCTGATGCCGCTCGAATTCTGCGTGAGGTAAAGCTTCTGAGGCTTCTTCGACACCCGGATGTTGTTGAGATCAAGCATATTATCCTTCCCCCTTCTAGAAGAGAATTCAAAGATATCTATGTTGTTTTTGAACTAATGGAATCAGATCTACATCAAGTCATTAAGGCTAATGATGACTTGACGCGTGAGCACTATCAATTTTTCCTTTACCAATTGCTTCGTGCCCTTAAGTATATTCACACAGGTGATTCGCCTACTTAAGTTAATTGATTTTCTCGTGTTAGTATTTTTTATTTAGTTGGATGGTGTTGTATGCTGCTTTTATTTTCACTTTGTTGTTTTAATACTGATTTGTGAATTGATCTGATGGTTAATTGTTTTTTTTTTTTTGTAGCTAATGTTTACCACCGAGATTTAAAACCAAAGAATATTCTGGCAAATGCAAATTGTAAACTCAAAATATGTGATTTTGGATTGGCTAGAGTTGCATTCAATGACACACCGACAACTATATTTTGGACGGTATGAATTTATATTCGAGGATAATTCAGTAGATGTGATTTTCTTTCTCCTGTTACTGAACGTATTGTATGTGCTCTGTGACAGGATTATGTTGCTACAAGATGGTATAGGGCTCCAGAATTGTGTGGCTCATTTTTCTCAAAGGTACATTCAATCTTTTTTTGTATTCTCATTTGTTCATTGTCAATGAGAAGTCTATTTTTCTTTACCCTTTGGTTTCATTTTGTCAGATAACATTCCCTTTGAAATTTTAGAATTTTAGTCTTACAATCTCTGTATTTATACAATGAGGATATAATTTTTCTTCAGTCATAGGCTTTAATTAAGCTGCTATGAGGCATTCATTTGGTTGACACTATAGGGTAGCATGTGTGTAGGCTATTTATAGGTCAATTCATTTGAATGCTCATGCCATATAATATTGTGGTTATTGATTTATATTGTGTTTATATTGCATATTTTCAGTATACTCCAGCTATCGATATATGGAGTATTGGCTGCATTTTTGCTGAGGTATTGACGGGCAAGCCACTTTTCCCTGGAAAGAATGTCGTTCACCAGCTGGATTTGATTACTGATCTTCTTGGAACTCCTTCTATGGATACAATATCTAGGGTAGGCATTTCTTTCAGTTTTAATATTTTTCTAGCTTTTGATTCTGCATACGTGGGCAACTTAGTTTTGTTATTTTTTCTTATTTTCTAGGTGAGAAATGATAAAGCTAGGAGATATCTCACCAGCATGAGAAAGAAACAGCCCGTTTCTTTATCTCAGAAATTTCCAAATGCTGATCCTTTAGCCCTACGGCTTTTGGAGAAGCTCCTTGCTTTTGATCCAAAGGACCGTCCTACTGCTGAAGAGGTTAATTATGGCCAAAACTTGTTTTCAGTTTATTCATTGGATCAGATAACTTTATTTTGAGAAAATGAATATATCAGAGTCATGATCTTGTATTAGGATAAATGTTTTTTATGTTAATTTTATTTAGGCACTTGCTCATCCTTACTTTAAGGGATTGGCCAAAGTTGAGAGAGAACCATCCTGTCAGCCAATTTCAAAGATGGAATTTGAATTTGAGAGGAGAAGGGTCACAAAGGAGGACATTCAAGAGTTAATATTCCGTGAGATACTGGAGTACCATCCTCAGCTGCTGAAGGATTACATTAATGGGATTGAGAGAACAAATTTTGTCTACCCAAGGTGATAGCTGTTTAGCATGTGGTTCCCTTTTCTTTTAATACACATGTTACTGATGTTGGAGCACATATATCTACTGCAGTGCTGTTGATCAGTTTAAAAAGCAGTTTGCTCATCTGGAAGAAAATATTGGCAAAAGTTCACCGGTGATTCCACTTGAAAGAAAACACATTTCTCTTCCTAGGTATTATACGCAATGCCAGCTCATTCCGCTTTCTCGTTCCTTTTATTTTATTGGTTTGTTTTGCAAGTAGCCCGCAAGTTGGTTCTGTGTAAAAACAATTTTACCGTATAACTGATTCCATAACATCTAATACTTTTGAATGGAACAACTAATACTGATACACCATACGTTTAATGGTGCAGGTCTACCATTGTACATTCAAGACCACTACTACCAAAAGATCAAACTAATGTTGCAAATCCAAAGGATCGGCAGAATGAAGAATCATGTAACCGAAACTCACGAGAATTTGATGGGCTCCACTTATCAAGAACTTTGCAACCACCACAGAGGTTCCCTCAAGGTGTTTGATAAAATTCTACCCCTTCTCATGCTTTACTCTACTAGTTCAATTCTTGTTCTTGTTTTGTCCAATATCTTCAGTTTTTTAATAGTTAACAACTTTGATGGCCAGCTAAACCGGGTAAAGTAATCGGTCCCGTTTATCAGTATGATAATGGGAATGCCATCAAACCCCAGGTTATCCCGTCTCCCTCAGCTTATTGTTACCAAAGAAGCAGCATAGATAGACCAGTAGCTGAGGCCCCAAGGAACATGGCGTCTCATACGAAACAAATGCCCAACTGTGGAATGGCCGCTAAATTAACCCCAGATATAGCAATTAATATGGAGAGCAGCCACAACCCTTTGTATATGACCCGAGCTGCTGTGATGAAAGTGGATCCTGTGAACGATAGAGTTGTAATCGATACAGAGCTTCTGCAGTCCAAAGGGCAATATGGTGGACTCAATGCTGCAGCGGCTGCACATAGAAAGGTAGGTAGTGTCCAGTTATTACATGGTATTGGTAGGATGTATTAATTAGCTTGCATATAAAAAGATGCCGTTGAGATGGCAGCGGCGGTTGCCTACCACTGCAGCGGGGTCCATTGTGCGGTGTACGGTAAGGGGGGTGGTCTTTCGTTCATGGTGTCTTTGTTTGGAAACTTTGGAGAGGAATAATACGATGGTTAACAGGTTTACATCTTTCGATGGTGATCCTGATTTCTTTTCCTCCTGCTGTTATTGTTTATGAAATTGCTTTTGTACTTTTTAAATTTTTTAATTTGTTCAAATCGTAATAATTCACTCTACTCAAAATGTGTTGTGCTAAGATCTTTTTTTTTTTTTTATTTCTTTTCAATTAATTAAATCTCGTATATTAGTCATTACAAGGTGAAATCTGGGCAATGGTTTTAAATATTTTGCTGTAGTATGGGAAACATGTTTCTTTAGTCATGTAAGTTGGTGCATTTTTTATTTTATTTTAATTTAGGTTTTGAATTATGGGATGATGTTACTCCAATGTTATGTAGAATTTGTTTATTTATTTTCGGGACATTTAATTTTTAAGGCAAACTATTGTATGAAAATAGTTCATGATAATTTTATCATGAATAAATTTTAAAGTATCAAATATTTAATCAGGTATATCAAAAATCTCATCAGGTGTATCAAAAGTTGAGGTCAATGATATTTATATATTATATTCAACTTTTGATACACTTAACCAGATATTTGATACATTAAGATAATTTCATGGTAAAATTATCATGAATTATTTTTACACAATAGCTACTCAATTTTTAATAGTTAAAACTATTTCATGTTTATTTTGGGTTAGTGTCTGTTTTGAAATTTTATAAAATAACTTTTAGAATAGTTTTTTTCAAAAGCGGTGAGAGGTAATTTTGGAAAAAAGCTAGTATTTTAGAAAGTGTTTCAAAATAAATAGTACTAAATATAGTTGGTTTTGAAAGTTTACACGATAAAATCCTGAGTCACAAAATATAGGATAAACATAGAAACAATGATCGAAAATAAATGTTAATAGCATAGGCATTTTTTTTTTCTTTTCTTCTCTCACATAAATTGCTCTTTCTAACAGTACAAAACCATCCTGTTAATTTAAAAGACATATAAATCAATGCACTACAAATAGTAAGGATATGTAAAAAAATTATGATAAACTGATAAATAATGTGAATACATGTTATTGACTTTCATAACATAAGTATATACCGACCCCCTTCACTTAAAAAATGCAGAAACCTTCAGGAGCAAAAGTTTTAAAAAAAAAGTGTAAAATGAAAATTGAAATATAAAAATTTGAAAGTGAATTTAATTTAAAATATTTCTATTTTAATATATTTAATTTTTGATAAAACAAATTAAAAAATAAAATAAATAAATTTTCATGGAGGAAATTGATATATTCTTTCCTTCCTATTAAGTTTTCATTTTACCATTTCGGTTTATTTTTCTATAATTTTTTATTATCCTTCTATTTTTTCATTACATCATTAATATTATATTTAATATTTTAATAGTTGTTTTAATTAATATATCTAAAAATAATAGGAAATTTTATATTGAGTCTGGAGTATTATATTGAGCTGGTTGAAGTGATATGCAATTGACTTTTGGAGACATTTTCACGCATGTGTGAATATTCAATAATGAGGCAGGCAGCATGAAATAGAGTAGATTGAGAATAGGTGGTTGGCAATTGATCCAAGAAAATTTGTACGTTCCAATGGAGGAGTAATAAAAATGTAAAAGAATTTAGGATATGTTTGTGTAGATTTGGTTGCTCTGCTGCTGTGAATCACATCATATCACATGGGACTCTCAATCCCCCAACCCCCACCTACTATCCGCCGACTGTTGTCCCCTTTTCACAAACACCACCACCCATCTCAAAACTAATTGGACCATATCCTTCCATTTATCAATTTATATATATATATGACACACACTTATATGCATCTTAATATTGGAGGGGTTGATTGGTTGGAGACTTGTGAACGTGAGTAATGGTAATCAAAGTCATAGTGTGTATTTTGAATGACTCTACTATGACTTTGATTCCCAAAAGCTAAGGAATTAATCATAATTAAGCTATATGAGAATTATGACTTTCATTTCATACTCTTTCCATTCTTATACCTTTTTTATTCCTTACAATTATACAAAACAACCCTTGAATTTTGCTTAATCTCAATAGCAAAGGCCGTTTCGTTGGCTCATTTGGAAGGTGAATAATGATAATCAAAGTTATAGAATATGTTTGGAATGATTTTACTATAACTTTGATTTCTAGAAATTAAAAAAAAATTATCATAGTTCAGCTATTTGAGAACTATGACTTTAATTCAATACACATTTTATTTATATATTCTTTAATTTCCAATCCTTACGATTATAACAAACGCCTTCTAAATCTCACCTTCAATTAATAGTTAAAAAGTATAAATTAATAATAAGTATTCATTTTTTTTAATTTACTCATATTTTTTAAGACAATGAGATTTACATTTCATACATGTCAATCAACTCATTAATAATACAGACATATTTAATCAGGCCCCCTCTGTCAAAACGCTAAATAATTTTTTTTCTCTATAACAAATTTTGGCAAAATTGACAAATTTGAGTGTCGTTAGATCTAGACGACTCTTTATCCATCTATATCTTTTCTAAAAGAAAATAGGGGGCCGCCTAGCCGATCAGAAAATATTCGATTATTGATTTTTTATTTTTACACTTTTATATATAAATACTCACATTATTATATTTTTTTAATACACTTTCAATTTATACACTAAACTTTTTCTTATAAAATTAAAAAAATTAATATATCCTCAACTTTATAACTGAAATAAGAAGATAACAAAATTAAGCAAAGCAAAATATGATTAATGAAGAAAGAGTATCCAAACAAAAGAGGGTAATGGATTTGATTTGTGACGTCCACCAGAATCCACCACTCACCTACATATAGGAAGTTGGTTGCGGGGCTCAAGATAGAGGACACGTGGCACATGAGCACATGCAATTTCATGTGATCACATGTGCGCCTTTTTACCCCTCTCGGGTTTATAGGGGCCCGTGGACCCTCCAACCCTATCCGGTTCCTCCCAACTCCCGTTCCGTTTTACCCACTCCAGCTCTTTTTTTTTTTTTTTTAAATAATCACGTATTAGTACAAAATTAATGCAATATTTTTAAATATGTACAAATTTTTGCACAATAGTATAAATATAAATTAAATAATACTCCCTCCGCTTGGGAACTACTTTCATAGTAGTCCCGGACACGCGAAACAATGAAAAATAAACATGTCAGTGTAAAGTTAAATAATAAAATAAGAAAAAATGTATTTTGTTGACTTTTGTGAGAGAGAAAAATTTTATTTTTTAGGTGTGTGAAAGAAGAGTTGAGACGTCCAAATAAGGAAAGTGTGAAAATAATTTTGGGACGGAGGGAGTAGAATTATAAATTTTACATATTATATCTATTTAAAAATGATGTATTATTTTTATACTAATTTGTGACTATCCCTTTTTTTTTTCTTTTTTATTTGCTCTCATTTACAAGTGCAACTACATTAAATCTTGATCGAAAATTTATGATTTAAGTTTTTTAAAGGCATTGGTGTCGACGCGTAAATTTGAAATTCGTGAATTTTATTTATAAATAATAATTATTTTTTAAATAAGTTAAATAAATTTAGAAACATTTAGATTGAAGTTATGTTTGGAATTGAGTAATTCTAAATTTTCATTAAAAAATTTCATTTAGAATTTGTTCTTCTTATCCCTACCCCTTTCTATCTCTCCTTTATTTTTTCCTTCTCTCCTATTATTTTATAATTTGTAATTTAAAATATATATTATATACATATATTTAAATTTATTCATCAAATAAAGCCTAAAATTTGGTTGGTGTTAATGAAAATCCAACGAGTCTCTTGGGTACGCTTGTTTTGGGATTAAGGATAATGTATAGATCAGTGATAGTCCCAAAACAAACATACCATTATGGTATGGATAGTGTATAGATTCTAAATTTGCGTACCCATCATATTCTAATAAGATTAATATGTGTAATTTAGTATATTATAGTATATATTTCATTTTATGTTTGTAATATTTACTCATACATGCCATTTATATAAGTGGTTTTGGTTATATTTATCTATACGTTTTTAAGATTTAAAGAAAAAATCGTAGTGAAGGCACAGAACAAATACAAATATAACATTAAGAAACTTTTCACTAAATAACGACATAGGTCTATTATAATTGAAATCTATGAGTTTTTACGTATTAAAATATTTGCATGGTTGATTTATCATCAACACTATAAAAAAATTATTTCTTAATAAAAGTAGATTACTCTTAATGATATTTATGGCAGAGGTCCATTTTAAGAAAATAAAGAATTGAATAAGAGTTTTCTTTTTCTTTTTCAAAATGACCACCAAATTTTGGTTAAAACAATAAAGTTTTGTTGTGGAATTGTGTATAAATTTTTGTAATCATAAGTCTACAAATAATTTATTTAGGAAAATAATTTGTCCAAAAAATATATTCCATAAACAATAATTGCCTAAAAATAATTTAATTATAAAAATCACTTAAAAACAATTTGTATGTAGGTAAATAATGAAGATGACAATACAACTAGAAAATTTTATATGCAATTTATAATTGATTCCCACAATTATATTTTTATTGAAATTCTTATAGTCATGTCCAACAACATTCTAAACAATACATCTTGTAGTGGAAATATTCTTTCAATTGTAGAAGTGACAATTTGAAGAGATAAATAGACTAATGAATATATCTAATATTAATTGATAATTTATATTGCATACAATGAGTAGTTAAAAAAATTGAGTACCACTAAAAAAAAAAAATGAAATAGTGAGGAAGTTAAAGAGAAATTTAAAGAAGGTTAAAGGGTTAGAGAGGTTATTAACTAGGAAAGGAGACCCTCGGTGAAAAGGTGGTCGGCAATCTTTCCATCGTTTCGCCGCTCGTTAGTGGGCAAGGGTTAGATCGCTGTCGTTGAGTTTGCGAGAATTTTTCCCACGGCTCGGGCTTGTCGTTCTACGGTGTCCTTGAGAATCACGCGGTGACTGAGAATCATCGGGTCGGTCGTCTCTCTTCGCGCATTTGTCTCTGAAACTCCTCACGCATTTGTCTCTGAAACTCCTCAAGCTCTCAACACTCCACCTCCGCTCTTTGACTTTCCTCCTCCTCTTGGTTTTTTCTCTCTGTCTTTGCCACAGCCTGAGCCATAATGTCTAGTCCTCTCACGCTCCATGAGTTTGACCCTCACCTCGGTCACATTTAAATTATGGCGAGGGACGTCGTGCTCGCAAACCGGCAAGGACTTAGCCCTCGGCTCGGTCCAAACGTGAGGGCCTGCACTCGCTAATCCTACGAGAGTTCGATCCCTCACAAAGTACGCGAGGGTTTTGCGCTTGTAAATTATTTTTGCCCTTGTTAACCAGGTGGGTTAGCTCACCTGGTCACCGGGCTCCTCACTTGAGTGAGTGACCTGGGTTCGATTCCCTTTGGGAACGAATTAGGAGGGAGATATAATGTTGGACTTGGAGATATGGAGTGTAAGGAGACTTGATGAACTAACTTCTAATTACTAACAACTAACATTTACCGATAATTTTTTTTTTTGCCCTTGTTAATTAAAGAGAGATTTTTTGACTCTCATCTGCCCCTCTTTAATTACAATTTTTCCCCTCACTAGAACTCTCTTTAACTTTATTTATTAAAGAGGGAACCCCAACCCTCTCACTAACTCACCTCTTTATCTCATTATTATTTTGTAATGTACGTGCATGTTTGGTTTGTAAGATAAAAGTATATATCCGTCGAAATTATACATGTTTTCGACGGATATATACTTTTATCTTATGAACCAAATATACCCTACATGTGTAAAAAAATAATTGAATTATCTCTACAAATTTGAATTTTTAGATGAGAATTTTATTTTATTATATTAGAGTTTAGACTTGTCCAACATTTTGAGTTTGTTTTTCTTTGAACACTAGCAAATCCACCTATATCGAGTAGATTTCTTGTGAACTCGAGTTCACATGAATTCGCATAACTTTTATTTATAATCACTATCACTGTTACTCATGCATGCTATTACTGTTATAAAAACATGTTTAATTTTTTTTACACTATTTTCATTACTTTTTCACATTTCTCCATCACATCACTTATACATTTTCACTTTTTCTATTACATCACTTATACTTTTTCGCTTTTACCTTAATTCGTGTGCTCAAAAGCAACGAACAACTTATAACGGAACGGAGGGAGTATATAATATTTTACCAAATTATTGAGTGGCTTGTAATATTTTGATTTGCAAATTGAGAAGGAATGAGAGAAAGAATATAATCACGTTACAATTCAATCAACATATATTTTAATTTAATTAGCATGAAAATGGTAATTAGGAGATGAATTAGGCGCCTAGCCTAGGCCAATAATCTAAAACTAAATCCGTGATCAAGGTTGGGCCCCACCTTCCTTGCTATTGACATTTCTTTCAATTATTAACCCCACATACACCACTCCTCAATTCCTCTCTCCCACCCACCCCATGGACATCTCCAACTCCGAAACGACGACGTCCGCGCTATCGCCGAACCGACACATTGCGCCGGAAGCCTGCCACAGCAACGCGTCCGCCGCCTTCATGCGGCGGAGAAGGAGGAGGACGGCAGAGAAGGACGGCCGCGGAGAGGAGCTAACGGATGATAGTGGCGAGGTGGAGGAGAAGATTGTGGCTCTCCAGAAAATAGTGCCCGGCGGCGAAAGGCTTCCGGTGGAGGAGCTGTTTGAAGAGACGGCGGAGTATATACTGAGATTGGAGTCCCAAGTGAAGGCGATGAGATTCCTTATTGCCTTTGTTCAAAGCCCTGAAAAAATGAAGAAAATGTTCGCTGGTTAATTGTTTTTTTTTTTTTTTTTACCATGCTCTACATCTATTTCTCTCTCTCTCTCTATATATATATTTGCATTTTTAAGGTTGTTTACATTGAAGGTAAATTGTTTACGCAGAACAATTACAGTGTTAGTAATTATAATTGTTCGGTGAAAAACAATTGATAATGTTTAAAAAAAATTAAAATCAACAATGCGATGAAGATGTCATCGTATGTCAGTAGTATCTCTTTCTCAAGGTTAGTATATAAATCATTGTTTTTCTTTCTAAAAAAAATACAGAATATACTTTTTCCTAATATATACCTAAAGTTTAGTGTTCAATTTGGATAACAAGAGGGAAAAAAATGGGATGGTGAATTGGCAATGGTACATTGATCTTCATGGTGTTGAAGAAATTAACTTAATTTGTAGGAATAATATGTTTTAAGTTTGATGTATGTTTACTAAAAGTAACTTTTCTTTGCATTTCATTGTAAGTCAAGTGATTTATACTCATGGATGTAAATGACGGTCGCCGAGACCGCCTAGGCGCTTGAAGGTTCTCGGCCGCCGACGCCAAGATCAAATCGACGAGAAAAATCCGCCAACATATTGTCGAGACCGTCTAGGCAGCCGCCGAGGCAGTCTTGGTACCGCCTAAATGACCATTACTCTTCTTTTTTTAATTTTTATTTCAACTTAAAAGTTAGAATTAAAATTAAAAAATAAAAATTAATTTATTAAATTACTATAAAATGAAAATTTAATTAAACTATTTTATAATTTATTCGTTCTATGTCTTATTATGATTGCTTTTAACATTTTGTTGATTTTTTATATTTTTCTGATAGTTATTAATTATATTTTAAATTAATAATTTATCTATAATGTATATTTTCATTAATATATATTTAGAAAAAAATTAATATTAATAAAAAATAAAATAGAAAAACCTTGACATCGCCAAGGCGACGCTTAGGCGATCTTGGCGCTTGGCGGTACTCGACCGACCGCCCAGCGCCATTTGCCCCGTTGTTTATATTGCCTTTTCAGTACTCCAATTTTATTTTCATTGAACTGAAAACAAAATTTAAGAATAAGAGTAGACGAGGAAAGAGTATATTACAAGAGATAAAAAGTTTTTTTTGTTGCTCTACCCTATGAAGTACGTGTCTATTTTTTTTTAAATTTTGATTCCCCAACTTTTTAGGCTATTCAATTTTAATTTTATTTTCAGCGCAAAAGTGAATAACATTATTTTTTGTCATATACAACACACATAATAGTTGCATTTGAAGTTTTTTAATGGTACTCTTGCTGACGTGAATGTCAAATAAACTTTTTTCGTGTTGGATTTTTTATTTATTTTTTCATATTCCTAAATTACTAATAAAAATAATAAAATATTAATAAAAATATCAAAAAGTTTCAAATTTAATCACCACGTGTGTCATAGATGTCAAAAAATATAATATATGTATATATTACTTTCTAAGTGAAAATGAGACCTAAATTGAATAACCTAAAGAGTCATGAGACCAAAATTTAAGAGTCAAAACTTTTGGGACAAAAAACAGACACTAAACAGACTATGAGACCAAAAAATCATTTTTTTCTATATTATAAAATAAATTTACGAATAAATTAATTATTTATGAAAGTGATAACAAAGTACTGTTTCATCAGTTTTTCTTAATTTTCATATTTTTAATTTTGCAAAGTTTTCACAGTGGCAATAATCTCACCCAAAAATGTAAACATTTTTATAATATTTAGTTTAATATAAATTTTGTATTAATATATTAATTAATGAAATAATTTTATGAAAATTAAGAGATAGCGATAAAAGTAATATTCTTTAAAGAGAAAATAAGAATAGATTTAATAAATAGATTGAGGGAGTATAATATTCTTTACTAAAAATCTTAATCTTCCCTTTAAAATTAAGGGATTTAAAAAAATGATTAAAGAGAAACGTGTTTGCTAAAAAATTTCTTTTAATAAGAATATTGTGATACTTTTATTTTTAACAGTGGGTAAAAGTGTTTAAAGAGAAACTAAAAGTTATAAATTGTTGTTGACCAAGAAAGTTAATGAGCACTTATTATAATAGTTGCAATTAAATTTTAAGTGTTTTCTTTCAAAAAAAAAATCTTTTGCTTTTGCTATTGGATTTGCAAATGGGCTCTAAAAGACATTTGAAAGGCTTTCAGACATGATCTACTTATTAAAAGAAGGTGCGATCAAATTTCTAAAAAAAAAGTTTATGACAGGTAACAAGTCGCCCAAGATAAAAAATTAATATCAAACCCGAATTGTTCAATAAAAAATTTAGCTCGACTCGATCTATTTTCAGCCCTAACAATAAAAGTTGGGGTCTTACGTAAAATGGTTTACATAGAATGCAGAATTCAAATCCATAAGACAACATTTGTTTTGAAATTCACGCGATTGAGATTAGGACTTTTTGACCTCCATTCTTTTCGAAACATTTAAAATTTAATTTGCACATCTTATATTTAATCCACATCTAAAATCCCTATAAATCTATTATTACTCTTTTCAATATTTTCTCTCTAACATGATTACTTTTCTCACACTAGTTTATTTTCTTTACTTTTACACAAAACATTACAACAAAAATATTATTAATGGCAGTTACACAATGGTTCAAAAAATTATTATGTTTACAAATTAATTCAAAATATTTGCCTAGAAGTATAACCTTTTTTAGCACAAAACTAATTTGTAATTAGGATAAATTTTATAAATCTTTTTATAATTTGTCCTATTATTAATTGCTGATTTTTAATAAATCAGAATTTCTACCTATCAAAATATTAAAATATACACCTACTATTACTATATATAAAAAAATTTGTATGTGATAATTTTAATGTTATGAGTCCACGTGATTACCTAACCTAACTTAGAAGGAAAATTGTAAAATTTTTACATATGGGTTGTAATTCTTGGGATATTATGTGAGGGGAGCAATTTCATCTCTTGTGAAAAAGATAAAAAATATGCTGCGTGAAAAATAATACTTGCATATGGGCCAGGCATGAGGCCCATAGTTTTGGACCATTACATAATTTAATTGGGCCTTATTTCTCACAGAAGCAAATTGCGTTAGGACCAGAATATTTTCTCCCACAATTGGGTTGTTAACTTCCTTCTTATTTCTCATCCCTAAAATATGATTTAAAAAACAATTATATCCTTTAAAATACAATTACTCAATTTTTTTAAATAATTTAGTTCATTCCACTTCTTGTACATACATTGGATTCGAACAAAATTCTTAAACTTGGAAAAAAAAAAATCGAGCATTGAGATGAAAGAAAATTTTGTGTTTTGTCAATATAATATAAAATAGTTCGACATATACACATGTAATAATCTTTTAAAGCTTTTCTTTTTATTTTATCGTATATATTTATTCCACACCGCATGGTGAAATAAATGCAAAATATTTGATTATTTTGTTTGATTTTTTTTAACCTTTTACATTTATTCCACTAAAATTTTCAAATAAAATTGTTTTTATAAAAAATTGAACTGTTATTCAATTTATTCAAACAACCAGAGCCATACGAATGCGTCCAGTGATTTTTTCATAATTTTCAATTGATTTTGTTCGATAAAATTTGTCAAACAATTTCCAATCAATTTTATCCGACAACATTTTGAAAAGAATTTCCAATCATAATATTTGTAATAGTAAAAAGAAAAACTCATTCAAAATATTCAAATCCTTCAAAATATAAAATTAAATTAAACTGTAAAATTGGTAAACTCTTACCTTTATTCATAAAAAAAATATTGCCGTGGTGATGGAATTTCTTCTTCTTTTTTTTTTTTTCAAAATCAAGACATGAACGTCTTAGATATGGAGATATAATTAACCACTTGATTTATCTATATTTAACTATTATGAATATCACTAATATTAATTAGGGTCGTATTTTGTTCTGAGATAAATTTCTAGAATTAATGCTTTAATTGATACTCTGCAACCGGCTCTCACCCATCTGCAATCATCACCCACTGAAACCGTCAAAACACCACCAGAAGGGCTCTCTGCAAATTTTCACAGGACACCCACCTCTATTTCCAATCTGAAACCGTTCACCACTCTCACCGATTGTACTCACTCATCAGAAACCACCTCCACTCTCGAAGACCAGAATCCTAACAGCAGCAATGGTCACCTACAGTCGAAGAAACACGTTCGCATCTCTATTTCGTCCAACGCAAGCTATTCCTCTGCGACGCCGGAATCCTCTCCGTCAGCCGCGTCGCACAGCGTTCGATCTCGCCGCCGTGAATTGAAGACGCACCCTCAGCTCTGCCGCGGCCACAAACCATCTCTACCGCCGATCGGAGAAGCCTTGCGCATCAACACCACAGCAGCCGGAATTCAAATTTCACGCCGACTCAGCCTTGAATCGCCGGATTCCCATTCACACGCAGCCGTGCCTTCTGCTATTTCCGATCACCAATCGCAACCACAACGCGCCACGCTCCCGCTGCTCCTCTGTTTTGCCGCCGGAACTCGCATCAGTCGCCGCCGATCGACAGCTCCAAACCACTGTTCTCACCGGATTTACCGTGAATTAAAAGCCCAGAAACCGTCGCCTCTACCAATCTGTGAAGAAGACAATGAAGAAGGGAATAATTTGATTGCGCTTTGTAAGGTAACTTACGCCCAACTTTTATTTCTTATTTAATTCTGGCCCAATGACTTTATTTAGGCCCATTTGCAATCAGAGCATATATTATTCCAGGTTATTCACGAAAGGAGAGATCACGCTCGCCATTAGGGCATTAGGGACAGTAGATTGGGAGTAGAGGAGGGATTAAACAAAACTTTCGTTAATTTTAATTTATTAGGATTAGTTTCAGTTCTTATTTTTGGATTTGCAATATTTAATTTGGTTTTATATTATTTCAATTGTTCCAGCTATGATATTTTTTATGTTTGATTTATTTATGTCAATTGGTATGATTCTTTTTGTCTCAGTTATTTCTATTCACCCATTAGTTATGAGTTAGGCCTTTTGCTTTGGGTGAAAAAAATTATGAATCTTTAGTCATTGCCTTTAATTTCTTTTGTAGGTTCTATGATGATATGAGTCATTTTAGTAGGTCACTGAGATACTTAGGATTTTAATTAATATTGATGAATATTTGAATCCTATTCACGACAAAACGAGAGTTGAGTGAGAAGGGAAATATTATTTACTTGATAGTGATGAATTCTAGGATTGTGTTAATGTTCCTATAATATTGAGAGATGCTTAGAAACTGAGAACAAGACTAATAGGGTGTTGATATATGAATGAGAGTTCTATTTCAGCAGGACATTAATGTCTGGCTTACTCATTAGATAACCTTTATAAAGGAATTTTAGGCAATTGATTGTAAGCATCTCATTATTTCTGCACATTTTAGTTTAGGTTGTTATTTTCATATTCGTGATTCATTTCAATAATCTGCTTTAGTTAATAATTAGATAGAAACTCAATTCATTCTTGTTATTTGATTTCAAGACTCACACACACACACCTTTGGATTAGATTGTCTTATTGTTTTCCGTGGATTCGATATTATAACTTGGTCAGCTTACCGCTACACGATCCTATACACTTGTAGGAAAGTGCATTTGTGTGCGAACACAAATCGCTAGTCAAATATCAAACATAGATGTACAACAATTTTTTATTTTCTTAAAATGGAGGGAGTAACAAATTTATTTCAATCTTTAAATGAGACAAAGTGTATATTTGATTACGCCAGTTAAATAAATGCAAGAGATCAAAATCCGCATAATTAAGTTTTTCCAGTTTGCATCGATTTTCAAATACATGATTCATATATGATGGCATTTAATTTAGATCATAAATTAATTATCAATTGCTAAAGAAAACCAGACAGCGAACCTTGCAACGGATATTAAAAAATCGGACACCAGCAAGCTTTCCGCGTTAACCAGCCACCTCATTTTGACAGCATTTTATATGAACAAATGATCCCTCTTCATAGGATACTTCCTAATATGAATCCTCAACTACATGACCTGTCCCCTAATACTACTCTCTCTCTATATATGCACATGCGATTCACCATTCTCATCATCATCTCTCTCTCTAAAATAGTCAGTCTCATCAATGGCTAAATTTTCTAATTCCCTCTCTAACTTCTCACCAATAATGCTTCTTCTACTCTGCATCTTATTCACTTGTGCTTGTGCTAATTTCCTCCGCGACGCCGATGTCACCTACGGTGGCGACCGCGTCAAGATTCTAGAAGGTGGGCGGACCCTGACACTGTCCCTGGACCAAGCCTCAGGTTCGGGATTCCAATCGAAGAAAGAGTATTTGTTCGGAAGATTCGATATGCAGCTGAAGCTTGTCCCTGCTAACTCTGCTGGAACCGTTACCACTTTCTATGTATATATGCATCTCATCCACACTATTACTACTAATCTTAATAATTAATATTATTAGTATAAATGTCTATATATATTTAATTGAATCTAATCATGATTTTGGGGGTGTGCAGCTGTCGTCATTAGGAGCAGGGCACGATAAAATTGACTTTGAATTTCTGGGAAATGAAACAACAGAGCCCTACACCGTTCACACCAATGTCTATTCTAAAGGCAAAGGCGACAAAGAACAACAATTCCGTCTCTGGTTCGACCCCACTTCATCTTTCCACACATACTCAATCCTCTGGAATTCTCAACGCATCATGTATGTATTTCTTTTTATATCTTCTTCCTTTTTATACATAATTGAAGCATCAAATTAATTAATATAATAATTTGGTATAATATTGCAGATTCATGGTTGACAATATTCCTATAAGAGTGTACAACAACCACGAAGCTATCGGAACTCCATTTCCAACTACCCAACCCATGAGGGTGTACTGCAGCCTCTGGAACGCCGACGATTGGGCCACCCAAGGCGGCCGTGTCAAGGCCGATTGGACCAGAGCTCCATTTGTCGCCACTTACCGGAACTTCAACATCAACGCCTGCGCCGCCGGGGGATGTAATTCGGCGACTGCACTGAACACGGAGGCGACGACGTGGCAAAGTAAGGAACTTGATGCCAAGGAGAGAAACAGGCTGAGATGGGTGCAACAGAAGCATATGATATACAATTACTGCTCTGACTCCAAAAGATTTGCAAACGGATTTCCACCCGAATGCAACCGCTCCAGATTCTGAATAAATTGTCCACGCGAATTCTTGATTCTTTTATTTGTTGATTAAATTGTGACGGTAATATATGCGTAATTCAATTCTGATTCGAAATTAATTTTGAGTATTACATTTCTATTTAGCCAGTCGTTCCCCTATTAAAAACATGTCGGAACTGATTTTATAAACAATTAAAAGTAAAAAATGTTGTGTTATGCAAGAAATCAACCTAGATACAACTCAAAATTAGATCCTACGTATAAAGAACTCCTCCTTAGAGTTGAGATGAACATAATTGTAGAAAATAAAAAGTTGAAATGCAATTGAACAACAATGATTTTATGTGGTTCGATAAAGTGGACAATTTTACGTGGTTCGACTACATCTACGGGATGGGGTTCCTCAATTCACTAATCGATCAATTGTGTTTATAGAATACAAAACTTCCATCAATCAATTCTACTCTGGTTCGAATACCCATATATATGTATGAACCCTAATTTTCTAGTTGAATCTGAAATCTGTAACAAACCAAGAGGAAAACCGTAATGATGCAACCGCAAAGGAAAAACAATCAAAGCCCAACATAGTTACACCTTTAACAACTCTAATTAGCCATGATTGCCTCTAAGATTGAAAACGACATCGATACCCTCTATTTCAGTTACTTATGAACCCGATTTTGAAGGGCAGTTCGATTAACGGTTCAATTTAAGTGACAAAGAAAACCAGAGCAATCAAGCTTAAGAAATGAGTATCACTTCCTCTGAATACTAGTAATACTCTGTCTGAGCAACAGTATTGATCTTCCTTCACTTTCTTTGATACATTACATTTTGTTTTCATAACTTATGAGGTAAGAGTTTAACTAATATAATTTATATATTCTTTGATATTTTATTATATATTTTTTAAAATTTAATTTAAATAATTTTTTTTTATATTGAGGTATGGGTTGAAGAATGATAGTGGGGATACGTGATGCATGCAGGTGGTGTGAAGGTGGTTTAGATTATTTTAATTTATTTTTTGCGGTTCATAAGATGTAAGAAGCATATTATTAAATTTTATAAACTGTTGTATATTTTATTTCTACTAAAATTAAGTCTTGGGCGCGCAAAAGAAATAGAGAGCTTACATATGCCAATGCAAAGCGAGAAACGATGGAAAAGAGAGGAGGGTTGGACACGGGAGAATATATAGTTATTTAGTAAACAAATATATATTTTTTTGATGTAAATAATATATTAATACTAATAAATTAATTTTTCTTAATAGAACAATTCATTATCACTTTTAAGAACCAAATGGATAAAAGTTAATGTATTTATTTTGTAAAACATTTATCTCTGCATTTATTATTCATCTTAGAAGACGAGTATAAAGTTTCTTTTATTTTAAAGGATATACACTCAACTGCATTAGAAAAAAAAATAAAAAATTCTTGCTTGATTCTTCATGTTCACAACAAATACCCTGAATTAATCAAAAAATGAGTATAGAGTACTAAAACAAAAGAAAGAAAGAAAAACACTTAATATAATTTGACGAGTGAACACGATCTCTTATAATTGTATGAATGACCATCACTTAGAAATTCGAGTATTCTTTCCTCTAAAATATTATTTGGTTGGGGTCTCAGTCCATGGTTTATATAGACTTATACTGTGGTAAATATTTTGATAAAAAGATGATATATTTTTATTAATAGCTCCTTGATGTCAATTTTGGTCCTGTGTGTGAACCCCTACTTGATGTCAATTTTGATCCTGTGTGTAAACCCTTTTTTTCAATTTTTGAACGTTTATGTTGTCTACTTGTAGTTATATAAGTTTTTAGTCTTTACTATTTTTTAAATTTTGAATTTCAAGTGTCAATTTTTCATGATCAAGAGTAAAATTTTAACCACTTGATTTATACCATTTTAAACAAAATTACATGATTATTCTTCATATTATGACACTCTCATGAATGAGGTGATCATCTTATGCAATCCAATTTTTTTTCTAATTTGACTAATATATATGTACACAAGTAAATTAAAGAGTTTTGAATCATCGTCATTTAACTAATGATAAATTTAGGCTCCATTTGGATGGATTAATTTGAAATCTGTAGATTTCACACACAAATAACCACTCTTTCCAATTAAGTTAGGTGAATTTATAAATACTTAAATTTGAGTTTATGTTCAAAATGAAAAAATTCTAAATTCTCATCAAAACCATGTCATTTTTGAAATCCTACTCTTTATCCTTTTTATCTCTATCTTTCCTCTACTTTTTCTTTTCTCTCTCATCTCTTTATAATTCCTGATTTAAAATATATGCTTTCTTACATATTTTTTTTAAATACATCCATCCAAATGAAGCCGTAAAAGTCACTTTCTCGAAAATAATGTCACTCGCTCAAAAAATATTTTAATTGGTTAGTCCAGTTCGTGTGAATAAATGGAAGAGATCAAATACACACGAGTTTTTACCGTTTGCATTAATTAATTTTAAAATACATGATTCTTGAATGATCACAATTATTTACTCAAGAAAACCAGACACGCCAACCAATAGATGTAAAACAATAGCTTAGCTAGCTACAACAATTAAGCATCATAAAAAGTTGACCATTTATACTTTAATCGAAAATAAATCCACAAATTTTTGTATGCAATCGAATGTATGATAAATACCTTAATTTTAAGCATTTTTTTTAAATAAATATATTAAAAATTGAAATATTATTTTTGTACTTCTTAAAGTATTATTGATTATTCAGGTAATACATATTATTATATTAAGGTGTATGTATGTTTTTTTGTAATAAATTTTAAAATTCAAATGCCCATGCAGATCACTTAAAAAAAAAGAAAAAAAAAACAGATACCGCCGAACATGGAGAAGCTGCAGGGTATTTTGTTCTCTCAACCCATTTTAACGCGCAAACAAGTATGCTTTCGGCGTTAACCTAATTAGCCTTATATAATTATGTTCCAGCTCATTTTGTCTGCTCAATATCCCTCCTCCTCACAGGATAGGATACTTCCTAATATGATTCCTCCTCAACTACAGCTGCCCAACCAACATCTACAAATACTCATGGATTCACCCTTCCATTCTCATCACCCATCAAACCAAAACACCCCCTCTCTCCTCTCTCTCTCCTAAGAAATGGAAACACTCTCTAACTTGTCACCAATAATGCTTCTTCTTCTCTGCATCTTATTCAATTGTGCTTCCGCTAATTTTCTCCGCGACGCCGATGTCACCTACGGCGGCGACCGGGTCAAGATTCTAGAAGGTGGTCGGACCCTGACATTGTCCCTGGACCAAGCCTCAGGCTCCGGATTCCAATCGAAGAAAGAGTATTTGTTTGGAAGATTCGATATGCAGCTGAAGCTTGTCCCTGCTAACTCTGCTGGAACTGTTACCACTTTCTATGTATGCATCTCATCCACACTTCTACTACTAATTTTAATCTAATATAATCCTCCTCTATATTTAATTGAATCTAATCATATATGAATGATTGTGCAGTTGTCGTCTTTAGGAGCAGGGCACGATGAAATTGACTTTGAATTCCTGGGAAATGCAACAGGGGAGCCATACACTGTTCACACCAATGTCTATTCTAAAGGCAAAGGCGACAAAGAACAACAATTCCGTCTCTGGTTCGACCCCACTTCATCTTTCCACACATACTCAATCCTCTGGAATTCTCAACGCATCATGTATGTATTTCTTTTTATATCTTCTTCCTTTTTATACATAATTGAAGCATCAAATTAATTAATATAATAATTTGGTATAATATTGCAGATTCATGGTTGACAATATTCCGATCAGAGTGTACAACAACCACGAAGCCATCGGAACTCCATTTCCCACTACCCAACCCATGAGGGTGTACTGCAGCCTCTGGAACGCCGATGATTGGGCCACCCAAGGCGGCCGTGTCAAAGCCGATTGGACCAAGGCTCCATTTGTCGCCACTTACCGGAACTTCAACATCAACGCCTGCGGCGCGGGGGGATGTAATTCGGCGACTGCACTGAACACGGAGGCGACCACGTGGCAAAGTAAGGAGCTTGATGCCAAGGAGAGAAACAGGCTGAGGTGGGTGCAGCAGAAGCATATGATCTACAATTACTGTTCTGACTCCAACAGATTTGCAAATGGATTCCCACCCGAATGCAAGCGCTCCAGATTCTAAAACATCCCCTCTTAATTTGTGCACACGAATTCTTGATTCTTTTATTTGTTGATTAAATTGTGATTACTTCAATTCTGATTCAAAATTAATTTTGAGTACTACATTTCTATCTAGACAGTCGTTCCCCCATTAAAAAATGTTGGAACTGATTTTACAAGCAAAAAGTAAAAGCGTAAGACTATATATACTCCAAATTCCTGTAAACATACCCAGTTACTAAATATATCAATTTAAAATACTAAATATACCCATATTTTTAGGGATAATTCTATATAAATACACCACATTTTACTCAACTTTCAATTTAATCCCAAACTTCACGATTATTGTAAAAAATCCCAACCTTTTAAAAAGTTTTAATTTGATACATTTTTTTTCAGGCCAGCAACTAATGACGTGTCTCGCCGGAGCGAGTGAAATGTTGCCACACTAGCTTACACTGTGAAATACTTTTATGGTTAATTCTATATAAATACATCACATTTTACCCAACTTTCAAATTTGATTAGGAGAAATATATTTGGCTCACCTAAGATGACGTATACAGTGGTAAATATTGAGTTATTATTAAAAAAATGACATATTTTTATTGATATGGTTATGGGTGCAAAGAAAGTGAAATAAAGATCAGATGAGCAAGTACTGCTGATTAACTGAACATTATACTATCAGCTGAAGGTAGTCAGCTGATAGGTCTATTGATGGTCATCTGATGGGGTCAGCCGAGATCATCTGGGAAGTCTACTGAGGTCATCAGGAAAGTTAACTAAGTCATCTGGTATATCAGCGGAGTCAGGTGAGGTAGTCAGATGAGGAGGTCAGCTGAGGTGTCATGATGACTGGTCAGGATGGTCAGTCAGGATGATGGTCAGGATGGTTGGTCAGGTCAGGATGATGGACAGGCTGGTTAGTCAGGATGAAGGTCTACTGATGAATGTCTACTGATGATATCAGTTGAGTACTCAGACTCAGCTGAGGACATATCACATCAGCGTACCTGAAAGGAGCATACTGACTCCAAGTCAGGAATTAACCAAGAATCAGTTACGAAGCGGTTTAAACTTCCAAATTGGGCAACTGGCGATCAGTTTAACATAATCAAAACTGAAAAAGAGTTGGGCTCTAATCATTATTCATTTTCGGTTGCAACTGTAGCAGTTACTTTTGGGTGGTTACAAACTCAAGAATTAATTCGGGTTCTCATTCCTATATATATATATACGCACATATGTATAGAGAACATAACACAGAAAATCACATACTTAGAGATATATCAATACAAATACTTGTAATCTATATCATCTTCCATTGATTAGTGAGAGAGGTGCCTCATCCGTGGACGTAGATCATTTCGGATCGAACCACGCAAATCTTGGTGTTCTTCAATTTCTTTATTCCAATTGATTTCAAACAATCATCGTTGACTCAACAATTGACGCCGTCTGTGGGAAAGAAGATTGTTGGTGAAATCAACTGCTATGGCTTCTACGAAGATGGAGTTTGAGAAATTCACAGGAGCGAATGATTTTGGTTTGTGGAAGGTGAAGATGAAAGCTCTCCTCACACACCATGGATTATCAAATGCTCTGAAACCAGCGGATTAGTGGCCTTCATCATCCTCAACAGAACCTGCAAAGAGGCAGGAGATTCTGGACAAGGCTCATAGCACAATCATCTTGTGCTTGGGGGATAAACCTCTGAGGGAGGAGTATAAGGAGAAGACTGCCATTGATGTGTGGAACAAGCTGGAACAAGTGTATCAAACAAAGTCGGTTACCAATAAGCTGTTCATGAAGCAGAGGCTTCATTCCTTTAAGATGACTTAAGATAGGGATCTGGTTGAACAACTTGAAGAATTCAATAAAGCAGTGGATGATTTGGAGAATCTTGAAGTCAAGATTGAAGATGAGGATAAAGTCCTGATGTTACTGAATTCTCTACCAAAATCCTTGGAGAATTTCAAGGATGCTCTGTTATTTGGAAGGCAAGAGAAGATGTCACCTGATGATATTCAGAATGCATTGAAAACTAAGGCGCTTCAAATGTAATCTGAAAGGAAGAACACAAATCAAGGTGAAGGGCTGAATATCAAATTCAAGAAAGGGAAGAAACTGTTTCAGGGAAAGAAGAAGAGGAATGGTAAAGGCCCTGAATCTGGAAAATTTGTGGAAAGGAGAAAATGTTTCTCATGTCAGAAGGTGGGACATCTCAAGAAGAAATTTCTTGACAAATCCAGAAAGCAAGAAGAGGATCAGAAGACTGATGTCACAATTGCTGCTCAGGAAGGATATGATAGTGCTGAGGTCTTGACTGTTACTGATGTCAAGCTGAGTGAAGATTGGGTGTTGGATTCTGGGTGCTCATTTCATATGTGTCCCAATGAAAATTTATTCAGGAATCTCAAGAAATTTGATGGTGGATCAGTTCTTTTGGGGAATTATCAGATATGCAAGGTCAGAGGCTCAATAAAGTTGAGGCTGCATGATGGTGCTGAGAGGATACTACAAGATGTCAGGTTTGTACCTGAGCTGAAGCGAAATCTTATTTCTCTTAGATCACTTAATGTTTTGGGATATGAATTCAATACAAGGAATGGATTCATATTGATAACCAAGGATAATAACATTGTGATGAAAGGCAAGAAGGTGAATGACTTGTACATTTTAATTGGTAACTCAGCTGCTGGATCAATGAATGCAGTTATGGGCAGTTCTGATACTATCTTATGGCACAATAGGTTAGGGCACATTAGTGAAAGAGGACTGAATGAACTCTCCAAGTAGAAGGCATTTGGGGATTCAAGAACAATCAAATTGGATTTCTGTGATCACTGTGTGTTGGGAAAATCCAAGAAACACTCTTATGCAAAGGGGCAACATCATACTGATGCTCCTCTGGACTATGTACACTCTGACATCTGGGGGCCATCAAGAACTGAGACTCATGGAGGTGGAAAGTACTTCATGACTATCATTGCTGATTTCAGCAGAAAAGTGTGGGTGATCATCCTGAAGCAGAAGAGTGAAGTCTTTGGAAAATTCAGGGAATGACTTCTTGAACAAGAAAATAAAAGAGGCAGAACCTTAAAACATCTCAGGACTAACAATGAGCTTGAGTATGTGTCAGAAGAGTTTGAAAACTTCTGCAAGGAAAGAGGCATAACAAGGCACAAAACTGTTCCAGCAAACCCTCAACAAAATGGACTTGCTGAGAGGATGAACATGACTATTTTGGAGAAGGTCAGATGCATGCTGTCAGATGCTAAACTACCTAAAGTATTCTGGGGAGAGGCAGTTAATACTGCTTGTTATTTGATAAACAAAACTCCCTCATCTGCTATTGACTTCAAAACCCCAGATGAGCTTTGGTATGGTAGGTTGTCAAATTAAAATAATCTGAAGGTGTTTGGTTGCTTAACCTTTTCACACATAAGGCAGGATAAGCTGGAACCAAGGGCTCTGAGGTGCATCTTCTTGGGATATCCAAAAGGTGTTAAGGGTTATAGATTGTTGTGTCTTGAAGTTGGACACAAGAAATGTATTGTCAGCAGAGATGTGACTTTTAATGAGAAAGTTATGGGATATGGTACATCTGAAAATACTCAGGATGCTGAGGATAATCCCATAATCAGACATACACCAGTTCAGGTGAAGCATACAACCAGGATTCTGAATGAAGATCAGGCTTAGGACAACTCTGATATCAGGAATCCACAAGCAGATCAGTCTGATGCATCAACAGATAGTGATTCTGAAGATCAAACTGAAAATTCAGATGAAGAGGGTCAAGATTTGAGAAACTACAGTCTAGCTAGGGATAGACATAGGAGAAGCATTCATCCACCAATCAGGTTTGGGCAGGCTGACATGATCTCATATGCCTTATCAGTGGCAGAAGAAGTAGAGTATCAAGAACCTGAAACTTATGCTGATGCAGTGATAAGAAATGATAAAGATCAATGGATTTCAGCTATGAAAGAGGAGTTAAATTCACTTGAAAAGAACAATACATGGGTTCTTGTGAATAAAGGAAAATGGCAGAAGGTTGTCAGCTCAAGATGGATATTCAAGAAAAAGTCTGAAATTGGGTCAGATGGACTGGAGCTAATCAGATATAAGGCAAGATTGGTTGCAAGAGGATTTACTCAGAGAGAAGGAATAGACTTCAATGAAGTATTCTCACCAGTTGTGAAGCACTGCTCAATAAGAATCTTATTGTCTAAGGTGAATCAGGATGGACTAGAGTTACAACAGCTGGATGTCAAAACTGCATTTTTACATGGAGAGCTTGAATAAACCATTTATATGCAACAACCTGAGGGGTTCATACTATCAGTAGATGAAGGAAAGGTATGTTTGCTGAAGAAGTCATTGTATGGACTTAAGCAAAGCCCAAGACAGTGGTATAAAAGGTTTGATAGCTTCATGATGTCAATAGGCTTCATCAGATGCAAGTATGATAGTTGTGTGTACTTAGAAAAGCAAGACTCTGAGGTACTTACATATCTATTACTTTATGTGGATGATATGCTAATTGCTAGCAAAAGTCTTGCAAGAATTCAGAAACTGAAGGATAAGCTCAGTTCAACATTTGACATGAAAGACCTTGGAAGTGCTAAGAGAATTCTTGGTATGGATATTATCAGGAACAAGTCAGCTTGAAGGATGTTCTTAACTCAACAGGACTACATACTGAAAATCTTGAGAAGATTCAATATGCATGAGTCAAGATCAGTCTCTACTCCTCTTGGGTAACACTTCAAACTGACAGTTGATCAGTGTCCTAAGAGTGATCAGGAAAAGTCTCAGATGAACAAGATACCTTATTCAAATGGAGTTGGAAGCATAATGTGTGCCATGGTTTGTAGCAGACCTTATATTGCTCATGCAGTGAGCTTGGTCATCAGGTTTATGGCTAATCCTGGAAAGGCACATTGGGAAGCTTTCAAGTGGATAATGAGATATCTGAAAGGTTCAGCACATCTGGGATTACTGTTTGAGAGGACTCAGGATATCAAACAACCTCTACAAGGTTTTGTAGATTCTGACTATGCTGGAAGCATAGATACAAGAAAGTCTCTGACTGGATATGTGTTTACACTATATGGCACATCCATCAGTTGGAGGGCTGCATTACAGTCAGTGGTTACATTGTCAACCACTGAAGCTGAGTACATTGCAGTGACAGAAGTAGTAAAGGAGGCTATGTGGCTGAAGGACATTATCAGGGAATTTGGGATCAGGCAAGATGAAGTTACTGTGCAATGTGATAATCAGAGTGCCATTCACTTAGTCAAGCATCAGGTCTTTCATGAAAGATCTAAACGTATTGATGTGAGGCTTCACTTTGTGAGAGATGTGGTGGAAAAGAAGGTAGTCACAATACAGAAAGTTTCAACTGATGACAATGCTGCTGATATGCTCACTAAGGTTATACCAAGTTCAAAATTCAACTACTGCTTGGAGCTGGTTAAGGTACAGTCTTGGGATGTGCCTTAATTCTACTGTGATGTGAAGGATAGGTGGAGACATCTCACTTACTTTGAGGTGGAGAATTGTTATGGGTGCAAAGAAAGTGAAATAAAGATCAGATGAGCAAGTATTGCCAATTAACTGAACATTATACTATCAGCTGAAGGTAGTCAGCTGATAGGTCTGCTGATGGTCATCTGATGGGGTCAGCCGGGATCATCTGGGAAGTCTACTGAGGTCATCAAGAAAGTTATCTAAGTCATCTGGTATATCAGCGAAGTCAGCTGAGGAGGTCAGCTGAGGTGTCAGGATGACTGGTCAGGATGGTCAGTCTGGATGATGGTAAGGAAAGTTGATCAGGTCAGGATGATGGACAGGCTGGTTAGTCAGGATGAATGTCTATTGATGAAGGTCTACTGATGATATCAGCTGAGTACTCAGACTCAGCTGAGGACATATCACATCAGCATACCTGAAAGGAGCATACTGACTCCAAGTCAGTAATTAACCAAGAATCAGTTACGAAGCGGTTTAAACTTCCAAATTGGGCAACTGACGATCAGTTTAACAGAATCAAAAGTGAAAAACAGTTGGGCTCTAATCATTATTCATTTTCGGTTGCAACTGTAGCAGTTACTTTTGGGTGGTTACAAACTCAAGGATTAATTCGGGTTCTCATTCCTATATATATATATATATATATATATATACGCACATATGTATAGAGAACATAACATAGAAAATCACATACTTAGAGAGATATCCATACAAATACTTGTAATCTGTATCATCTTCCATTGATTAGTGAGAGAGGTGCCTCATCCGTGGACGTAGATCATTTCTGATCGAACCACATAAATCTTGGTGTTCTTCAATTTCTTTATTCCAATTGATTTCAAACAATCATTGTTGACTCAACAGATATGATGTCAATTTTGGTCCTATGTGTGTAAACCCTTTTTTCCAGTTTTGGACATTTATGTTGTCTACTTATAGTTATATAGTAAGTCTTTACTATTTTCAATTTTGGATTTCAAGTGTCAGATTTTTATGATCTTTTGATTATACATGTAAAATTTTAACCACTTGACTTATATGATTTTGACAAAATTATATAATTATTCTTCATATATAATTTTGAGGTGATCGTCTTATGCAATCAATTCTTTTTCTAATTTGACTAATATATATGTACACAAGTAATTTAAAGATTTTTTTAATCCATTTAACTAATGATGAGTAAAGTAAATTTCATGTAATTAATCCTTTACTCAAAAATAATTTCACTCGCTCAAAAAATATTTTAATTGGTCAGACCAGTTAAATAAACGGCTGAATACACAAGTTTTTACAGTTTGCATTAATTAATTTTTCTTCTTTTTTGTTTTGGAAAGGATGCATTAATTAATTTTAAAATAAATTATTCATGAATGATCACAATTATTTCCTTAAGAAAACCAGACACGCCAACCAATAGATACAAAACAATCACTTAGTTCGCTACCAGAATTAAGCATCATAAAAAGTTGATCATTTATAGCTTAATCCAAAAAAAAAAATCATAAACTTTTATATTCAATCGAATGTATGATAAATACTTAAAATTTTAAATAAATATATTAAAAGTGGAGTATTATTTTTAACTCTTTAGGCTATTGTTGATTATTATTTATAGTCATTGGCGGAGCTAACGTAGGTATAGGGGGGCACTGGGTCCCCCAGAAAATTTTAACTTCTAATATAAATATAATAGATTTTAATTTAAAAATTTATGGCAGAGTGTCAAATTGGTGTAGAAGTGTTGTATAAGTTCTCTCCTCCGGGCAAGACAAGGGTTCAATCCCTTTACTTCAATAATTAGAAGTTAAATTTTTTTATAGATATTATGATCACGTTTTAACTAACGAAAAAAAATTATTTTTAATAATATTAATATTTTAGCAATTTTAACACCATCTCACCTCTTTTATATAATTAGAAAATTTTAAATTTTTTAAAACCATAAAAAAACTTAACTTATTCAATTTAAATTAATTAAATTAGATATTTAGATAAATTTATAATATTTTTTTTAAACATATCATTATTTCACTTTATAGAAATATTAATCGGATCCCCTATCTAAAATCAAATGCCATACAAATCATATAAAAAAAGAAAAACAGATACCGCGGCATAGGAAGAAGCTGTGGGTATTTTGTTATCTCAACCCATTTTAACGCGGAAACAAGTATGCATTCGGCGTTAACCTAAGCCTTAAATAATAATTATATTATATGTCCAGCTCATTTTGTCTGCTCAACATCCCTCCTCACAGGATAGGATACTTCCTAATATGATTCCTCAGCTACAGCTGCTCTACCAACATCTATATATACTCATGGATTCACCCTTCCATTCTCATCACCCATCGAACCAAAACACACCCACTCTCTCCTCTCTCTCTCTCTCTCAAAATTAATGGAAACACTCTCTAACTTCTCACCAATAATGCTTCTTCTATTTTCCATACTTTTCACTTGTGCTTCTGCTAATTTCCTCCGCGTCGCCGATGTCACCTACGGTGGCGACCGTGTCAAAATTCTAGAAGGTGGCCGGACCCTGACACTGTCCTTGGACCAAGCCTCAGGGTCGGGATTCCAATCGAAGAAAGAGTATTTGTTCGGAAGATTCGATATGCAGCTGAAGCTTGTCCCTGCTAACTCTGCTGGAACCGTCACCACTTTCTATGTATGTATCTCATCCAAACTACTTCTACTACTAATCTTAATAATTAATATATTACTATAAATTAATGTCTATATATATTTAATTGAATCTAATCATGATTTTGGGCAGTTGTCATCTTTAGGAGCAGGGCACGATGAAATTGACTTTGAATTCCTGGGAAATGCAACAGGGGAGCCCTACACTGTTCACACCAATGTCTATTCTAAAGGCAAAGGCGACAAAGAGCAACAATTCCGTCTCTGGTTCGATCCCACTTCGTCTTTCCACACATACTCTATCCTCTGGAATTCTCAACGCATCATGTATGTAGTATATCTTCTTCTTTTTCATATATAATTGAAGCATCAAATTAATTAATATAATAATTTATATTGCAGATTCATGGTTGACAATATTCCGATCAGAGTGTACAACAACCACGAAGCCATCGGAACTCCATTTCCCACTACCCAACCCATGAGGGTGTACTGCAGCCTCTGGAACGCCGACGATTGGGCCACCCAAGGCGGCCGTGTCAAGGCCGATTGGACCAAGGCTCCATTTATCGCCACTTACCGGAACTTCAACATCAACGCCTGCGCCGCCGGAGGATGTAATTCGGCGACTGCACTGAACACGGAGGCGACAACTTGGCAAACTAAGGAACTTGATGCCAAGGAGAGAAACAGGCTGAGGTGGGTGCAGCAGAAGCACATGATCTACAATTACTGCTCTGATTCCAACAGATTTGCAAACGGATTCCCACCCGAATGCAAGCGCTCCAGATTCTGAACACCCCTTTTTAATTTGTCCACACGATTTCTTGATTCTTTTATTCCTTGATTAAATTGTAACTGCGATTCTCGAAATTAGTTTTGATTATTACTTCTCTACTTTAGCTAGGCGTTCCCCCATTAAACCATAAAATAAAAATAAAAATAGGGTATTTATTTTTTCTAATAAACTATTATATATATACAATTTTCCAATCATGAATTTCATGTCACGGGTTTTCATGCAATCGACCCCTTTAAAAACTAATACTAAGATAATTGAAATAACGATTTGAATGGGCTTACAACGTTGTGTAATTCGATCTACCAATTAAGCGAGGAAATTAAAAAAGAAATAGTGCATATTCTTATATTTTTTAATTAAGCAAGTGCAGCCCCATAACTAATGTAGCTAGTCGGACATTATTTGCTTTGCCATTGGTTAATCATTTTATTTTTACAAAAAATTAAGTGGAACCGTCTCATAATATAATATATATATAAATTAATACATGCATGGCTATCAATTTTGTTTAGTTGCAAAGTAATCCCCATGCAACATCTAATCACAGTTTTAAATAAAAAAAAAATCAAATTAACTTGATCATGTTTGGATCCATTATCCCGAATAAAGTATAAGGTTCATTATGAACATTTTCTATTATTGAATCGAATTCATTATCTAAGACAGAATAATTCAAAATGATACATTTTTATCTTCAAAAATAATATTCACATAGTATACTTGGATCACTATTAAATTTAATAAAATTTCAATGTTTAAACTTTAAAGCCTATATTATCTTAGGCTCCATTTGGATGGATGAATTTGAAAATGAATGACTATAAATAAGAATACATGTAAAAAATTCAGTGATGCAGAAATCCGCCTAGGCGGCCCCTTGCCGACCCGATTTCTGCAAAATCGATCTTTCTAGGCGTTTTCGGGTCTAGGCGGACCTAGGCGGTCCTAGGCGGCCCAAATTTTGTATTTTTATTTAATTTAAAAATAATATGCGGCCGCCTAGGCGGTCAAAAAACGTCCAATTACCGATTTTTGATTTTTACAACCTTGTAAAAAATATACATTTTGATTTGAGAATTATAAAGAAATGAGAAAGAAGAGAAAAAGTAAAGAAAATGAGAGATGAAAGAGATAGAGAAAAGATTTCAACCTCGGATAATTTTATGATATGAATTTTTAATGAGGGCAGAACCGTCCATTTTTCTTTAAGCCCTTGAACACGGCTGTGGGTTCCACCTTTTATTTTCTTTTTAATAAAACAACTCCTCTATTTTGAAGAAAATAAAAATCATAACCCCCAAATAATACCTATACTAGAACTAAACTGGGAAGTTCATGCGACCGAAAATAGATCAAGACAAAATTCCCCTTTTGCAGTGATTTCATAAACCCTACAATAATCTTCCCACACACCCAAGGTAGATCACTATTGCTGAATTTAATATGTTTTTTTGATACCCACACATTGAAACCAAAAAATTCCCCTGTTTGGTTGCTCTAATTCTTTCTCCTAAAGTTATTTTTTGGAATTATCTTTCGAGAGTGAAAGTTATGTTTTTGTCGAGAGGCTTTCCATATTTTTGTAATCGAATGTTTTGATAAATTATTTATTTGTAGGAGTATATTTTTGTTTTTTTAGGTTTACAGGAATTATATAAATGGCAGACGAGACGGAGATCAACGGGAAATTTTTTGATGATCTCAGTGTAGAATTTAGTGGTGATGAAGCTACCCCGAAAATTTGGGCGCTCAATCGAAAGATCAGTGATCTCGAGCAAGAGAACGACACAATCCTTCGCGAAAATGAGGAATATAAGAAGCGAATTGAGGATTTGAAGGCTTCTATGAAGGAATTAACCGTTGAGAATGTGGATTTGAAGAAGCAGTTGGATAAAGCGCGGTCAGAAAATACGGCGGCGACGGTTGTGGTGGCACGAGCGGCGGAGCTCGAAACTGAGGTGTCAAGGCTGCAGCATGATTTGGTGTCGGCGATGAGTGATTTGCAGGGGTCAAGTGTTGAAATTTTGGATTTGAAGAGGGATTTAGAGGGTATGAGAAGTAGGGAAAATGAGAAGAGTTTGAAATTGGAGGCTGTGGAGAAGGAGAAGGCATTGTTGATGAGTAAAGTTGAGAAACTCGAGAGGGTTGAGCGTGGTTTGAGGGTTGAATTGATGGGGAAGGAAAGGGAAATCCAGGTTTTGAAGAACAATGTAGAGGAATTGGAGGTTGTGGTGGGGAATAGTAAGAGTTTGGAGACGTTGAAGAACGAATTGGAGACGAAGATTGTGAGTATGAAGGCTGAGATCAGTAGTCTAGAGAGTAGTTTGAATGAAAAAGAGAAGTTGATCAGTAGCTTAGAAGCAAAGGAAAGAGCAATGCTTGATGATGTTAATGATAAAATCAATGCTGATTGTGTGATTGATGGCGCTAAGAAAGGCTTGATTGGTGGTTCGAAACAATGGGATTGGTTGGTCGCAGGGGGATCGACCATTGCTGCTGTTGCTGCACTCATAGCTTGTTATGTACACGTTGCAAGAAGGCATTGATGTGAGTAAAGTTCCAGGTTTATTGCAACCTTAGAGTTTTAGGTATGATAAGTGGTATTTTTAGTTTATCTCAGAATACAAATTTGGTGATCATATAGTAGACAATTATGTTCTATGATGTTGTTTGCACGATAACGCTAATAATACTCGTTTTTTTGGTTATAGAATTGCTTGGTTTAGATAGTTTGTATACTTGTGCAATCACTCTGAACTTGTAGATTGTTATGCCATCAATATCATGAACAAGTGTGTTAACACATTTGATGATAGTCGTATTAGGTGTACGAAAACTGCGCTTGATTATGCCCCATTTTGTTCAAAGCATCGATAAATCTTCTCTTGTTTCTTTCTATCGTATACTGCTCGTGTAGGTTTCATCAGGCTGGTTCTTTTTGTAACGCTGGATGGTTCTGCTGGAGTTGATCACTTGGTTTTTTTTTTTTAAACTTGTTTTAGGAATATGTGATCTTTGTATGTGCTGAATCTTATACAGGCCATTCAGAAAATGGGGTTTGGATTTCGGATATATGTATATTTGTCTGGACATTTTATAATTGATTTCTAACATTTGATGATTTAAGTGTAGTTGAGGCTGCTGTTGCATAGATTTTGGGAGTGGCTTTTTTGTAAAACAATTAATGGAGACAAACCACAGGCTTCTAAGTGAGAGTTAGACATGCAAAAACAACCATAAATTTGGGTTTTCTTCATGATTTAAATATTCATAAAACATCTGTGGCAAAATGTAAACAACAGAATCAGTTTTTGCTGACAATTTCTTCATGATTTTGACCTTGTTTCGTTTTTTTTTTTTGTTATTTTCATGTTCACTAATTTTAATAATAGCGGCTTTACCTGACACAAGATCTTGAAGAAAGGTTGGTGGTTTATTGTCTAAAAATTTTGAGACATTGTTTGTCAGTCAGCCCTCAACCTATCAAGTGTTTCACGAAATGCCCGTATTTAAAAAACGAAAAAGCTTTACACGAATGATCGGCCCTTAAGGCCCTCCCCATTGGAGAGGTAGATGAAGATGATAATGTGATGGGGGAGAGAGAGAAAAACCTGAAAAGAAATTTTTTGGCATTGGGGTGGGGTCGAGGTTGAAGGAGAGGCAGAGATTGTTCTACATGCAGAGAATGTTTTTTTTTTTTTTTTAAATTATGAAAGCTGCGTCTTTGATGTGAGAAGAAATGTCTCAATCATTACCAAATTGCCTTTAATACTTTTTAAATTATCAATTATGCCCCAATAGTTACCAACGCAAGAATGCATGCTTTTTTTAAATTATCAATTATGCAATTAGCCGTTACTTATTATTATTATTTTACATTATAAAGCCTGCCGTTTATGTAATAAAAAATTAATAATATATTTTTGAAGGATTATTTTAAAAATATAATAAAATATTAGAAATTAAAAAAATTAAATATTTAATTATTTATTATTATCGAAAAGTTAGATAATTAATATAGTTGATAAATTATTAAATAGAATATTAATTAAAGTGGATCCCAAAAAATCTACTTTTTGGGTTTATATGAGTTTTGGTTTGGAAGTAGATGTATTTTTGCTTTTGAGGTCAGGAAAAAAATCTATTTTTTGGGCAGTAGGGTTGGTGAGGGCCTAATCCTTACACCTCACAAGTTTTCATTTTCCTATTCGAGATGTCAATTGAGAAGAAAGCTATTTATTTCCTTTGGTTTGCTCTATTTGCATTTAATTACTCTCTTTGTCCACTAAATTATTTTTTTATTTTCTTTTTGTGTTCATAATTTTTTTTCTTCTTTTCTATTTGGAATAATCTACACTCGCAAATAAAAATTTAGCCCCCATAATACATTTACTTTTTACTTACTTTATCTATTATTCCAATATAATACTAAATTTCACTAAATTATGTGTCATTTCACTAAAGGAATAGCTTAGTGGATGCAAAGAGTATTAATTTATTTGAATTGCGTTGAATATCACTTGGAGATATTTTGTATCACTAATTGTCTCGTTGAATAGTTTGCTAATGTTATAAAATCCTGAACCTTAAATTGATAATTAGATAATATAATGCGAATCAAGCCTCATGTTATTATAAATTTTCTTCGAAGCTTGCATTTTTCAGGCTCCGGACTAGAAAAATTCCTTATAAATTGTATAGTAATTCAAACGACAAATCTTGAATACCAAATACCAAATTGAACTAAAACTATTTGCGTCGGCCTCAATTCTTATTGGGCCGAATTTTGGGCCTTAATATAGCTGCTGAACTGCGTTGAGTCTTAATTCCTTGGGCCGAATAAAGCTTGCGCTGAAGCCCATCTTTTAACGGCCCAATAAATATTTCCCAATTTTTAAGTTTCATAGTTGGCGCAAAAGTGCAAGCAGAAAGACAGCGGTAAAAACAAGGCCTGCGGCCGGTGGTGGGAATTGCCTGTAATTTAATAAACTTTTTCTTTTTCTTCTTTTGAGCGGGAACATTATTTTAATAATAATAATTCAACAATATTATATAACTGATTTTACTATTGGTAAATAGTTATTTATATCTATCAAAGACATTTTGTACAAAAAATTGTTGTCCTTTTCTTATTAAAAAATTAAAATAGATCAGATTAGTTATTACCTATTAATATAGGTACGATTTAATAATATATGAAAATTAAAATTACATAAAAAATTAAAAAGTAAAAAAAAAAAAAAAAATTTGGGTGGTAGAGAGGGGGCTAGCCGCTGCCTACTTTAAAGACGTGAATTTAAAGCCTTTCACCGCAGTTTTAACCACTTCATCTGTTCACATTTTTACCCCTTTCTTCTTCCTCGTGAATCGTGCACTTTCAACCAAAAAACACCTCTCTCTCTCTCTCTCTCTCTCTCACTCACACACGCACCAGTTCCATTACAGATAGGAGAGAGTATCAATGAGTTTGCACTGTTTGGTTGGAAGCTCTTTCTCTCTCTCTCTCTCTCGAAAGAAAACAAAAAGAAAAGGTGTATAAAGACTCTGTCTCACTCAGCAAATCCCTTTGAACAAAACACTATTGCTACTTCCCCACTTTGTAAAAGAACCAAACACTCCCTTCTCCCATTTTGGGGTTTTCTTCCGACCAGTTTTGCTCATGGCTGTGGCATTCCCTGTTGCGCTGCTTTTCTTAGGAGGATGGGTTCTCCTCCTCGAAGGTAAGAGAGGAACTCTGTGTTTCTCCTTGTCTTTCTTTTTTTCCCCGTAGATTTTATGATCTGTGCTTCCTTTTGATTAATCTTGGTTGTGGGTTCTTGATAATTTTGTGTTTTGTCCTGTAAAAAGGTTCTTTTTCACCTAGCCGCAATTGATTTGTTCTTCATTGTCTTTGTCCAGTGATTTGGGGCATTTGCAGGTTCTGATAACGAACATCGTTGTTGCATTTCCTGTTTTATTTTATGTTGATTGCGTTTATGGTTTTATGCCTTGTTTGGTATATTGCTTAAGATCCAAATTCTTGCTTCCGCATTGTAATAGTGTTGAATTTGCGTTACAAATGCCCCTGCATGTGTTTTGATTTCAAGAGATTTGTGTTGTGTAATTGAGTGTCGAGGCATATCGCCATTCTCATCAAAGGACAAAGATGAGAACCGGTTTTTGCCCTTTTACTGTTAATTGAGTCTGCAGATAGTATTTTCAGCAGTTTGGTTTATTCATATGCATTTGTGATCAACAGTAAATGCTGAATTCTTGAAATGCTGGTGAATAATGAGTGTAAGACTTTTTTTTTATAGGTAAATGTTAGTACTTAGATAGTTTATCGAGTTCCCAAATATTCCAAGAATTATTTCCAAGTCACCTTATATCTCCCTTAATTCGTTCCCAGAGGGAATCGAACTTGGGCCACTCAAGGAGGCCAGTGGCCAGGTGGGTTAACCCACCTGGTTACAAAGAGTGTAAGACTTATATGACAAACATTATTAATTGAATGTAATTTAGGAGAAGAGTGAGGATACATTGATGACCTGATTACCAATCAACATCTCTTTGATTCTTTGCTTGAGTTGGTCGTTGATTGATACTTGTTTCTATTCCCTAAACAATGGCATATACTAGAGAATATAGTCTTTTACTAATTCTTGATTGCTTGTCATTGAAAACTTTGCTTTGATTGTAACTATCATGATCCCTTAAGATATCATATATGCTTTACATTGATAGAGAGATGACCCAGAACAGATAACAGCACAGCAGAACACGTATTTGGGTCCTATAAGTAAGTAATGATACGAACATACATGACATGGTAATGATGAAATCCTTGCTTGTTCTCTCTTGCAGAAAGTGATGATTTAGTTGTTTTGATATAGGTTGTTTATGTATGTGTATAAGCTGCCGAAAGATGTGGCTGTTTATCAACTTCAACTAATCTATCTAAGGAGCTTACTCCCTTCCCAACTTATTTGTGCAGGTCGCAAAAGAGAAAAGGATTGGAGCTTATCAATACTTAGATGAGTAATTTGGCGCTTCAGCGAAAGGTGTAGATTGACAGGTATTCATTATTGACGTAGGGAATGAAGCCATTGGTCCGTAAAGCACATGAAACATTGTAATGTATCCAGTTAGTTTTTAGGTTTGGATTCATATATGAAACTACATCTTAGTTTTGGAAGGTTTCGACTATTCTTAATGTTCATTTGTTCGAATTTTTCACCTTAATCGATCCTGATCATTAGCTTCATGCAAATTTGCTATGTGGTACTCTTCCTGGTTTGCCTTTGACCTCACTTAAGATGTGCACTCCATACCTCTTCTTAAAAACACTTCTTATTTAAGAAGTATATTCATTTATATTCAAGTATGGTTAAGTGCATCTCATTTAAAAGATTTGTAGAATTATAGATCTCATCAAAATACTTGTTTGCCTATCCTTATTTCATAGGATCCCAATGTCATTTAAAGTAATAGACATGTTCATTCATATATATGCTGTAATGGCAATTTTGTTTTTCGTCTCGCTAACTTTAAAGAATTCCTTTTTTTTTTTGATCCGTTACAACGGATTAGTAGTCGGCTTTGAGGTGATGTGACATTTTTTTCCCTTCAAATATTTGTATATATATCGAAGTTTTGTCATGTTAATTTTGAAAACTGATTGCTGACATGTTTAGCCTGTCAAAGGGCTAAACAATTTAATTTAGAGAGAATGAAGTTTATGTGGAGTTTTTTTTTTTTTTTAAGGCAAGATGTTTATTGTGGGATCGAAGAAATGGAAGATGTGAAGCTAATTGTGGGACATATTTGAGTATATTATACTCCCCGAGTCTTTTTCCCATTTTATTATGAGCACGGAATTTAATAAAAAAATATTATTATATTGAAATTATAGATAAAGTAAAAGAAAAATAAGAGTATTGTAGGATCTAAAATTTTATTGTGAGTGTGAGTTGTTTAGAAATAAAGAAATGAGAAAAATTTTTGTGGACAAACAAAAAAGGAAAGTAGAACCTAACTCACCTGGCAACCGGGCTCCTCACTTGAGTGAGTGATCCGATCCGGGTTCGATTTCCTTTGGGAACGAATAGGAGGGAGATAGAAGGTTGGCTTGGAGATATGAGTGTACGAAGACTTGGTGAATTAACTTCTAACAATTAACATTTATCGATTAAAAATAAATAAAACAAAAAAGGAAAGTGGAAAATAATTTGGTGGACAAAGGGAGTATAATGAGGGAACCTTGTGAGATTCTCATATATATAAGGCAAAGCTCGGTTTTAGTATTACACTTACTGAAGGGTCTGTTTGGTAAATAAGACCTATTGGATTACACATGATTGGATTAGGTAGGACTATTATGTTTGGTTTTTAGTATTTGTATAGGATTAAGTAAAATTATTTTATGTTTGGTTTGAAGGGTTAGGAGAGATACATATATAAAATGTCATTTTTGCCCTTATGTTTTTTATAAATTTAAAAAAAAAAAAAATTTATAATATTAAACAAAAATCAAAACAAAAAAATGTAAATTGAGGATCACAAATTACATAGAAATTTGAACTTGAATTCTAGGATTAATGAATCCGACGATTACCCTTGTGACCGATTTATCGTATTAACTCATGATTAAATCGGACTAAAATTCCAATTGAATTAAATCCCACTTTCATTGTCCCACTATCCAAACTAAATATTAGGGTACTAAACCCATAATTCAGGGTAGTCCCGTAGCAAACGGGCCTTTGCTGTACAACTGAGTTGGATTATCATTATAAGCCCAGAAATCTTGTAATATGTGTGTGCTGAAAGCATGTTTCACGTGTAAGACCATCTTGTTCAAGTTTTTAATCTTATTTAACTTCTAATAAATTACTCCTTTAGTCTCCTTATATTTTGATTTCTCTTTTTTAGGTAGGAGTTTTAATATGAGAATTATTTATTGATATTAGTAAAGATAAAACGTAGGGTGTAATAGTATTTTCTATTTTATGAGACATAGTAAATTAATAAAGTAGATAATAAAAGTAAGGATTCACTCAATAGTTAAAATTGTTTACACTAAAAAATTTATACTGTAAATTGATAATAGTGTGAATATCTCAGTATACTCAATCCAAATTTTTTAATATAATCAATTCACATTTTTTAGTACTAATAACTTTAATTGTTGAATAAGTGCATCATGCAAGCACATAAAGTGATTTTGAGATTTGGGAAGCAGTAATTAAAATAATATAGTAATTTTTTTTTTTTTTGCTATTTTAGATTTGAAAATTTAAGTTAAAAATTAAGCAATGTGACAAAATGGAAAGTTAAAGTAGTATACAGAGAATTAAAGGGATAACTAAAAATAAAAGCCTCAACATTAAAGAAAAAATCAGGTTAATAGCTAAAACTATCACCAATTCACCAGTATGAGTGATTTGAGAATATTAATTGTATTATTATGTAAAATATTAATATTTTATACCCTAAATTATATAATATTTATAAAATAACCTCTATTTTTCGAGCCTACCGAGCAGCTCTCGAGCCTACCGAGTCGAGCCGAGCCGAGCTCGTTAAGCAAACGAGAATTTTTTTAGGCTCGGCTCGGCTCGTTTAACATATCGAGCCGAGTCGAGTCGAGCGTTAACGAACCGAGTCGAGCCGAGCTCACGAGCGGCTCGTTTATTTTAACAGCTCTACAGGTTATAGCATAATGTGCTACATACACAAGATGAGTATACACATTATAAAAATAGTATTACCCATATTAAATTATTATATTTATTCTTATTTCCAAATCCTATTAACTTTTTTCTAAGAACTTTTTACATGGCCTTTCATTTTTATCACCAACACCTTTAGGTTCCATTTGGATGGATAGATTTGAAAATAGATGGATTTAAAAAAAAATACATGTAAAAGAACATACATTTTAAGTTAAAAATTATAAAGAGATGAGAGATGAGAGAAAAATTAAGGAAAATGAGAGATAAAAAGGGGTGGAGGGGGGATTTCAAATGACATGAGTTTGAAGAGGATTTAAAATTCCTCCCTTTTAAACATAAAATTGAATCTAAGTATTTATAAATCCATGGGGAGAGTGGTTATTTGTGTGTGAAATCCATGGATTTCAAATCCACCCATCCAAATGGAGTCTTATATTATTCTTCCCTACAAAATTTCATCTTGCTCACAAGTTACAACCTGCTGTTTTCGATGAACAATAAACAGGTTTTTTTGTATTTCATTTCTTCTATTTATTATTTTTGGATTTAGTTTTACAAAAAATTAGAAATATTTATTTTTTAATATTTTTATCTATTTAAAAAAAATCTTCGTAATTTTTTGGGCAAATTATGTCTTTTTTCTATAAAAAAAATTATATATATTTTTGAAATTAATCATCGAGATAAGCTATTTCTCAGAACTGCTTTATCGAAAAAATATCACAATTTTTTATTGTCTTTTTGTGGTTTGGTGGTGATTTCTACAATGACACGGTCTCCCCGCCATTGATGATAGTGGTTTCAGTAAAAATATAAAATATCGAAAGTTTTGCTAGAATTATGTGGGTGGGTTCATCAAAAGTGTGTATTGTGTAATGAGAGAGTATATATATATATTTTTATATATTATTAAAATTAAAATCATTTATATGTGTGCGCACTATTAACTGATCCTAAAGAAAATGATGCGGATATTTTCCCCCATTTTTTTAGTACTTCACCCCTCTTCACTTCACCACCATAAATGTTCAGTTCACCCCATGTATTTTCAAAAATACCCATGCCTTTTTCAAGTAAAAATTATATTTGTAACTTCACCCCCTTCGAAAATAATGTTCGAAAATTTTGAATAAACATTTGTCATATGTTCGGAAATTTTTTCGGAACATTTGTCAAATGTTCGAATTTTTTTTCCGAACATTTGACAAATGTTCCACCAACCAGAGCTGAACATATGTATACGAAAAATCACGAAAATAAATGACGTGAAACTTGTTTGGACAACATATATTAATTGTTACAACATGTATAATACTAAAAAAATTACAAATATTCCACTAACCAGAGCTGAACAAAATGGAGGGTGAACTGAACTGTTTACAATTTAGAAAAATAAACATAAAGGGTATTTTTGTTTTTTAAAATGCAAAATCAAGGGGTGAAGTACAAAAAAAAAAAAAAAAGGGGTGGAAATATCCGTATCCTAAAGAAAATTGAAACTAAAGGCAATACAAAGTTTGGAGGCCCAAATGAAAAAAGTTTGGAGAGCCAATAATGAATTAAATAAAACCAAGCCCAGACCAGTTAACCTAATTGGTTTCCTCCCTAGGGTTTCCTCTCTCTACAATAACCCTATATAATCACTCTCTTTCATTATTATCTGCACTGCCCTCTCTTCTTCTGCCTCAATTTCCAGATCTCTCTTCTTTCAATTTTCAAATATCGATTGATATGCTTATTCTATATTTATTTTTGTTAATCTGAATCTGCGATGAGGAATAATTTTGTGACCGGAGACGCTGGTCGTCGGTGACGGCACAAACCTCTAAGAAGTTCTGAGCATTTACGTTTGTTCTATACATTTCTTCTTGATTTATTTTCTTTTATATTCGAGTTTTTCCCTGTTTATCGCTGATTTTTATTTCTGGCGAGGTGACGATGAAATTCATATCTGTCAATCCACTGATTTTAGTGATGTTACAAGTGAATCCCGACAGGTTCTGATCGCTTTTCTTTATTTTAATTTCAAATAAATTTAATTATGGGGCGAAGGATGAATCTAACGCGAATGGGTAATTTGCATCTGAATTTGATTGTGATGCTAAACACCTTGGAGAACTGATGCCCCTTTTCCTCATTTTTCGTTTCCATATTTTTTATAAAAAAATCCATTTGGTAATTCCATTATTTCTTCTGTTTATTCTTCCCAAATCACACAGAATGCTTTTTCGATAATCCTTTTTTTTTTTTTAAGATTTGTAGTATCTGTTAACTGAGATCAGATTAAAACCTCGTTTCTTCGTATTCTGAATCGGATCTCAGTGTTTCAACCCTGGCTCCCAATTTATTTGCTTCCTGCACTTATTTGAAATTCTGTCAATTAAATTGATTGTCAGTTTGCTGTTAACACACATTTCATATACGTGCCAGGTAGCGAATAAATATCGGGCCATGGATGAACACTGTGATGATCGTTTTCAAGATTCGTTGTGAGTTGCGACAGGGGAATACTTTCTGCTTGAATTAGGCCGTGAGTTGCTCAAATTTGGTCCAAAATTTCTGATATGTTGGTTTATTATGCTCTTTTATTTGTGTGGAGTTTTGCTGTATTAGGTTTCAAGTGTAATAATAGTACAAGCCCTTAGCCAATGACTTGTACCAGTGACAGCAAAATATCTAATGCTCTTAGATTTTTAGATATTAGTCATTAGATTTGGAAATAGTACAGATATTAGTCTTAAAAATAGTATGTAAATTTGTACTTTTAAATAAAAGGATTAGTAAAATTTTGTGGGACAGCCTCTCTTTGTTGTTTTACATGTACTTGTTTATTCTTGTAATTGCAAAACAATAAATAGAGCAGTAGTGTTTATTGTTTTGTTATTTCTTTTCTTGTAGTTGAAAAAAGAGAACAATCTCGAGAATTTACATTTTTTTATTATCTAATATATAGTTTTATACATGCGTTTTATTGAGGATTGATCATAAAATATAATAATACTTCTGCTATTCATTTTTTTTTATTATTTTCAATATTTTTTTTTACTATTTTTATTATTTTTTTATTTTTCTCCATAACATTTCATGTCCTACATCAATATTTTAGGGTGATTTATATGTAAGTTCAAAAAATTTATTATATATACAAATATGTTCATAATATTTGCACAATTTTTTTTTTCTGTACAGAACTTATTTACATGATTTTTTTATTCTATATGCAAATTATCCATATTTTTATATTTTTATACCTTTTTTTAATATTAGTGCCAAAAAAGGGTGAAAAGGGATTATAATTTAACCGGCTTAGAAGACACAGTTGCTCAAAATTTATTTTGAATCAGAGTGAAAACACAGTTGGTTTATTATTACATTTTTTAATAAAAG
>JAPKLY010000150.1:180431-206408 GCA_026898435.1 Prunella vulgaris | reverse complement strand
TCAGAGTGAAAACACAGTTGGTTTATTATTACATTTTTTAATAAAAGAATCAAGAATTCGTGTGAACAAACTATTAAGTGGGTGTTCAGAATCTGGAGCGGTTGCATTCGGGTGGAAATCCGTTTGGAAATCTTTTGGAGTCAGAGCAGTAATTGTATATCATATGCTTCTGTTGCACCCACCTCAGCCTGTTTCTCTCCTTTGCATCAAGTTCCTTATTTTGCCACGTCGTTGCCTCCGTGTTCAGTGCGGTCGCCGAAGTACATCCTCCGGCGGCGCAGGCGTTGATGTTGAAGTTCCGGTAAGTGGCGACAAATGGAGCCTTGGTCCAATCGGCCGTGACACGGCCGCCTTGAGTGGCCCAATCATCGGCGTTCCAGAGGCTGCAGTACACCCTCATGGGTTTGGTAGTTGGAAATGGAGTTCCGATAGCTTCGTGGTTGTTGTACACTCTGATCGGAATATTGTCAACCATGAATCTGCAATATATATACCAAATTATTATATTAATTAATTTGATGCTTCAATTATATACTATAAAAAAGAAGAAGATATATATACATACATGATGCGTTGAGAATTCCAGAGGATTGTGTATGTGTGGAAAGATGAAGTGGGATCGAACCAGAGACGGAATTGTTGCTCTTTGTCGCCTTTGCCTTTAGAATAGACATTGGTGTGAACAGTGTAGGGTTCTGTTGTTTCATTTCCCAGAAATTCAAAGTCTATTTCATCGTGCCCTGCTCCTAAAGACGACAGCTGCACACTCATATATTGTTTAGATTCAATTAAATATAGACATTTATACTATATAATATTAATAATTAAGATTAGTGTGGATGAGATGCATACATAGAAAGTGGTGACGGTTCCAGCAGAGTTAGCAGGAACAAGCTTCAGCTGCATATCGAATCTTCCGAACAAATACTCTTTCTTCGATTGGAATCCCGACCCTGAGGCTTGGTCCAGGTACAGTGTCAGGGTCCGCCCACCTTCTAGAATCTTGACGCGGTCGCCACCGAAGGTGACATCGGCGTCACGGAGGAAATTAGCAGAAGCACAAGTGAAAAGGATGGAAAATAGAAGAAGCATTTTTGGTGAGAAATTAGAGAGGGAATTAGAAAATTTGGCCATTGATGAGACTGACTATTTTAGAGAGAGAGAGAGATGATGATGAGAATGGTGAATGGCATGTGCATATATATATATATATAGTAGTATTAGGGGGGTGTGGGCAGGTCATGTAGCTGAGGATTCATATTAGGAAGTATCCTATGAAGAGGGATTTGTTCCTATGTATAAAATGCTGTCAAAATGAGGTGGTGTTTTTTATATATATATTTTTTTAAATGAGGTAGTTGGTTAACGCGGAAAGCTTGCTGGTGCGCGCTTAGAGAGAGAGAGAGAGAGAGAGAGAGAGTCTAGTTTGGTGGAATCTGTCTTTCGTTAAAGTATGGCCAATTGTGATGAAGCTTCTTCTAGCTAATTTGTTTGATATTTAAATTTGAATAAATGGATTGATTTCATAATTTTTTATAAGTCATAACATTTAGACGAAGCAGAATTCTTTGACGATGGTAAAACTTAGATTTGACAAATGTCTATGTTTAATTTAGAATCAAATCAACTTTACTCATATTAAATTATGGGAAAATACATATTTTTGTTCTATAAATTTTGTTGACTTTGGTTTTCGTCCTCTTAAGTTTTGAATTTTTTTTTTCGTCCTTTAACTTATCAAAAATTATGGTTTTCGTCCTCTTAAGTTTTGAATTTTTTTTCGTCTTTTAACTTACAAAAAATTATGGTTTTCGTCCTCCAACCACCTATAACTAGTCATACGACCGGTAATACACACTTGGATCTATTTTTTTTTTTAAACAAAATACTAACGTGGGGGTATTTGGAGGGAATTAGATCTTGATAAAATACACTTTTAACCGTAAATTTCCTCCCAAATACCGTCCAATACGTACATCCATAGAATCTTCTGTCCGGATTCATTTTTGAATATGATGTACAAACCGTGCAATGAAACCACAATGACAATTAATATTGCGTTAGAAACTCGTTGACTCATACGAATTTCTTGAAGACATGTCTCTTCCTTTCCGTACAGTGAGTATGCGTTCAAAAGAATTTAGGCTTTTGGATGTTTTGATTTGGGGATCTTTGTTCCTTTTTTCCCTAATTCTCTTAAGCTACCATGCCTAGATTTGATCGACAAGGGTTTTGATTTGGGAGATAATTTACGGTTAATCCTGTATTTTATCCATCTAGACCTAATTCCCTCAAATACCCCCACGTCAGTATTTCGCTTAAAAATTAGAAAAAATAAATCTACATGTGGATTACCGGTTGTGTGACTGGTTATAGGCGGTTGGAGGACGAAAATCATAATTTTTGGTAAGTTAAAGGACGAAAATAAAAATTCAAAACTTAAGAGGACGAAACCAAAGTCAACGAAACTTATAGGACAAAAATGTGTATTTTCCCTTAAATTATTCATATATTAAACTATCAAAGAGTGAATTTTGTCCAAATTAAGGACTTCCTCAGAGAGGAAAAATTATCCAATCCATGGACGGAGGAGAGTGTTTAAAAATTAAATAAATGAAGCAATTAATTAATTCATGATCTAATTAGATGTCATCGTTCGTGAATCATGTATTAGAAAATTGATGCAAACTGTATTGCAAGGTTGGCGTGTCTGGTTTACTTGAGCAATTAATAATTAATTTATTGATGATCTAAATTAAATGCCATCATTAATGAATCATAAAACTTATGTGAATTTGGATTTCTTGCATTTATCTCCAATACACACTTGTTTTATTTTACGTTTCACATTTTGATTTATATTCTCCCAAAGTTATTTCTGATTATATATATATAAAAAAGATTGAAATAAATTTGTTACTCCCTCCATTTTATGAAAATAAAAAAATTGTTTGGTATATTTATGTTTGATTTGATTTTAGTGATATTTACAATAGTTAAATCTGGATAGCTTTAATGATTAAAGCTCCACTGTCTAAAATCTATAAGTTTTGGGTTTGAGATACGAAGAGGAATTTCTTTTGTGGTGATCTCTACCTACGAGTTGAGCAAGTCCGAATAGTGTCAGCTCGGCTCGTTAAACTTATCAAGCTCAAAATTGAGTTCGACTCAACTCGTTTAGCCTAAATTAAACTCGATTTCGAACTCAAACTGGAAATTTACAAGCAAAGCTTGATTGAGCTTGACAGAACTCGACTCGAGCTTGAAAATTCAAAAATAATATATTTAACAGATACTATATAAAAAACTCACACTTTAATATATTCACATTCTCATACTTCAATCAATTACCTATCACTAGTTCATCATGAGTTATTTGAGAATTATGATTGTATTGTTATGTAAAATATTATAATTTCGTGCCCAAAATTATGTAATATTTATAATACAATCTTTATATTTTGAGCTTACCAAGCAACTCGGGAACTGTGCTTGTTAAACAAACGAATATGTTTCGAGTTTGAGCTCGACTCGCTTCACATATTGAGTCAACTCAAGTCGAGCATTAACGAGCTTACGAGGGCCTCGTGTTGTTTAACAGCTTTAGTCACTCTTAATTATGGTGGAATGATGGGTTTTCTCTCGTGGGAATTGCAATTTTAAAGTGTGCACCTATAACTTTTAAATGAGACTATTTTTCTCTTTCGTAGAACTAAAAGTTAGAAAAAGAATACTCCCTTGTTAGTATGAATATGGTGTAATTAACTCAGCTTAATTATTTGTAGAAAACTACTGCAGCCACCGTTCCTGTTCTCTCACCACCGTTTTCCATCACAACCACCGCTCATGCCTATATATAATCGGTGTGCCACAGTCCTATGTTGCCCTGTCATTCTTAAAAAAAATAAAAAAAAAATCTCAAAAGACCCTAGATCTACCACCCCTCGTTGAAAAAGTTGTTGGCTTGATTTTAGCAGAATTGTGAATCAGGGGGTAGATTTTCTTCAATGTCTTTGTGGCTAAAGTGTCTGATTGGTAGGTTGATAATTAGTTATTAGCTCTTTGTTTTTTCTTACATATATATAGTTTTAAGTTTTTTTTGTTTCTTCCCTTAAAATATTAATTATTATATATATAGATTTTGTGTTTTTTCTCCTACAATTAATATTTCTTGCTGTGAGATATATATATCCTCAGCGCATTGTATTAGTTGTTGTCGTCATTTTTATGCAATTTGCAAATCGATTACGCTGTATTTGGGATAAATTGTTTTATTATATTTGGTAGTGGGCTAGGAGCACATTTGGATCCTTTAGTTCATCTTGATATATATATACTATATTGATCGACAAGAAAGGAATATTATTGTGAAAATGATGATACATGCATGCCTTAAATGTCGAAAAAGTTAGACGTGATATATGTGAAAGACATCTTAGTATGAAATATTGTTATTCGCCAAAAGAGATTTGGAGTTACACGTCGGCCTACAACTTTATTTTAGGATATCCCTCTATTTCCTTACTATTAATTAAATAGATTTGTTTGAAGACTTGGGCTTTTGAATATATCTATTATGGTGCTACATATTAATTTCTTGTATATATAGACTTTGTTTTCTAAAAAATATAAAATCAGTCAACTAATCCGCTTTTATTTAAAATTCGAGAAAGATGCAGAGGTCATCAAATTGAACCCAATTTTATCTGGATCGACGCGCGCGGTGAACTTTGAAACCCACCTTCAACAAAAGTCTTAACTCGACTTTTAGCTTTATTTTTAATTTACACGATAAATATAAATATCTGAAGTAAATAGTAAAATAACTTAAATTAATTATTAATCAAATTTAAGAGCAGATTCTAACTCGTTTTAATTAACCCCTACTTAGAGCCACTCCAGTTGTAATCAGTAGCATCAAAGTTAACACACATGGTTGACCAATGAGCTAGCAAATAATGTCCAACTGGCAACACAATTGTTATGGGGTTGCACTTGCTTCAAATGTGAGAAGATGAGGAACACCTTTTCTAATTTTCTTTTCTTTTCTTCGTCTTTTTATTTACGTGGTTGACAAATTTATGCATTTTCTCTGTCTTTAATTTCTTTTCTTTTCTTTTCAACTGTAGCACGCATGCATTCATCTAATTAATATAAAGCCATGCTGGCACATGATTAAAATTTATGTGAATTATTTCATACATGCGCGCAATTATGATTAGTAATATTTTGAGAACGAGACACGAGTTTTATGGAACACAATATTTTATTGTAAAATTAATAATTATGACAATTAAACATGTAAAAAGGTAGAGAAAGTGTATATAAACACTAGAAAGAAAATATAATGAAAATAATATTTTTATTGAGAATAAGTCTTTGCACACTAGGTAAATTGAGCAATTTAAGTATATTTTTTTGAAAAGTTTCTCTATTATATTATCAATTAAAAGTTAGGAATAAAGCTTTTGCAGTCCTATAACTTATCACAAATTTGAATTTGATCCACATGGATTAGATATTTTATTTTTGGTCCTATAAGTTTAAAAAATATTTTAATTTCGGTCCTTTTTACAAACTTACAAGATCAATTTTATATTTTAATATTGGCCTTGTAAATTTGTAAAAGGACCAAAATTAAACTATTTTAAAACTTACATGATCTAAATACAAAAATAATAATGATCAAGAACAAATTCAAAATTGTGATAAATTAATACAATCCCTAAGAGTTACTTTTATTTATTTATATTTAAATGTTACCATCGTTAATTATAATAATAATGTCGGTCCAAAAATACACATAAATAATAAGATACGCTTAAAGCATACAAGACTGAAATTTTATTTAAGAGTATTTTCTGAAAAAAAAAAATCATACTTATAAAGGGGTATCCATATCTCGATAAAATATTTTTAATGAGTAAGTCACTTGTGCACCAGTTACACCGTGCAACTCAAGTGTATTTTTAAACAGTTACACAAATTATTACTGAAAAGTTACATAAATTATTATTGAAAAATTAAACTGTTAAAGATACACTTTTCAGTAATAATTTTGTGTAACTTTTTAAAAATAAAGTTTAGTTGTACGGTGCAACTGATGCATATAAGGCTAAGCCAATTTTAATTAGAGGGGGGAGTGAGGAAATATGACCCATGTGTATGTGGGGGAAAATTTCAAAGTAGTCTTGTAACTAAAGTCAAATTCATTTTTTGTCCTGTAATTCTTAAAATTTTCAACTTTAGTTTGATGTATCAATTTTAGTTCTTTTTGTTGGAAAAACTCAAATTCTCGTTGGTGTCAGCATGCGAGACGCAGGTGACTCCTTCAAAATTATGAATTTTTAATTAGCAATCTATTTTTCATCTCTTTGTGTTGCTTATATACTCTGTTTTTTTAATAAATTGTCTTTAACCATCCCCATATGGATTTGCCATAGTTGACTGCAGCACACGTGCATTTAAGTAATAAATTAAGCACGTAGCCACCTGTAATTCCATGCAGCAATACATCCAACTTTGCTCATTGTTAAAATTTCAAATTTTTTCTGTTTATTAGTTTTACATTTATTTTGGTCAACAGATTTTAATGAAAGGAACACCACCGGAGAAAATTATTATGCAAAGTTCATCTTAAATCAGAATAGAAACACATTATTGATTTAATTAAAATTACAATTTAATAAAATAATCAAGAATTCGTGTGGACAAATTATATATTCAGAATCTGGAGCGCTTGCATTCGGGTGGGAATCCGTTTGCAAATCTGATGGAATCAGAGCAGTAATTGTAGATCATATGCTTCTGTTGCACCCACCTCAGCCTGTTTCTCTCCTTGGCATCAAGTTCCTTACTTTGCCACGTCGTCGCCTCCGTGTTCAGTGAATTACATCCCCCGGTGGCGCAGGCGTTGATGTTGAAGTTCCGGTAAGTGGCGATAAATGGAGCCTTGGTCCAATCGGCCTTGACACGGCCGCCTTGGGTGGCCCAATCATCGGCGTTCCAGAGGCTGCAGTACACCCTCATGGGTTGGGTAGTGGGAAATGGAGTTCCGATGGCTTCGTGGTTGTTGTACACTCTGATTGGAATATTGTCAACCATGAATCTGCAATATATATACCAAATTATTATATGCTTCAATTGTGTATAAAAAGGAAGAAGATATAAAAAGAAATACATACATGATGCGTTGAGAATTCCAGAGGATTGAGTATGTGTGGAAAGATGAAGTGGGGTCGAACCAGAGACGGAATTGTTGCTCTTTGTCGCCTTTGCCTTTAGAATAGACATTGGTGTGAATAGTGTAGGGCTCCGTTGTTTCATTTCCCAGAAATTCAAAGTCAATTTCATCGTGCCCTGCTCCTAATGACGACAGCTGCACATCACACCCCCAAAATCATGGTTAGATTCCATTAAATATAGATTAATATTTTTGGCGGATTGATACTTTTATCTTACGAACCAAATGAGCCCTAAGATTAGTAGTAATAGTGTGGATGAGATGCATACATAGAAAGTGGTGACGGTTCCAGCAGAGTTAGCAGGGACAAGCTTCAGCTGCATATCGAATCTTCCAAACAAATACTCTTTCTTCGATTGGAATCCCGACCCTGAGGCTTGGTCCAAGGACAGTGTCAGGGTCCGGCCACCTTCTAGAATCTTGACGCGGTCGCCGCCGTAGGTGACATCGGCGTCGCGGAGGAAATTAGCAGAAGCACAAGTGAAAAGGATGGAAAATAGAAGAAGCATTATTGGTGAGGAGTTAGAAAATTTAGCCATTGATGAGACTGACTATTTTAGAGAGAGGATAGTTTTAAAAAGATGATGAAAATAGAATGTTGAGTGGAAGTGTATATATAGAGATGTTAATGAGTGAAATAGGAAGAATCCATCTGTGAAAATGAGCTGGATTCATAGAGGTCTCACGCGTAAGCTTCCCTCTTTGCATCTGTCCGTTTTTTTTTTTTTTTTTAAATAAAAAAAGGTCAATAATCAATAATTACTTTCCATGAGGCTTCAGCTGAACCGGTTGTTCTATTATCTTATATATTCCGTTTCAATATTTTATCTTTTATTTTACTATATATTCTTAAAATATGACAGGTGTATGATAACTCAAATATCATTAATATAAGATATTTTCTCCCTTTTATAAAAATATACACTTAATTTTTGGGTACGAAAATTAAAAAAAATAGAGTAAGAGTATTATAAATCTATTTATAAAAGTAATAATATAGTGATAGTTTCTATGAATGGATATGTGTACTTTTATTGGACGGACAAATAAGAAAAATATTCATAATTTTAATAAACGAAATAATATTATTTATTAAAAATAATAAAATATAAAAATAACATAAGTGATCTCAAATGATCTCCAGTTATATTTGACTATTCAACAATAAATAATGGTTTTCGTCTGAAACAATCTTATATTTGAAGTAAAGTTTCATGTTAGATATTTAAATTTTAATATATATATATATTATTAAAACAAGGATTTCATATGCAATTGTTGCATGTTATACTTAATCAACAATTGAATTTATTTATATTACAAAGTCAAGTTTTTTTATATGAAATATTAGAGTTAATTACACTAAAAAGTTTGAGTGTGTATTGTGTGGGAGTGGTTCATGATTTAGAATGATAAAATTTAATTTTTCAATGTAAACAATCTCAACTGGTGAACTTTATACTTACGTATTGAAGTCCTACAAAATCATGAATCCTGAAATTCATTTTTTCATATGAAACGTTTCAAATAATATTTTTTCCATTAGTTAGGTTCTAGATAAAAATTTTATCATTCAAGAATCCTGCTTCTGTATTTAAAAATAATTAAAATTGTGTTTCTGTATTTAGATTTTAGAATACTTAAGCAACGTAAAACTTTACTACTTCATTAATCACACAAAGGATTATATTTAGAATTTAACATAGGCCAGTACTCTCCCAGGCTTCAGAATGTCTGAGGGTGCTGTCTTTTTTTGCTTCATAGTCAAATTTATTTAATAATCACAAGTAATGTGGTTTCAGGTTGTGCGAGTTTGTGCTTCTGCAATTTTAAGGATTCGTTTATTTTGAAGAATAAAATTATCTATTCATAAAATTAAAATAAATATACTTTTTAACGGATAAATATTTCATACTTCAAAACAATCCTTATTTAATTTCTTAAGCCGTAGATAACGTTTAAATTTTCATAAGTTTTGGACCATCATTTTTTAATTTTTGTTGGTTTCAAATTCAAAAGTTTGCACAATTAATCACTGCTTGGAAGAAAGATTAGTTTGTTGTCGTCCTTAGGGATAGTTTAACCCTAATTATTCTCCTATATTGAGAACCTTAATTTCTCTTCTAAATTAAAAGCTTTTGATTTTCTTTCTTGGGTTGAGAATCTTGCCTTTAATTTTCTTTTCAGAATTAAGAGCATTCAATTTCTCTCTTGATCAGTTGAAACCATTGTTTTATTTTTTGCATGTTATCTAGTGAAGTCAATTAATTTTTCTTATGTTCAAGAGAGGAGAAGATAGTATTGAATGCACGGTGGAAGTCTTGGATGGGCAAGCGAGATAATGATAGAAAAGAATTCTATATCCATTTTCGTTATGACATTCAGGAGCTGTTTGGTATAATTGTAAAGAATGAAAAGGGTATAAGGGTATGAAATGAAAATTATAGTACGTTCTAGTATAGTTGAATGATTCCTTAATTTTTTGGAATCAAAGTCATAGTAAAATCATTCCAAACACTTTTATTTATTATTACCCACTTACAAAAGTCTCCAACCAAAAAGCCCCTTAAAGTTATATTAAGAATAAGGTAATATATTATATAAATTATTATGTGGTACAAGATTTATATTTATGAGTTTATCTTTTTGACTTGTTGAAAAGTGGTTTCTGATATGAATCACTTTTCCACGGAACCTACTTGATGTTTGAATTATTCTTTAGTCTTTATTATTGGGATGAGTTTTGTAGATCATCTCTTTAATAGTTTTTAAATTACATTTTCTTTTTCCAAAAAACTCATATTTAGAATTTTGCATAAAATTGCTAGAAATTCTTGATGTGATATTATTTACTAAATACAAATATATAATGAAAAACAAATGAGATGTTAATATATTTCAAACAAAATACTAATTACTACCTACATCCTAGAAAATATTATCATACTTCTTTGGTGTATAATAAATAAAATATATAGAGTGAAGATTATGGAGTGGATAGTAAAAAGATATTTCTATTTTGGAGATTAACAAATTTTATGCGATAAACTTAAAAAGATACAATTTCCTTCTCATAGAAATTTACATTTTATGAGGATACATATCTTTTAAAAAAATATATATTTTAAAAATAAAATAATAATATATGGATAAATACGTGTAATTTTATAAATATGCATTTAAATTTTTATTTTAATAATATGTAAATTTATATGAGATGTCTAAATTAAAAAAAAAAATTTGCAAAAATTTATGTGAAATATGGGGAGTATAGCATGGAACGATTTTTGTGGGATGGAGACCCGGATATAGTTAAAAATACTTTAAATTAGAAAAAAAAAAAAAAAACTAAAAGCTAAAATGCTCGCACGAACACGGCCTCAGTAACCTAAAACAAAATTTCCTCATAATAAAGAAAAGATTTTTGGTACTGAATGTGCAGACTGTTTCCTGCAATTGTTTTACTTATACCTGCTATGATGTTCCAATCTCCAACTTTGAAGCAAGAGAATCCTTAGTTCGAAATCCCTGAAAGCTGAACGCACAAATTACGAATTTCTCACTCTCACCTCCGCGAGCAGTAGCAGTAAAGATCAAGAAGAGAAACAGAATCGTCGTCCAGAAAGTACCCTATGCGGAGATCAGAATTTCAACGAGTACTTTGAAACCGGGAAGCACCAATTTGGAGAAGGTAACGAAAGGCCAGCGTCTGTGAGTGATAGTGATTCAGGCATTTCACCAAACATGTGGTGGGCGGACCTTAAAGCTGCATTGGGACAGAGAATTAATTTGGAAGGGATCGCTTGCTCTGTTGGGATATTATCCAAAGACAAGCACTTAGCGATTCCTCATGTAAGTGTGCCTGATATAAGGTACATAGATTGGGCGGAGCTGAAGAGAAGTGGGTTTAAGGGCGTTGTGTTTGATAAGGATAATACCCTTACTGTTCCTTACTCTCTGAGCTTGTGGGCACCCCTTGGATCATCCATTGAACAGTGTAAATCTTTATTTGGCGATAATATTGCTGTTTTCAGCAACTCTGCAGGTGATTTTGTTGAATTTCCTGTTGAAGTTTACTTTTCTGTTTGAGTGATTTGTGTTGTTTAATAATTGGTTCAATTTGGGTCGACTTATTCAAATTTAGGATTAACTGAGTATGACCCTGATGGGGAAAAGGCAAAAGCTCTTGAGGATGCAATTGGAATCAATGTGATAAGACACAGTATGTTATGTTTTCCCTCTTTAAAATCTGCAGTTTAGTTGTAATGTTCCATTTACCTTTATGATAGTAATCTTTAGAAAATCATGTATATAGTTCTTGTAAATGTTGTTGATGGGGTATGTTTTCGACAACTGTAGGGGTGAAGAAGCCTGCTGGATCAGCTGAAGAAATTGAACAGCACTTTGGTTTTGAATCCTCAAGCCTTGTTATGGTAGAATCCAGTGTTCTTGATTGATTGTTTTGTGTTTTTTTCTTTCTTTCTTGGTAAAAATTTCATCATTTGGTTTGTTCAAAATCCAGGTGGGCGATCGTCCGTTCACAGATATCGTTTATGGAAACAGAAATGGTTTTTTCACAATACTAACTGAACCATTGAGTCTTGCTGAGGAACCTTTGGTTGTGAGGCAGGTTCGTCACTTAAACTAATGTCTGCAAGCTGTATATGCAAACCTACAAGGTTGTTTGTGCAGCTAAATTATGACCTCAAATCATTTCAGTACTCATTTATACTTTTATTGCTACATGTGAACCTTGTATGTAGTTGCATGCTCGTGCGAATGTGTGGGTATTTATAATATCAACATGTAAAGATCTAAAGCGCCCAACTGTCTGCTCAACTTCTGTTTGAAATTTAATTCTCTGGCTGAAGTCTCGTCTACTTTGTTCAAAATTATTAGGTCTAAGAATGCAAGTTGGAATGGCAAAAAGATGAAGTTTGTCTATGTTGGCTGTGATTTTCACACAAACTAATGAGAAAGCACATATAGGATCATGTTAAGAGTTAGGTCTCAGTATGATAAATTAGCAAGGGACATTTCACTTTCTGGAGCCTCAGTGTCGAGGCTTTTACAACTGACAATTTTTTTTTAATGTATCCATTATACTGAAGAGATCTTGGCGGAAAACATCTGTTAGAATATACAAGATTTAGTTTTCGAAGAGTATATTTTTCCTTTTACCTGCAAATACATTATCTTTCCTGATCTTTACAATCCAGTGAACTCATTAAGGTTTACGCTTTAATTTTCTTCCCAGAATCTCTCAATGTTTGCAAAAACATTTGACAAAACTAAATCGTTGCAGGTGAGACTGGTTGAGGTTTCCCTCGTGAAACGATGGTCTGCACAGGGTCTGAAGATGATCAATCACAGTCGTATACCAGATTCTATCAAGTGTGTTAAAAATGGTCCACTCTAGATGACATTCCTTGTATTGATTCTATCAGTTATTTATTCTTTTTTATTTTCTTTTCGAAGAAATCTTGTTGTTAAACTATGTTTCTGTGAGACAATAATACTTTGATGTTCCGAAAGTAAATTACGGCTATCTTAATTGTGAGATGGTCTCATACAAATGTAAACAATTAGTTGTCAAAGAACTCATTATTATGTTGTCTTTCCTTTAGACCATACAAGTCCAACCTGCACTTCAATACCATTAAAGATTCCAAGATAGATAGTCATTCAATACGTTTCTTATTGTGACATGCTACATCAAACCTAAAAGAGATGTACAAAGAGAGTAACACATTAAATCCTCAATTTATAGTGACTACAATATCATGCATACTGTACACATAAACTGATGATGAAATGAAATACGAGACTAACAGCTATTGTTGTCGGGTTGGATTCATGTTAAACTTGTATTCTATAGATTATAATACATTCAGATAGTATATGCGTTAGTTATGCTTAATGCATTCATATTTCTAGTATATATTGTTTATGCTTCCCCTGGATTGCTGCTTCAATGGGATATTTCGGCCACTTGAACAGCTCGTTTATGCGTTCTTCATCTTTTGACGTTTGAAGAATCAAATAGAAGCAGCGCGTGAAACCAGATTTGGCTGCCAAATAAATTGCAGATTCTTCATCCTTGTTCTGGTAATATGATAGCACAGGATCCTCTTTGATCAAATATTCAGCAATCGAACACCGATTATTGAGTAATGTTTTATACAAGGCTGTGTTTCCTCTGTTAATCATAACCCTCAACAAGTTACGGCCATTCTCATCCCCTCCATTAATCCACGGCTCTAAAACGAGCAAATTTTGATGAGTATGCAAGAGTTTGTTCACCATTGATGCATTGGATGCGATGCAGTTTCTCTCCATTGAAATTGTGGAACAACAGTAGGATCCTATGTTTTTTGATTAAACATTTTTGGTTATGCCTCCTGATACATATGACATTAGTTTATTGCTTCTTATACATATAACAGGTGCCCATCGTCCTTTCGTGGAAGTTATCTATTGAAACAGAATGGCTTTTTCACAATACCAACTGAGCCATTGAGTCTTGCAGACGAACCTTTGGTCGCCAAACAGGTCTGTCACTCGAGCTAGTTTCTTGCCTTTAATTGCTGCAAACTGATTCTGAGACGACATTTTAAATGCTTGTAGTTTGTGCAAGTGTGCAAAATAATAATATCGTAATCTTCCAATTGATATCCTGTGATCAAACCGTTCTTCTCAACTCTGTTTTGAGCTCTTAGGTCTGGTCTAGGAATTGTTAGATAAAATAATGACAATATGTCCAAGTTTGGTTAAGGGGGTGTTTGCAAAACTCAACTGAGCAGTACATTTTTTTATTTTCAAATCTGGTAGTAGACCTAGATTTTGAAAAGAAAAAAAGTGATTCTGGAGTTGTTGTTTGCCTCTAAATCACTTACCTTGTTTATTTTCATTACTTTCATTAAATCTATTTATGCAGTGATTCCATCGCATACGAATGTTCTCTGTACATTTTCGAAGTAAAATTTGCAATTGAACTTTTAAAAAATACCACTAATCTGAATACAAATTCCCCTCAATACTATATGTGTTCATTGCAACTTTGGAGAGATTCTAATAGGCATTCCTTGAGAAGGAAATGGAAGGGGGTCCACTGAAATTGGCTCATCTGGACATTCTAATGACCAGTCATACCTAGTAACAACATAGTGTACAAATATAAGAATGTTCAGCTTTGCCAATTGATATCCTGCACACAATCTTGGCCCCCCTCCAAATGGTACATAAGAAAATGGCTGAATCAGGTCATCAAATCTTTCGGGTTTGAAACTCATTGGATCTTCGAAGTATTTTGGATCATAATGTGTTCCATATGCTGTCCACAGCACCTGCAACAAGAACTATCGACGTTTACATCAATTTATATTTTACGGACATGACTGTTTACCAGGGTACACACAAAAAATTCTTACCTTCCATCCTTTTGGGATCGTGTATCCATCGTACTCGATGTCCTGGATCGCTTTTCTGAAAGAACCGAAAATTGGTGGGAAGATCCTCATGCTCTCCCTCGCAACTTGCCATGTATACTTCATCTTCTTCAAATCTTCATAGGTAAGTCCATCTTTGCTGCTCATTATTATGTCCTGATGCTCTGTTTTATACAAATGATCATAGTTAGCAAATATAGTACTCCTTAGTGTCCCACTTTACTTGATGTTTTAAAAGATTTTACTAAAATTAAATAGTGTCATAAAATTATCAAACTAATTTTTTTAAGAAAAAGTAAGCCTTGTGAATGAAGCAGCTTGTGTCTCTAAGGGGCACTGTTTGCAAGCTCATCAAAAAGGACAAGAATTTTTTTTATTTTTTTTCCCAATAGCTATTCTTAAACACACTTTTACTATTAATATGAGTGTACTAGTTCTTTTCTTGAATTTCTAAAACAACAAAGTACATGTCTATAACTTTTATAATATTGCTCACCTTTTTGAAGAGTAGAATAACAATGTGGATGATGAGCCAACATTCTGAACGTCATGGCGATGGCGAAGGAGGTCGTGTCGTGCGCTGCAAATACAAGCAAGACGACATTGTCCGCCACCTCCGCCTCACTAATTTCGCCCCGAATAAGAGCAGCTACCAGCCTCGAAAACAAAATCCCTTCCCCTTCGCCCCCTCCTTCCTGCTTCTCCATTTCCTCCCTCTTCTTCCTTATTATCTCAATCAACATTCTCTCTATCGCTTTTCGCGCTTTCTTCGCCCGCCAAAATTTCGAACCAGGAAAGTTAACCGGGGCGGCAAACACGCCCTCCAACACCCTCTCAAACATTTCCAACATTCCGGGCTCCACCCCTATCCCCAACAAGCACTCCAACACAATAGTAAATGTCAAAACTTTAGCCAGATTATAAAGCTTAATACTCTTTTCGGCCCTATTCAAAATCTCCAGGTGCATTACCACCGTACTGCATATCTTAGGCACCAGAGCCTCCATGCCGGAAGGACTGAGGCTCGACGCCACAATGCCACGTAGGCAACGGTGCGCTTCCCCCCGTTTCTCCATGATTGAATTCTCACCCATCAATTGGACGGACGAAGACGGCCACGAACTAACCACTAGTTTGAACTCGTTCGATAGGAAGAACTTGTTGGATTCAGCTCCGTTAACTACCACCGTTTGATGGCCCATCAGGCTCGTTTTGAACGTCGGGCCGTGTTTCCGGATTCGGGCTTGGATGAACTCTTCGTATAACTTGTTCTTCTTCTGAGCTTTGTAGAAATCTATGGTTTCACCAATCCAGGGTAATCCCATTCTCCCTGGCGGTAGCTTTTTCTTGAGTTTGCTGTTGCCACTCTTGATGAATTTCAAAAGAAAAGCTAAGAGGATGGCAATGAGAAATGAAGAAGGCCAGTAAACAAGATATGTCATATCTAGAGCCATTGGTAATATGTAAAAATCTGGTGATGGTATCAATATATATATATATACATGTAAAAATGATATGCATGAGGAAGATAATAAACAAGTTGGTCAACCTTTCGACTAAAAATGTCGGCGAGTCATGCAATCATAAACATCCCAATCTCTCTCTCTACGCTATGAATCTTAAAAGTCGGTGAGCTATGCTTATTTAAAAAATTCACCATATTCATAAATTAAATATACTCCCTCTTTTCATGTTCATTTTGTCGTTTTCGTCTGTTACACCGTATATTTTTTATTTGCTTTTTTAGTTTTTTTTTTTAAATTACTATTCATTTTTTTATCATATTATTTATACTTTCACTTTACCTTAATCTGTGAGCAAAGTTTTGTATGAAAATAGTTCATGATAAATTTATCATGAATCAGTTTTAAAGTATCAAACATTTAACCAGGTGTATCAAAAATCTCATCAAAAGCTGAGGTTAGTTAAATCTTATATTGATCTCAACTTTTGGTACACCTGATGCATATTTTGATACACTTGACCAAATATTTGATACTTTAAAATAATTTCATGATAAACTTATCATGAATTATTTTTCACTCAATACCTAATTTAATCTGTGTACCCAAAAGCAACGAACAACTTATATTGAAACAGAGGAAGTATCTTTTTAGTAGAAGTCTCGTGTGTAATTGGTGTACAATGCATCCATTTAACTATTAAGAATGTTTATATTGAAAAGTGTGAGTTGATTGTACTAAAAGTTTATTATAAAAAAAATCTTAATTATTAAATGAATGTGTCGTGTCGTATATCAATTACACATGAGACGTTATATTTATAAGATTTATAATTTGATATACGAAGTAATTATTAATTTATTGCAATTCGGTTTATTAGGCTAATTTTCAACGTAGCTATCAATCATGTAGCATCATATATAAGCTCCAATGTCACATGAGATGTCGAAATTTAGCCCGAATGAATGACTTATATTTGATCTAATTTCCAATTTATAAAAATGTAAAATTAACACATTTATTTAATTTCCGTAATATTTTTTACTCATAGGCTGAATTCTCAACTTTTCATTTTCTTTAAAGAAAATAAAGTGAGATGAGCAAATTAATATTAGTAGAGTTGCTTTCATAAACAATAATCTGAAAAATATCTTACCTTCGTACTTGTAAATATATATAAATTAATTAATTAAATTCTTTAAGGATGATGCATCAAATTGAAGAGGACTTTAACTTCCACATCATTTTTAGTTATGTCGAAAATTAATTCGATTACATAAAATGATAATAAATAATTAATTTGTGCATCAAATTATAATCAATAAACACTTTAATTAAATGTCATGAATATTAATGCAATTAAACCGGTGCAATTTGATCATGGACAATTAGCGCGTATTAATTTAAAATCACACTTACTTCATCATTATACATCTGAAGAGCTAAGCTGGAAAATAAAATAATTACAAAAAAATTGCAGAATATTTAAAACAACAAATGTGGGCGGCAGAAGATTATAAGTCAAATAGGGATTGAATTAATACTTAATCAAGAGAGTATCCCTACATATCTGCTTGGTCTAATACTTTATTCTTTTAGCTGTAATAACTTCTGCTCGAAGTCAAACGAAGACGACGTGGCATTAGCCCATTGGCTCCTTTGTTTGAGAGAGAAAAATATTTAAATTGAATTCCTTAAGTGGATTAATTTTTTTTAAAGATTAAATAAATAGTTGACCAGTAAGGTATATATATTTAATTAGGGTATATAATTAAAAATGTTGAAACAGATGAAGTCGTGGATCTGAGTTTTTGATTATTTAAAATAATGACAACAAGGTTCAATCTAAGGGATCTTGCAACCAAATTAAATCCTAAAAGGAAATAACTGTAATTGCTTGAGAGTGTCATATATGTTGCTCAAAAGTATTAATGATTGTCTGCACCGTCCAAATCTTCCAAAGAGCTGTAAGAATTAAGCTTGATTATTAGATCAACTTGCATGCTCTTTTTTTTTCTTTTTGTGTTCCAATTTTATTCAACTATATTGGTAGGAAAACTGAAATATATTCATTCTCTTGGATTGAAAATACAATTCTTTAAAAAATACTAAAAATATTATGAGATTTAACATGTTAAGAAGTGACTATTTTCCAGATCACTCTTTTTTTTTTAAGGATAAAATTAAAATGCATTTTATTTTAAGTAATTAGAAATCAAATCGTGGTTCTTTTAACAAAAGAAAAAAAAATATACTCCCTCCATTCTGTAATAGTCTTCACACTTTTTTTTTTTATTTGTGAAGAGAATTTATGAAAAAAGTATGAAATTTATTGTAATACGGGGGAGTATAGTTTATCATATTACATATTTAATCTCGTATTTTATTTCATTATTTACTACACTTTTAGATTTTATCATATTTTGATGCATGATATTACATTATAAAAGGTAAGAAGCAAAATTAAAATATAACAAAAGTTCATCTCCAGTTAAATATATTCATCGTATAAAATTGATATCATTATATTTATTCAAGAATTACATTTATTAATAATATTATTATACTTATAAAATGATACAGTACTATTTATAGCATAGTTTGTCTTGTTTGCGTGTTTAATAATATTGAAAAAAATTCGAAATGATTCAAAAAAGTTATTAATTATAAATAGCTTCTGTGCAAAAAAAATTTTATACTTTTGTGAAAAAAAAAAATTATGTGCGCGTACAAAAATTTTGAACCAATTTTTAAATATGATACCAACATGTAAATATCCTAATAATATTTTTCTCTTTCTTAAAAAATAAAAATATATTCCTAGTATTTCTTATACTCTTATGTCCTCCAATTTTATTTTCATTTTTCTTTTTGGATTGTTAATCAATCTTATTCTCTTCTATTTTTTCAAAAATAAATCACACTCATAAATAAAAGTTGGGCCTTACAGTACTCCCATTTTTTTCTTTTTTTTTTCTACTTTGTTTAATATATCATATTTAATTTTTACTAAATACATGTCAAAAAAAAAAAACTAAATTCCGGAGGGAGAATATAAAATATAAATGTAGAGGTCGAAATATGGGTCCCACTCCAACCCATGGAGCTGATGAATAGAAGCGTGGTTAGGATTACTATTTTCTAGCCCAACTAAAATGTTTCAGGCCCAATATATATATGTTAGGCCCAAGTTAAATGCACCATTTATATTCAAAGTATACACACCTAAATATATAATTATAATTAATAATATGTTAAATATCCAATATGCCCCTCACCCACAATCATTCCCTTCCTAAAATCAAATTTAATTAACCACCATGCTCTTCATCCCTTCTCTTCCCACGTACCAATAATAGGTAACACTTTTTTGTAAGGAAAAAAAAAAATAGGGACAAAAAGTAAAATACTCATTCTAATAAAATAAAAAGATTTTTACCCACTTTCTTTTAAAAAAAAGTTTTCTACCCACTTTCATATAAAAATACACATATGCCCTTATTAAAGGCTATTTAATGTGTATATAATAAATATCAATTATTAATATATATTTAATTATTATTGTATTAATATTAATTTTTTATTAAAATTTTATTATTCATAATATTACTTAAAATTCAGTATTTTATAATTTAATCATATTTATTTATTTATTATTTACTAATTGTACGACTTTCAATAATTTTTGGTGTTTAATAAATAACTATAATCATTAATATTTATCTTTAATTGTATTAATATTAATAAACTTTAATTTAGTAATAATTGAATTTAGTGAAATTTTAAAATACAATAATGATTTATTAAAATTTAGATTTTAAAACTTAAGAGTATTAAGAGCATTTTAGGAAAAAAAGTATTAAGTGGGTAGAAAACTTTTTATTTAAAGGAAGTGGGTAAAAAACTTTTTGCTTTATTAGAATGGGTATTTTACCCAATTTCCACAAAAAAATATAGGTAACACTTTTTTTTGTAAGGAAACAAATTTTAGTTCCTTGAATTTAAACCTTGTGCCAAAAAAAATAAAATAAAATAGGTAACACTTTTTTTTGTAAGGAAACAAATTTAGTTCCTTGAATTTAAACCTTGTACCTGTTATCTTATATTGAAAATTCCAACACATACCATCTGGGGCTTGTCGATAATATGTTAAACATTTTGGACATCAATTTTATTTAAATCATTATCAAATTTTTTTCTTATCTCATTCATTTTTAAGTAGAATATTGGTTAATATTAACACATTATTGACAAATAATATTTCTCAATGAACTAAATAATTTTCTATCCGTATATCTTTCAAAAAAATTCTATTAACAATATAATTATATCTATAAATATATATATTATAGGGTATATATATTATGTATATAAACTATTATAAAAGGGTAATTTACAAATAGACCAAGCAAAAACCTCGTAAAAATATTTATTACTATGTACTAAATTATTTTAAATAATAGATAAATTTTAGATATGTATCTGAACATTTTTAAATATATATATACATATAAAGATATTATTTATTAAGATATTTACTAAAACATGTAAGGGGGCGCTTGTTTCAAATTTTTTAATGGTAATGAGAATAAAATTTTATTTTCCTTCTTTATCCTTACATATGTTGAATGAGAGTTTGTGTTCATGGAGTTACATCATTAGTATTGTGCTCCAATTTTGGAATAAGTTGACAAAAAAGAAAGTTGTTAATTGTGGTATTGGGATTGATTGAGGAGAATGATTATAGGATGAGATGAGAGTAATCAAATGAGGGTAATGATTACCTTATTTAGGAGGAAAATCAATGTTGTGTATCTCATTTGTTCTCATTATCTACTAAAATTACTATACATTTATCCTCACTCTCATTACCATTGAAGAATTTTCATACCAATCGCCCCCTAATAAATTATTATACACAAGGGCATATTATAACTAATAATAATATATTTATTGTAATAGTTATTAATATAAAGTATGATTATATATAGTTAACATCATGTGTTATATATATATATATATATATATATATATTACATGTGTAAAAGTACTGTTACCTAAAAATATTACACATGTTAAAGTATTATTTTAAAAGTATAAACTTTAAAAGTGTTATCCAAGAAGTATTACCTATATAAAAGTGTTACCTAAAAAGTGTCATTATATAAAAATATTACCTTAAAAGTGTTACTAATTCCTCTGTTTCAAATTAATTTGTACCCGTAGTAGTATACATGATTTAAAAAAAGTATTGTATATAAGTATTACATATTAATAAAGCGTTATATAAAATGTTACATAATGTATAAATTAGAAATATTTTAACATAATATGTTACGTAAACTACAAATATTACAGAGTATAAATACACATATTATTACTGCAAAATTATAAATCTAAAGTAAAATTAAGCCCACATAACCAACCAACCACATTATGTTATTTGCAGATGTATATATATATATATACATAACAGTTCAAATACATTCCATATTTTCTTGAGCCTTAAATGATCACCAAATTAACTCACTCTTTTTCATCCTCCATTATTGTATACAATTGCTGTCCCTAGCTGTCACTTCAACAACCCTCATCACCACATAAACACCAACTCTTGTAAATATTAATTATAATTATTAAAGATTTAATTTTGATAATTGGATTTGATATCTCCATTCAGAACATGCAGTTCAAATTGAGGGTGTAACGGGCAGGGGTTAAATTGAGATTCGAGGGTGTAACGGGCAGGGTGCATTCGATCAATTCCTGTGATAAGTCAATCTATACAGAACTTAGCACTTGAAATTAGTTCTTGATCCACTAATAGTGTGGATTACACAGGTCCTACAAATTAGTCGATTTTTGAACTGAATGAATATAAAAAATATCGTTTGAGAATTCTTAATTTAAGAGATAGATTAATTTGATTTAAAATTCGACAAAGTTAATTACGTGAATTCATACAACTTCAAATGAATTCATTAGTATTATTAAGAAATTAATACAAATGATAAATATTAAATATTTTTAGATAGATGTAATACTTTCATCATATCAATTAAGTGTAGCTCTCTTTAAATTCCAACTTTTAAAAGTGATAAATTTTTTAGAAGAATTGTTTAATCAGCTAATAGCGAAGTGTGGATTTGTTATCACTAATTATAGATTTTCAAATACAAGATCTGTCAAAAGTAGGACAGGCAGAATGCTAGGGTTTGAAACGTACGTACGTTATATATTCCACTAAAATCAATAAACTTTTCTCATTTTTGTGTTTTGCACCTACTTCTCAGCTACACCAATTAGTGAGATTCAATACACAAAATTATGCAGTAATGTGAGAGAGAGAGAGAGAGTTTATAACGCCAATTAATTAATTACTCCATTCGTCCCACTACAAGTTGCTCATTTTGATATTTTCGTCCGTCCCACTATATGTTGCTTATTTATTTTTTTACTTTTTTAAAAATTACTATTCATTTCTTTATTATTATTTTTAATATTTTTTTTATTATATTTTCACTTTTCTCAATAACATCACATATACTATATTAATACTTTTATACACTTCTTAATACTCGTGCCCAAAATGTATGAGCAACATACAAGAGGACGGAAGGAGTATAAATTTAGAAAGCAACAAGGGGTGTACGTACGAGAGAGATTATAATACTTATAAATTGTTTTTAACCAATCAAAATTAATTAATCATTTAGTACTGGAAAACTCTTACTATATATATATATAAATAAATTGGAATAAATTGAGACAGTTAGTAGAGCTAGTGTTAGCTAGATATAACTATTAAGCAACTCCCATATTGTACAAATATCATAAATTGTGCAATTCTTCTTGACATGTGCCATAATAAAAAAATAATTCACAACAATCATAACATGCAATGTGAGACATATATAGATGCCAATTTAAATGCACATACAACTAACCACGTAACTTGTCACCTGCTTATATTAATTTACTCTCTCTCTCTCTCTCTCTCTCTCTCTCTCTCTCATCCTCTTGATTTATATATATATACACCTAGCTTGCCTTCCTATTTTCATCAATTGCATCTTCATATATATATATATCACTCTACTTTCTCTCTCTTGTTTCATTTGAAAGGTAGCTATGGGTAGAAAGAGAAGCATGCAAGCATCATTAATCCTCATGTGGGCTGCATTGTTATTTCACTTTGTGCTTTCTGAGATGAACTTTGAGGATCAGAAGAACTTCTTCTTTCCAGATCCAAATGCAACTCCTCTCCCTCCTCCTACAGGTTTTTTTTTTTCCATTTATATATATATATATATATATTTTGCTTTAATTATATATGTTGCAATTAGATTTCTATGTTGATTAACTAATTAATTAGTGAATTTTTTTTCTAATAAACTGCTAAAAGTAGCTTTAGTGCATCATGTAATTCTAGTGTATATTCATGTCTGAAAAGTATATTTTTAAAAATATCTTTTTAATAGTAACATGTGTGACTTTTTAATACTATTTTGTAGTATAACTTTTCAAAACGTATTTAAACTATATGGTGCACTGAGTACCTAATAGACTCATTCACTATTTTATTATATATGTACAAATATTATATTTTTTAAACATAAAAGGTAAATTTGTTTTGCATTATGAATACGTGTTGCCCTTTCTTTAAATATAAATATGTTTTACTGATTAACTAAAAAGAGTTGAAAAAAAAGAAAAAGTGACATTTTTATAAATCCGTTGACAGTTTCTTACACACCACCAGCCGGGGGCCACTCAACCCCACCACCATCTCACGGCGGAGGAAGCCACGGAAGTACACCACCTGCTCACTGCAGTAGTCCACCAAGCGGTGGAGACAACCACCACCCATCCCCACCCACTAGTGGCGCCGGCGGTGGATACCGCCACTCCCCTCCAACCTCAACCCCAACTCCATCAATCACTATCCCTCCCCCAAGAATTCATGATCCCACCATCAGAACGCCACCCACACCGCCGTCATCGTTCGATCCAAGCTCTCCACCATTCACCTGCACGTGAGTTTTTCCATAATATAAGCGAATAATTTCATATTTTTTTATTAGTTCGAAAATTTAAAATGAGTTAAAATTATTTCAAGATAACTTGAGATCATTCACATTTTGAATTCGATTTTACTCATACTAAATTATTTATTCACTAGAACTTCTCTCACCGAAAAAAATAAAGTTAAAATCCAGTCAATTAATTTGATCAAGACATGTTAGAAAATAATGCTCCATCTATTCCACGGGAATTTAAACATTTTTTTTATTTAGATATCCCACATTAATTCGCACATTACTAAAAAATATATCAATTTACGTGTACACTCACAAAATATTTACACACATATTTACCTACAGATTACTATTTTATTTATAAAATATATTTTTAAAAAAAAAAATTATATCATTCCTTAGGGTGCAAATTCCTATGGGATGAAGGAAGTATAAATAATTTAATTAATTTCATATTTATTTATAATATTTTAACATTAAAGTGAAACTCATATAAGATTTCATACTATTTTGAGAAATATTACTCATTTTAATTACGTACATGCATGTGAAACTTTTTTTATTTTTCAATGGGTATATATATTTTTTAGACGTAAAATTAAATTAACCACGGCAGGTACTGGAAAAACCACCCGACGTTGGTATGGGGCATGCTTGGATGGTGGGGAAGCGTAGGGAGTGCGTTCGGCGTGTCGAGCACGCCGGGCGGCGTGGGAGCTAAGGCGAGCTTGCTCCAGGCTCTTTCCAACAGTCGGAGGGATGGCTACGGCGAACTTTACAGGGAAGGGACGGCGGCGCTGCTAAACTCCATGGCTCAGAGCAAGTTCCCTTACACCACCACACATGTTAGGGAAAGTTTCGTGGCGGCGCTTAGCTCCGATAAGGCTGCCTCGGCTCAGGCGCAGCTCTTCCAGCTGGCTAACGAGGGTAGGATCAAACCCAGGGATTGAAATAATTAAATAGCTAGTATATATTCTTTTATATATTTTATGTTGAAGATATATATATTATCTTATCGATTGTTGAATTCAGCTTATTTGATTGTTTTTGTGCTGCGTTTCTTTCACTTAATTGTGTGGAGTACTTAATTATTCTATCAACTGTAATGTTACATATCAGTAAAATTAATATATAGGACATCATGCTTCTTAATTTAATTTAAATTGTAAAAGTTGTTTTGTTTCTTCTTGCGTATTATACCAATCTAAAATATTAATTATATATGCATATATATTATATTCTTATACTTATACCGGACAATATTATAATTTTAAGCAGAAAAAAAATTGTCTATGATATAATTATTAGATTACATTTTATAGACAATTTCATTAGCATCCCTATATATGAATTTTTTTTCTTGTTTTCGTAGTCATATAAATAAATTTCGTGGTCAATGTTTTATTTTTTTGAAGTGAGTTGTGATTATTCAGTACAAATAATTGATAATCAAAAAATAAATTTAAATTACATACAAGAGACCTAGCTACTGTCTATAAATACACACAAAATATTGTACAAGAGAATTACTTTAATTTTTTTCCTCTAAAAATAGAGTGTTAATAAAACGGGTGGCACTGCAGCGTGCGTTGAGGGATGTTCCATACAACATTAAACCAGAATATATATATATATATATATGGCATTCATGACAAAAATTAATTAATTGATGGAAAGTTAGGCAGCTGTTAATGCTCATACTTATATCTATTGTTAATTATAGTGAGAGAGAGAGATAGATCGATGTTAGGACTAAGAGCTACGTACTATTCACCAATCAAACT
>JAPKLY010000150.1:137941-170431 GCA_026898435.1 Prunella vulgaris | reverse complement strand
CTTGAAGATATCGTAGGATATGTTTCACACCATTCCAATGTCTCCTCGTAGGGGAGGCACTGAACCTTGCAAGTAGATTGACTGCAAAGGCAATATCGGGCCTAGTGCAGTTTGCAAGATAGAGCAGTGCACCAATTACACTTAGATATGGAACTTCAGGTTCCAATAGCTCTTCGGTATCTTCTTTAGGTCTAAATGGGTCCTTTTCCAAATAAAGGGAACGGACAGCCATTGGAATGCTTAAAGGATGAGATTTATCCATATGGAATCTCTCCAACACTTTCTTTAGGTAAGCTGATTAGTGTATCAGTATTCCTTCAGGGAAATGCTCGATCTGCAGGCCGAGACAGAACTTGGTTTTACCCAAAGTTTTCATTTCAAATTCAGTTTTTAAGATTGAACTTGCTTCTTCAATCTCTTTCCTTGTTCCGATAATGTTTAGATCATCCACATACACCGAGAAGATGCAAAAACCATTAAGGGATTTCTTAGTAAAGACACAAGGAAAAGACTCGTTATTTATGTATTCCTTCTTCAGGAGGAATTCGCTTAGTCGATTATACCACATACGACCTGACTGTTTTAAGCCATATAACGAGTGTTGCAACTTAATGCTGAACATACTACGATGTTCGTTATTCCTCATTTGGGAATAGTTAATCCATCAGGGATTTTCATATAGATGTCAGAATCTAATGATCCGTATAAGTATGCGGTAATTATGTCCATTAACTGCGTTTAACTGCCAGGGATATATGACGGAACTGTATAATATTAACAACAGGAGTATTTGTTTGATCACATCAAACTCAATAATGGGTTACTGCGAAAAACCCTTAAGCTGTTAATCTCGCTTTGTATCTCTCAACTTCATTTTGTTTCGTATTAATACCCATTTATATCCTTCAGGGATAAAATGTTTAGGGGTATGTACGATAGAACAAAACAGTTTATTTTGCGAGTCTAGCTCTTCCATATTTACTTCTTTCTATTGCATCTAATCAAATTTAGATACTGGTACCAGATTTTAGAAAGAGCAACTATGGGTACGAAGATGTTGTCGACAACAGTGATATGTTTGTCTCCTGTGTTTATTTAAGATTCATGTAAACCAGATCTTGATCATTTCCCATTGATCTGGGTGTTCCGCAATCCTAGTATTTTGATTGCTATGTGCACGTGCTTTTTACTAGGATTTCTCGTCTTCAGGACGAATCTCTTCAGGAGATTTCATGAGTAACTGAATATATTATTAGCATTAATATACCATGGTTTTGTGTAAGGAGGTTCATTACGCTTCTGGCGTATAGGGGCATCCTTAACTATTCATAGTCACTTCATTTATAATCAGTAATGCATTTGATAATGCATCTGGCAGATTACTTGCTGATTATTGCAAGTTTATTTTCTTTTGAACTTTTGGTTCAAGTTTGACTAGTGCGTGGGCCTAAGTATTGAAGATCTTTTGTGTTCCACGTAATTTCACGGCATTTATTAATTGTGGTATTTTTCTCTCCCCCTAAGGCCGGAAATAGATCTTCGTCGAATGTGCAGTCAGCGAAACGGGCTGTAAACTGATCCCCAGTTAAAGGCTCGAGGTATTTAAGTATTGTGAGAGATACAAAATTAATGTAAATACCGAGTTTCCTTTGTGGGCCCATAGATGTTCGCTTATGTGGTGGTATTGGAACATACACTGCACAATCGAATGTACGCAGATGGGAAATGTTAGGTTCATTTCCACGCACGAGTTGAATAGGGGAATATTCATGATATGCAGTTGGTCGGAATTGGATTAGTGATGATGCATGTAAGATTGCATGCCCCCAACATGAAACAGGCAAGTTCGTTTTTTATAGTAGCGGTCTAGCGATTAATTTAAGACGTCTAATTAATGATTCAGCTAGACCATTTTGAGTATGAACATGAGGGACCGAATGCTCCACTTTGATTCCCAGTGCCATGCAAAAATCATCGAATGCCTTAGAGGTGAATTCACCGGCATTATCCATACGAATGGATTTAATAGGATGATCTGGGAATTGAGATCTCAACAGGATGATCTGTGCAATAAGCTTTGCAAAAGCAGTATTGCGAGTGGATAGCATGGTTACATAAGTCCACCGAGTGGATGCATCTATTAGGACCATAAAGTACTGAAATGGTCCAGATGCTGGGTGTATTGGTCCACAAATATCTCCTTGAATCCGTTCAAGGAATTTAGGAGATTCAGTTCTTACTTTACTACTAGAAGGACGAATTATGAGTTTACCCATTGTGCAAGCATCACATATGTATTCATTAACAGAAGGGATTCTGTTGTGTGTTATGTTATGGCCAGATGAATTACATAGAATCCGACGCATCATGGATTGTTCTGGATGTTTTAACCGCTCATGCCATAGTTTGAAAGAATTTGGATCATTAAATTTTAGATTAAGAGCTATATGGAGATTTGAGGGTCTGATGTATGTGTAATACAAGCCAGACTAGAAAGATGGAAGTTTTTCGACGATGTGTTTACGACAATTCAAATAGTGAGTCATCAACAGATATTCACTATTGTCCTCAGTATTTGTTTCAATGTGATAGCCATTCTGTCGAATGTCTTTGAAACTGAGGAGGGTACGCTTTGATTGTGGAAACAATAAAGCATTCTCGATTATTAATTCGGTACCCATAGGTAGAATGATCGAGGCTCTTCCGGAGCCAACGATTTGTATGTCGTCGTCGGAAATAGTAGTGACACTTCCTTTCTTTTCGGTTAATGTTTGGAAAAATTGTCTATCTTTTAAGATAGTATGTGTAGTAGCACTATCTACTAAGCACAACACATTAATCTCCATAAGCACTTAAGTGTATGTTTGGTTACGTTTAGATATGAGGAATGCTAAGGAGAGCCAAGATTACAGACGCTGATTGATCAGCCGCACAAGGGATCACTTAGGTCCTACTTTATCAAGAACGTATTAAATTTTGTAGTCAATAGTCATATGTTCACCCAAGAGGTCATCCTTTGTCTATATCAAAGCCTGCTTCTGGCAGGTTGGTGTGGTGTGATTCACCTTTAGGAGCTTTTCCCTTTTTGTCTTTAAGCATGCGTTGATATAGCTCCACTAGATGTTTTGGAGTTCGACACTGGCGAGACCAATGGTCGTCGCATCCACACTTGTGACAGAGTTGCTTGTTCTGTGTACCTGAGCTCGATGGTTTGTCTTGAGGTGCATTCTTTTCAGTTGCACTAGATTGTGCATTGTTGCGACCTCTACCTCTTCCCCTACCACGGCCTCGACTTCGGGTCGATCCGCGTCCCCCACTCGCCTCATTTCCTTTCCCACGTGTACGGCCTCTAGAGTTCCTCCGAGTAGCATGTGCTTCAGGCACAGCTTGTGAGCCAACCGGTCTAGTATTGTGATTTTTCATCAACAATTGGTTGTGCTTTTCTGCAACTAGAAGTGCAGAAATAAGATCGGAGTGTGTTTGATACTCTTTGGCCCTGTACTGCTGCTGGAGTACAAGGTTACTAGCATGGAATGTGGAAAGAGTTTTCTCGATCAACTGATCATCAGGGATCGGTTCACCGCACAGCTTGAGCTGTGAAACTATGCGATGTAGGGCGGAGTTGTACTCCGTCACAGACTTGAAGTCTTGGAAACGAAGTGTTGTCCAAGCATGTCTGGCTTCGGGGAGGATCACATTTTGTTGTTGTTGGAATCGATCCTGGAGGGATTTCCACAACATTGATGGATCTTTTTCAGTGAGGTATTCATTCTTAAGATCTTTGTGAAGATGATGTCTTAAGAAGATAAGAGCTTGTGCCTTTTGGGCAGTAGTGGATTTCCACCCTTGAGTGGTGGTGTCGGATAAGTCTTTTGAAGCTAAGTGGATTTCAACGTCTAAAGCCCATGTCAAGTAATTGTGGCCATCTAGTGCCAGTTCATCAAATTCGCGTTTGGTGATGTTTGACATTTTTGTTGCTACAAAGAAAAAGAACTAATAAATTTAGAATTTATTATTGTGTTGTAGCAATTTTTAAAAAAATAGGGCTTAAGAAAAAAATGCAATGACAATTTATTAAAAGGGGTGTATTTGATAAAGGATTGGGTGTATGACTTGTGAGACACATTTATTAATGGGACTTTAACCCAAAAATAATTATTGAATAAGGCCTTTAAAAAAAATGATGATTTGGGCTTTCATAATACCATTATGAATTTTTTATTAATGGGACAACAGGCCCAAAAATAATTGTTAGGATCCAAATTAATTAGGATCAACTAAAATAAAAATGCCCAATCAATTAATTAAAAAAATTGGTTCTGCCCATTTTAATACAAAAAAAAACGAATGCCCAGTTACTGGCCCAATTCAAAACAGCCCAATTGTTTTTTTTTTTTTTTGAAAAATTAAAGAAGCCCAAAACACAGAGGCCCATTTCGATTTTAAGGGTTTGTGTTCTGGAATATGAGCAGTGACTTGGTCATTGTGTCCAGAGAGAGATGGCGAAAAAATCGGCGTAAGAAATGGCGGAAAAATCGCCATCGTGCAGGCGATTTTGTCCAGCCGCCGTTTCAGCGCGAGGTCGACAAGATCGCACCGTCACCATCGCTGGGTCAGGCGTTGCGAGCGGTGGCTGTCGCACGTGTCGCGAGGCCAAATGACCTAGTCGTACCGGCGGCGTCGCAGCAGCTCAGGGAGCGCTGTCTCGGGGCATCGCCCTCGAGCGTCGTCGCTGCCGCTGCGGGCGCATCGTCGCCGCGGGCTGTGTCGACACGCAGAGCAGGGCGTTGAGCCGCCGTCGCGTGGGTCAGTCAAACAACGCCGTCAAGGTGTCGCTATCGACGTTCGTATCACAACGTGGTGCCGTCACGGCTCAGGGCCGGAGGCGCTGTCGTTCGCCGTCAAAGCCACTGCAGGGGCCGACGGCGTGGCGGACACGGGTAGGGCTCAATTTCGATTTCAGTTGGATTGTTTCGATTTCCGATTTTGGTTTTCAGAATTCCAAGTTTTGCAAAAAAGATTTGTTTCAGAAAACTGGTTCTGATTTTCGAAAAAAAAATTGGGAGAGATTTTGCAATTTCTGAAAACGATTTTGGTTTCGAAAACGTTTTGATCTGGATTGAAAAACTTTTGGTGTATTTTCGAAAAAGGGGTTTATCTCGATTCAGAAATTAATCGATCTGGGGACAGTAATTTTCGAAAAAAAAAATGAATCGATTTCGACAAAGGATTTCTGAAAAACTGAGTTTCTGTTTCGTAATAAACAGATTGAATTTAGGGGTTCGATCGGAGGGATCGAATTATTGGGAATCCAGGTTTTGTTAGGGTTTTATTATGCTCATCGAATCTGAAAGATACATAAAAGCATAAAACAGGGCATACGGATTCAAGGTATAAGCATATTCTAACAAAACAAATATGTCATGGTGTCAAAAAGTTCAGGGGACATATGAGGATTTTCATGCGTATTAATAGATATCAAAAATCGTATAATCAAAATTAAATAGAAATTTTCTGCAGATTAATCATGCGTATTAATCACATAAATTCATACATGAAATCGCAGATACCAAGGCATGAAGTTGCTATCAGATAATTGACATCGCAGATACAAGGCATGAAATTTTTCTCTCGCAAATTAATAATAAAGCAAAAAAAACTTACAGTAATTGCTAAATCCAAAAATTAATAATCTGATGGGTGAGGTTGAATCCAATCCGAAAAATTGTGCTAGAGCAATCCTCTCGTAAATCCTTAGCTCTCGTAGAGTCTCGTGCTGATAACGTGTTGTAATATTGAGAAGAAAGCGTAAAGCATAAAAGTAAATGGACAATATTGATGACCCAGTTCGTCACAAAGTGACTACGTCTGGGGGCGACCAAGCCAGGAGATTATACTATTAAGAACTGCCGTTACAATGAATGTGTAGAATAGTTAAGAATACAAAGGGAAGACATAATTTATAAGGATACCTAACCCTAAGTCTTGTGGGCTTAAAGCCCACTGGATATATCTAATATTATATCCATAAAATATAATAATATATTTACATATATTATAACATAAACTACACCTTTTATATTTTATTATTTAACTTATATATATTCATTTATTTTACTTTTTCTTAATATGTATGTGCAAGTCACCTTATGAAAATAATTCCGGAACAAAAGTAGTATTATTATACTAAAAATTTACTTCACAATAAATTAAGTTTTTAATACAGACAGGACAGCTTTTAATAATAATAAGAATATTTAAAAAAAATTACACGATATTCATAATATAAATAGATATATTCAAATAAAAATTATTGAAGGTCTTTAATCTGCCAAATGATTTATATGCAGAAAATGGGCAAATTACAAATCTGAGTTGGGTTTTGCTGTAAAACAGGATAAAAGTGCAAAACAGCAAAAACTAGGCATGATGAAGTGAAAGAAAGTTGAAAGAAATAAAGTGAGATTCATCTACATACATTTATATATTATATTATACACAACAAATACATCTTTTTTCATATATAGAATTTAATGTTTGTGGTTTCTAACTTCTAACACAAATTATTTACTTTGTAATAAAATAAAAGTAAGGGTGCAAATAGCATTTGACGGTCGGTGGGCGGTCGAGTGCCGTTAAGCGCTTAGGCGGTGCCAAGGTTTTTGTATTTTTTATTTTTTATTTTATAATATTAAAAAAAAATTCAAACATATATTAATAAAAATATACATTATATATGATAATTATAAATTTAAAACATAGTTAATAATCATCAAAAAATATAACAAGTCAACGAAATGTTAAAAACTATCATAATATGATATTGTCCAATTTCTAAATGAAACACAAAAAGAGCAAAATACATAGCACGAATAAATTATGAAGTAGTTCAATTAAATTTTTATTTTTTTAGTAATATAATAAATTATTTTTTATTTTTTGTTCCAACTTTTAAGTTGAAATAAAAATTAAAAAAGAAGAGTGATGATCATCTAGGCGATGTCAAGACGGTCTAGGCGGCCGCCTAGGTGGCCTCGATAGTGCCAAATGTGTTGGCGAATTTTTTTCGATAATTTGATCTTGGCATCGGCGGCCGAGAGCCTTCAAGCGCTCAGACGATCTCGACAACCGCCATTTACATCTATGAATAAAAGTCACTTGAAATTTAGGGAAATGCCACGTTTTGTATTGCTGGCATTAGCAAGTGCCAAACACATCACACAATAATCAAGTTCTAACACTGAATTTTTTATATAGGTTTATAGATAAATATTAGAATATCATTACTATTCCCCAATATTCTCTAAACAAACTTTATTTGCTAAATAAATACTAATAAAATGTAATTACAAAATACTTCGTCAATGCTATAAGAATTTACATTTTTTTTTATTTAAATATCCATATAAATTTTGTACACTATTGAAAAAATATCGATTTGAGTATGTGTTCATAAATTATACACTCTTACTTATATATCACATACTTTATTTTTTTAGGGTGTAAACTTTTTCTAACACAAGCAGTATGTATGCATATATTAGCTAGCTTTCCAAATGAATTATTAAAAAAATTGTATTATTACCTAATTAATATACATTTTTTAACAGAAAATATACGTTGTTTATTTTTTATTAAAAACTTGAACTATGTTTATTATTACTTTTCGTGGCTTGTTGCTTACTCATGTCTTTTCCTTGCTAACAAAATACCTTGCTAACAAAATATTAACAACGGATGATCATACTATGATACATAGCATGCATGAATAATTCAAAGATATATAAAATAAAATGACCTTAATGCTTTGAAAAAAAAAATTATTTTAAGCTCACCATATAATTGTATAATAATATAGTAAATTTTATGAATTAATTATTACTCATCTTTAATATTTAAATTTTGTACTTTTTTTAAATTTATTATACAAAATTTGCATACCCTAAAATAAAAATATTTTTTTAAGAAGCATCATATTTTTCCTGTATCAAGGGATAAGTCTGAAGAATAGCTAGGTTCAGTACATGCTAGTTTGCTACTCTATAAAAAACATTATGATGCGATCCATTTAAAGGGAACTTATTTCACAATATAAAGAGTACGTACCATAGAAGCTTATGGATGCCTATTAAATTGTGTTATATGGATGCCTATTAAATTGTGTTAGGTTGAGATAAGGTTATACTCACTTCCTCCCAATTCTTTCTTTTTATTTTTCCATTTCGAAACGTTCCAACTCTTTCTTCACACTTTAAAAAAAAAAAATTACACTCACAAAAGTCAATGAAATATACTTTTTATATTTTATTTAACTTCACACTCATATACTTCAGTCTTTTCTTAATATGTGTGCCCTGATCTTTTTGAAGAAAGACCTGAGACGGAAGGAGTAGTATTTATTATTTAATTTACAGTGGGATATTCGGTACTATTTTAAAGTAAATATATATAATTTTTATTATATTTAAAATTTATTTCTATTTTTAATGAATAGAACGCTAGATTAAATGAGTTTCAATGAAATATATTAGGAATACATAGTGTCTTGCATATATTTTACTATTATTTATAAAAATATACATACAAACTTTTCACACATATTAAAAAGTAAATATTTATTATATATATATATATATATAGTTTGAACATGTTGTTTTCACTTAATTCATATCTATGTTTTAAAAGTGGAAGCGGAAGTTGAACCACACATCCTTAATATTTGCGGTCGGACCAGTCGGATCTGGTCTAACCGTTGGTATTTGAACCAGTATGACATCATAATCAAATAATATGTAATTATATACAAAAATTAAAGACATTATAAATAGTTTTTCTCTAAAAATATTAAATTTTATGTACAAATTACTATAAAAATTAAATAAATATACATCTAATATTGTTATTTAAATTTCAATTTTAACCATCTAAATTAAATGTCAATATTTTACTAAAATTAGACCATATATCATAAAAATGTCAAATGTAAAATTGAGTTCACCAAATGTCTTAAAAATATCAAATATATAAGTTCATCAAATGTCCACGATTAACAACATAAAAAATATTTAATTTGAATGAATATCAAAATTAACACAATTAAAACTTGATCTCATGATTTCAAGTCCAAATTTCGTAGATGATTTAGTAGAAAGATGTGAAAATAATATTACGAATTTGGAGGAAAATAAGGATAAAAAATGTGATTGAGATAATATAAAACAAAAAATCAAATTTGAAAAATTGAGTTTCAATGAAAATTATAAATTGCAAAAAGAAATCCTTTAAAAAAAAAAAAGCAAAAGCGCCGAGTTGACCGGTCCAACCAGTGACCGGTCGGACCCGCTTTTGCTGCTTTTAACCGCTTTCTGAGCGCTTTAGAAATACAATAAATTAAAGAGATATAATACAATTAAATTCAATAAAGTTCGCAACATTAATTTAATAGAGTTCACCACAATTTAAAGTTCACCACAGTTTAAAATTTTACACAATATAAACTTAAAAAGAAAGTTCACTTAGATTTTACTTGGGTTTTATTTTTTTATTATATATATCAATGTTCTAAAAGTCGCTAGTCGCTAGTCGGTCGGACCGTTAGGATCTAGCGACTTGAGCGACTAGTCGGGGATTAGTAGGGGACTAATCGGAAGCACTAAAATGGTAATTATAATTAATTATTTAATAAATTAATAATACATTATAGATAAAATAAAATAAAAATTAATATTACCACCTTTCAATATTAAAATTATAAGTAATAACAACCATAAAACTCAAAATTTAATAAAGTGGTAATTTAAAAATCAAAAGAAAATTAATATTTCAGTTGTTTTAATTTTATTTTATTATAATTACTTAGGGTTTGCTAAAAAAAATTTAAAAGGGAGAAACATGCCTAATCGATAACGACTTAGTCGGCATTTAATCGTTATCTAGTCGGCATAGTCGCTGTCTAATTAATGGGCTCTAGGCGACAACTATTATCCTTAAACATTTTCTTTAGCGACTAGGTGTAAATCGGGTCGGTCAAGGGCCGACTAGCGACTAGTCGTTGATTAATCGGCCAAGTCGGCTGACTTTTAGAACAGTGATATATATAATATAATTAATATATTAATATATATAATATAATTAATATTTTTTTAATTAAAATTCGGTTCGTTCGGTTTTGATTATCCAGAACCAGACCGAACCGAATAGATCGAATTTTTAAAATTTTGGATCGAAAACCGAACCGATTTTTTTTTTACCGAACCGAACGGACCGAATTTCATCGGTTCAATTTGGTTTTTTCGATTTTGTGAATACCCCTAGTTCGGTATGTCGTCCAAGCTAGTCCGACCGGCCGGTCCAACCCACTTTTTAAAACATAGATTCATATGTGATTACTTTTTTTTTTCAAAATAAATACTACTATTAGTAAAATATCCTCTCTACATTCATGAAAAGTGATCCATATTATTTTACGAATCTATCCGCATAATCTTCACTTTCTAAAATAAAAATAATTATCTTTAATTATTTAATTTTCAAAATGCATTTATTTTCACCATTTATCGTTAATAGCTCACACATTTACACCATTTAGTTTGATTATAATATTTTTATTTTATACATATTATATGGTTTTTTATAATCTGTGTAAAAAAGCCTACAATTGAACGTGAGGAAATTAAGACAAAATTAAATTAAAAATTAATTAATTTTATTTTTTATGTGGGAAGGATTAAAAATAAAAAGTATTTGAATGTAACCAGGTATGTTAGCTCATCTGACCACCGGACTCTTCACTTGAGTGAGTGATCTGAGTTCGATTCCATTTGAAAATAAATTAGAGGGGAGATATAAGGTTGGACTTGGAGATATGGAGTGTAAGGAGATCTGGTGAATTAACTTCTAACTACTAACAACTACTCCCTCCGTCCATGATATTTAGTCTACATTAGTTGTGCACGGTTATTAAGAAAAAGTTGATGTTGATGTGTAAAAGTGAATGTATTAGTATAAAGAAGTGTTACTTATTAATAAAGTATTTGATGTGGTGTGTAAAAGTGAGTATATGTGTATAAAAAAATAAAAATAATGATTGAAAATTTTTCATTTTGGGTAGGTGGACTATTTATTGTGGACGGCTATTTAAGACAATCTGGATTGATTTTTATGGACGGAGGGAGTAACATTACCGGTAAAAAGAAAAAAAAGTATTTGAATGTATATTTTGTGAAATTAAATTGGGGAGAGGGAGGTAGGGTTGCAATCGATTAGTGTTATCAACCAATTTATCATTTCGAGGAGCTGAGGTGAAAGTAACAGTAGTCATCGCAGACAAGGTTTTTCCATAACAATAATAAATTTGGTGAGTTGGAGTTTGGACAACCCTCTTGGTTTCTGTTGCCTTTTTTATCCCAACACGTGCAACCCTCGTGCATGGCTGTCCTGGGATTTTATTTTTATAAAATAGTATTTCTGAATAAATTTATATATTTTCTTATAAGGATATATGTAAATTAAAGTAAAATATTTAAATAAGAAAGATATGTAATTTTTTTTTAAAATAGAGGTCGTAATATTTTTTTAGGTATAAATAAAAAAGACTCTTAAGCTATTAAATTTTAATTAAAAAGGTCTTAAAAATTAGTTTTATTTTAAAAAATATTTGAAATTATTAATTTTTATTTATTGGGTTCCTAAATTGTTTTTATTATTATAAAAGGTTCTTAAAGGATTCTCTCTATTCCACTTAAATTCTTCATTTTGCTGAATATGTATTGTAAAATAATTACTATATTAATTTTTTGAGCCAATGAATTAAGAATATTTTTAAATAAAGTAAATATTGTGAGTGTTTTTTTTTTTTTTTTGAGGTATAAATTTTGTTGTGGAACATCCTCAAGGATATTATGAATTTTATGCTGGGCCGGGTGAGTACAACTTTTGTTTCATAAATTTCTAAATTAATATTATTGAAATTAGTTAATTCATCATATTTAATAGAAAATATTAAATTAAATCAGAAAATTTGTAAATTTTCATTATCAGGAATCTTATAAAACAAGAATTAATAATTTAAGAACTTTTTAAAATGAAAATAATTTAAAAATCTTTCGAAATAAAAAGTAAAATTAATAGTTCAACGACTTTTTTATGCATTATATATACCTACTGTTTATTATTTAGGATTAGTTTTACTTTTTTAATTATTGATTAATTTTATTTTTCATAATTTGATATTAGCTTTTAAAAATTTTATAGTTCAAAAAATTAATTATGAAATCTTTTGGAGTCGTTTTATTAATATGACCATCTAAGTCATTCAAATCTAGCAAATTGAGGCTCATATGTGTCTCAACTAATATTTTGTGTGAAATTTATTCATAATATAAAATTAATGTTATTTTATATAATTATTAATATTGTTATATAATATTATGTTATATAATATTAATAATAAATATAATTATATTAATAAATATATATAATAATATAAATTTTATAAAATTAATTTATTTTAAATTTTGCTTCCGTAGAATTGAAAATAACGCCACACATGAGTTAGCTCAAATTCTTTGATTTGGATTCTCTCCATTTAATATTTCTTCCATTTTCTCCATTCAGTGTAAATGTCATCTATTATTATGGGTTTCATTCCATATATGTATATATTTATTAATTATTTTAATTATATATATATATATATATATATATATATATATATAATAGTGATGACATTTATACCGAAAAGAGAAAATTGATAAAATATCAAATGAAGGGGATCCAAATTCCAAAATTCTTCCCAAGATTTATGTAGAGGAGGATTTGACAACTGTTTGGTTTAAAATTTCCATTGGACACTTGCATTTTTTTATTAAGTAATAATACCAGCCCAATATTCAAATAGGGATAGTTAGAGGTAATTAGAACTCTATTATTTAAATTTTGAAATTGATATATGGAGAGAAAAAAAATTTATGGTGATTTTTTTTGTGGTGGGGGTGATGGTTTTTTTTTTGGGGATTACAGTTTCAGTAGGATTGCAGAGGAACTAGCTCACCTTGCCACCGGGCTCCTCACTTGAGTGAGTGACCTGAGTTCGATTCCCTTTGAGAACGAATTAGGAGGGAGATATAAGGATGAACTTGGAGATATTCTTGAGGTGTAAGGAGACTTGGTGAACTAACTTCTAACTACTAACAACTAATATTTACCGATAAAAAAAAAAGGTTGGAGTGCAGTTCCAAATTATTCTTCTCTTGTGGTGGTTGCAGTTCCAGTTTATAATGAGATAAAATAATATCACGTGGGTGGTGTTTAAAAAAAAACCCTATTGTAACTATTTATGTCAGAAAACTATATAATTGATTATCATAATTTAAAAAAAAAAAACTACCCAATAAATTTTACATTTTCATCCCATAAAATTTTAATCTTCATAGTATCTAAGAAAAATTTTTTAACCAGCAGCGTATTCAAAAATAATTTTATAAAATTTTATTATTAAAAAATATATTAATTAAATTTTAATATAAAATATAATACTAATATTTTATACAAAATGTATAATATGGTGAGGATTATATATTTATGGTGGATTTTCTTTTTTCAAAATGTACATAGTGTTAAATAAAAAATTATTGCATTTTTTAGTATCTAATTAAACTAGGGTTTCTATTTTTTTTCTTTTTTCTTTTCTGTAAAGGAATATTACTTTATTGTCCACTTCTAAATACATGTGGTCATCATCCATTATAATTCTCATGAAAAGTTGAAACAAAACAACTAGTTCTTACGTTGTGGAAGCTTTGAATTATCCTCGGCTCATAAAGCGATAAACGATAATGTACAAAAACAATAAATGATTGTCCCAACCTAAAATTGTCTCGTCATAGGTGGCATAGTCGCAAGTTTAAATAAAAATGTTTAGGTAATATATTATAAATGAGTAGATTTCAGAATTATGGTGAATTCGGCCATACGTGATTACTATCACTATTATAAAAATATATTTAATTTTTTTACAGTAATAATATATATGCATAACAGTGATAGTGAATATATATAACAGTGATAGTATATGCACTTGATAGTAATAATTGAAAATTCGAGTTCACTGTAAACTTGAGTTCTTATAAGTTTTTGTCATTATAAACACACACATATATATATATATGTGTGTGTGAAGTTATAAATTAAATAATTTTGACCTCTTATATGGTTTCTCTAAACTAAGATAAAAAAAAAAAAAAAAACTGCTCAATTAATATTTGAATAGTGAAAAAAATATAAAGTATCAATGTAATGCATAAAATTTACATATATTTAATAAAAATATGCACAAAATTATTTCATATTTTACAAAGTACCCCATTTTTATTTTATATATACAAGAATTAAATTATTATTTGACAAATAATAAAACATACATATTTTATCTTTTTCAATATAATTTGTAACACTAAATTTATAATTTAAAATCATATTATAAACTATTAAATATCTATTTTAAAATACTAAAAATAAATTTTAGAATAACTTATTTATAAATTTAACTCCCACAAGTGATATTGAAAATATTTTTATAAAATTTCCAAACAGGCACTAATCAGAAATACGTAGCTAGAATGATTCATCATTCAATTTATAAAATACTTGAAATTTGAAACTTAGAAAGAACGATGCTCAGGTTAAATTCTAAGGATAATTAAATTCGACAAAAGGAAGAAAATTATTCCTCCGTCCATAGGAATTTGTAAATTTTTTTTATCTGGACGTTCCATATTAATTTGTACAATACTAAAAAAAAAAAAAATTTTACGTGTATATACACAAAATTATACATATATTTACTCATCTATCACTATTATATGTATATAAATTTTTTTTAAAAAAATATGTCATTCCATTAAGTGTGAATTTCTAAGGAATAGAGGGGGGTTTTGTTTTAATTTTTTATAACTTGCATTAATATTTCAGCAATTTCGATGTTGTTCACTTATTCTGAATTAGTACAATCAAAATTTCATTCAGACCAAAACACAGCTCAATTTGTATTAATGTAATGCATGTTTTGACAATTTTATAATGACATACATGTTTAAATGAGTAAGTCTATTGTGGATCAGGTGCACCGTGCAATTCAAGTGTATTTTTAAAAGTTATACAATTTAAAATTGAAAAATTATACAAATATTAGTGAAAAGTTATACCATCAAAGATACACTTTTTAGTAATAACATATATAATTTTTCAATAATATTTTATGTAATTTTTTTAAAAATAAACTTGAGCTGCACGGTAATGCATATAAGACTATGCCTTTAAATAATGTTAATTGGCTGCTAATTACAGAACATATATATTCATGGAAAATATGTTAATGTCGTTATTCTTATTTTGTATGTATTCTGCTTTATTGGATTGTTTATAGGTTAGGCACCTTTTGAGATTTTTTTCCTTCTACTAAAAAAACGAGGGGATTTGAAAACAAATATCGAAATAACTTGTTTCTTTTTTTCGCCAAAATTCCACAATAATTTAATTTATGGAAATAACGAAATAGAAAGTTCGCTTTCACTTATGGATAGTAATAAAGAAATTGATCACGGTCACCATCTCATTAATTTCAATAAAATTGATTTCTTATACGTTTTTGTGATTAGGCACTAGATCCATTTAGGCGAGCAATCAGTTAGGTGAATTTTTTATATTTTTATTGTTAGGTTTATTAAAAAAATTAAACATATACTAAAAGTTGAATAGACTGAGAATTAATTCTAATGACTCATTTTTACACGTTCGAGTCCGCTGATCGTCCTCATCATCTCCTTGTTTGTGATATATATAAATATATTTGATTGAAAAAATTATACATATAATTAACCTTATATGTACATAAATTTGGGTAAAAGTGAAACATACATACATATATATAAATAATTAGAAAATTATTGATAATAATTTATTATGTAATTTTCTTTAAAAAAAATAGGATGCGTGGGTAGAGATGTTAAACGGGCTAGCCCTAACCTTAACGGACTTAGGGTTAAAAGGGTTAGAACCTTATCTGATTCGTTCTTAACGGTTCTCTATTATATGAGATCTAACCCTAACAATAGTGTTCCTCCGGCAAAACGGACCACAAACGGGCTATGTCACAAAAATAAAAATAAAAACTTAAATTTTAACATAAAATTCAAATAATGGTCATAAAATATTAATATTTAAACTAGAACCTAAACATTATTCATAATTTCGTTACACTTAATAAAAATAGTTCAATATAATTATAAATTTCAAACGCAATACTTAAAAGTTCAATATCAATATTTAAAATTTCAAATATCAATATATAAAATTAACATAATTCATAAATAGAATTTGGGGATAATTTCAATTGATAATAATAACTATATAATGAGTATTTTATATAGTTAATATTTTTTTTAAAAAAGTTATGCTGCTAGCTCGTGGGCTAATAGGATAGTGTTAAAAAAGTCTGAATTTAAATAGACCTATGAAAGTATATAGCCCTAACTTTGCACTATTAGAGTTAAAAGAATTGGTTCTATTAGCTTGATATCAAAATTAACATATCTAGACCTACGTGAGGAGGCCAAATTAAAAAAAATTCGACTATCGATTTTCGACTTTTGTACCTTTATTTATTGTTGTAAAAGAATGTTTTTATTGTTACTATTTTAATTAATTTATTCATGCTACTAAACTCTGATTCTAGGCATTATATACAAGATTTGGAACTAATTCAACCTAAATAGACGGGTGTAAATAAAAAATTAAGCACTTTGTCATATTCGTTCCTCTATGATAAACGTACATGTAGATTTTAAAAAACTCTACGACTTGAACAGATGCCATAATCAAATCAAATATTCTACCCCCATCCCCCACCACACACACATAAAAAAATCACTTTTTTTTATTAATCCACATAAAAAATTTCCTCTTTCAAGTTCCATAATATTTCTACTTTTTTCTTATTTTATTTATTATTTTAATATAATATTAATTTTTATTGAATTCTATGTCAAATTTAAAAAAAAAAATTATGGAGAGAGTATCAATAAAATAAAAAACTCAAGTTACCCCATGACTATTTACACGGCAAAATCACTTATAAGTCGACCAAAGCATAAAACTATTATCACCAACCAACTGAGAGATCCCCGACAACACCAACTAATATAAGCAAATAGAATTGACAAACAAAGCAACCATGACTAAGAAATCGCACTTTGTCATAAAAAATCTCAACCTAATTAAGTGAAATCTTAGAAGGAACAACCAACACCTTGAAGCTCATGATGATGCATCAATATTAAGATAAGGAAAAAAAAAACAAATTATATATATCATCGATGTTTTCTCCATTCGAATCGCCATAAAATGTATTTAAAGTTATAAATCGCTTGATCGTATAGTACAAAAACACAGTAAGGACCATCAAGTGGATGAAAATCAGACAAAATTTGATGAATATCACTTACACTACTATAAAACTTATTCGTAATATGAAATTCATATTATTATATTTATTGCGTGGAGTGAGTACCATACCTCGCAAACATGAGATATATTTCATTCCTTCAAAATAAGAATTCAAGACAGTGTAGTAACACCATAAGTATATTATTGCTATTATATATTAGTAGTATAACTGTGTAAGACATTAATTTTATTGAAAAATAGTTGAATTGAAAAGAGGAAGTATGTGAGGAAAAGGGCAAAGTAGAATTAAAACATTTTGGTCTTCTATTGTCGTTATCAATGGGGCAGAAGGGGTCGTGGGTGGGCCCAAACCCCAGCTCCTCCAGTGGAACGGTTGTCGCCATCATGATATGCATGTATGGTACATGCAACATACACATGTATATCATGTGCATGTGATACTTATTATCACTAATATATAATCAGACAGACTAGTTCATCTGTCCACCGGACTCCTCACTTGAGTGAGTAACATGGTTTCGATTTTCTTTGGAAAGGAATTAAGCGAGATATAAAATTGGCATGATGATATTGAGGGAGATATAAGGTTAGTTTAAAGTATTTTAGAGACTTGACGATCTAATTTGTAACTACTAACAATAAACATTTATCGATAACTAAAAGGGTGACTTATATATTGGTTCACAAAATCTGCATAAAAGTGTAAATTTTTCTGCACAGAAATATATATTTTTTTTTCACAAAATCAATTTATAATTTTTGTCAATTTTATAAACCATTTTATAATTTTCCAAAAAAACTACTACCACAAATATGCATACGTATATACTAAGTACTAACGTACGCCGGTCCAGTCAATGTTTGCAAACCCCACTCCGCACCCACCCACCTCAGATTCCCCACACAAGAAAAAGAAGAGACAGAAGGAAGAAAAAGGGGAGAGAGAGAGAGAGAGAGAGAGAGAGAGAGAATAATGATAAAGAGTTGTTCACTGGCGCGCTGCAGAAACTAGGGTTATACATCTGGCCTCTTACAATTATATGATTATTGATCAAAACTTTAATGTAATTTATTTATTTTTTGTTTTAAATAAAGAAATAGTTTTATGAGAATTACAAAATGTTAAATAAATATAGAAATATACAGAGACGACAATGGGTCAGTGTAAAGCGTTATCTAAAATTTTATGTTCGTCCCGCCCCATTGCCCCGTTGCGGGACAGAATAAAAATGATGCACTATATTTTTCAAATTATATTTAACAAAAATAATTTTAACTATATTTTTGTATATTATAAAATATTACATATTTATTTAATATATATACTTTGAGGCATGATAAGACGGGGCGGGACAGTATGCAAACTCATGTCTGTTCTGCCCCATGTACAGGGCGGGACGGGGCTATCCAATTTTCAGGATGGGGCGGGACGGAACTGCCCAAACGGAGCATGAATGAATCATTTTGTCATCTCTAGGATTAATTTTGTTTGGGTTAAATATATTAATGGATGAATTTTATATATTTAGTAAGATCATTTTATTTTAAATATATAACTTTTAAAAGATTACTTATTTTTAAATTTTCTTGTATTTTAAATTACTCTATCAAAATACCACCTAAGTGAATTATTTGCACTTCTCTCTACTAATTCTGACTTTTAAATGAAATGAAATTTCTTTTATGGTATCAAATTTTAAATTCACCTATGTTGTGAGTTCTATTTAGTGTATAAATGAGATAATGGATAAATTTCACACCTTTCTTCAAGTTCTTAGTTAGATAATTGTATTATTGAAACTATACGCAAATGAATAATTAAGTACATACTATAGTAGTATAATTCTTGAAACGTTATTTTGTTTATGAATTCATACGTACGAAATATCATATATATGTTAATTAATTATCTTTAAAATATTATTGGGTTTTAAATTTTTATTTAGTTTCGGCTAACAAAATGTATATATTCGTCTTAATTATTTTATTGACTAAATCAGTATTTTGGGCACAATTGTTTAATGTTTATTTCACGAAGTTCTACACATCATTATATTTTAAAAGTTTCTCAACTTTTACACTAGCACATTTTATTTATAAGTTTCTCGACTTTTAACCCTAAGTAATAACATTTTGGCAAGACATGCATGCTTTCATGGTGTAATTAATTTGATCCGATCGACATTAATCTCTTATATATATATATATATATAATTATAATTATATATATAATTGTAGGAATCCAATTTGGATCACTCACTCAAGTGAGAAGACCATGACCAAATAACCTAGGTCATTCACTCAAGCGTTCTACAATATATATAGTCGAATTATATATATTGATAATGTTTGTAGAATTAAAATATAAGTTTTAATGCTAAGGGCCAATTTACATGAGTTTTTATATATTTTAAGTAGTATATATACATATATATATAAAGTAAATTTTCATATTAATGTATATTTAAGTACTCAGTTGGAAAATAGATAACAAAAGGATTGAAATTCATTTATATATTCCAGATAAGAATAACTCAAAGTGAGAAAGTGTTGCAAAGTATCATTTGACACTTTAAATTTAAAAATTTAAAGTTACTCTATTGTCAACATTTAAAGTCAAGGAATTAAAAAATCTGTCGTTCACGTAAAGGTATATGATAAAAACTTTGTATAAAAAAAAAAATTCTCTAAACAAAAATTAACATTAATCTCATTTAAAATGTGAACGTCTTCAATTAAAATGAGTATATACCCGTTCATAGATGAAATTGATTGATTCACTCTTAACTTAAAATATGTCACTTATTAATTAAAAAATTACAAAAATTTTAATAAAAAATTACAAAATTTTTAATAAAAAATAATAATATTTTTATTAATAGTGATCTATCATTTTTCTTTTAAAAATATAGTCACATATTTTGTAATTCTATCACTTTTTTATTTTTAATTTGATCTGTCACATACTGTAAAACGATCTCTCAAAATTTTTTCCAACTATAATTTATCGAGTAGGTCTCTTGTGCACCAAGTATATTATGCAACTCAAGTTCATTTTTAAAAAGTTACACAAAATATTACTGAAAAAGCACACATATTGTTATTACTAAAAAATGCTTTTAAATATATATTTTTCAATAAATAATGCGTGTGAATTTTTCAATAATAAATTATGCAACTTTTTAAAAATACTCTTAAATTACACGATGCTCAAAATATATTATCAAACTAATTACGTCTCTAATTACGGACACTTACCTCTCCTTTTCTCTTGATTACGTTGCCTTAATGGATATGCTTTTTATCTAGAGTAATTGTACAAACTTTAGGTAAAGATAAAGTAAAAAAGATTAATTGTTTTACATTTTGAGGAATATATGGTTCTTTTGTAGATATAGGACGCCTATTTAGGTTTTTTTTTTAAGTATTTTATCTTGAGTCACGCCCTCCTTAAAATTTATTCGTGGTAAAAAAAATGGAATTATTATATTTATTTATTATTATTATAGTATTCATTATTGTTTTTATCAACTGTATCCATAATATTTAATGATATGTCATTACTTTATAAATACAATAGCATCACTAAATATATAAATAATATAATTTTATATCATGAGGTGTTTTATTCTTCTGTCGATAAGAGCTTTGGGAGTCATCAGCCTATTATTCCCCCGCACTTTTGACCCGTTGCGCGGGAGTCCTTTACCAAATCGGCATTGCTCCTACCGTAAATATTTCTGGTTGATTTCAATCATATCTAAAACAAATCTACAACAAAAAATACATATGAACGATGGAATCTAGAAAATCATACGCATATCTTTTACAGTAAAACTCATCTAATTATCTTCAATGTGGAACTCGGATGAAACAATGGAGGTTACATTGAATATGAGGAAACTTATAATTGAGATGTATATTATCAAATTAAAAATTTAATAAATTAAGATTTGTTAAATTAGAGTACATTTAAGAGGAGTTATGGATATAAGTGGTTTCTTTCTTTTCTTTTTCTTTTTTAATAGATAATCAAATAATAATAAAACAATTTGTTTAGAAAAATTAAATTAATATGCTATTCAATTTGAATATAATATAAATATCAATGTTTACAAATATCAATTAAGGTAGCTATGATTTAAAAAATGTTTTATTTTCTTTTTTAAATTTTAGCCATATAAAATGGAAAAAAAATTATTATTATAATTTAAAGATAATATAAATATATAAATATTCACAAATTTTGATATCTTTAATTATTTTTTTAATTATAATTTTCATAATTATTTCTTAATTTCTGCATGTGTATTGTATGTATATGTGTTTCTATTTTATCTTTCTATTCTTTTTCTATATACATGCGTATAAGTTACAACAATGTATATTGTTGAAAATGACTGTTTTTATTTTTAAAAAAACATATATTTTATTAGAAATATGAGGATATATGGTTTTGAATTTTTAAAAACAAACTCCCAAATTTTCAGGCCTCAAACTGCACAAAAGGAATAATCCCCAATAAACCACGATTTTGATTGAAAAAAACTAAAGAAAATACAAAACATCTCAATCTATAGTTGTTATAAATATATACTATATATATATATATATAAAAGACATGAAGAGAGAGTTGAGACTTATGCAAAAGAGAGTATTCCATAGATTGATGAGATCATCATCCTATGAATGTTAATTTTAATCATTATGTGATAAGCGTCACATCATCAATCGCTGCTAGTGTGTATACCGACTGATTTTAATTTTGATAAATACAATTTTTGTTTTCCTATTTTAATAATTTATTCTAAAAATTTCTCAATAAAAATAAATTTGTCAAAAATTTGTATGCTAAAATATTCTAGGTCTTGGAGAAAAATTATATATATAAATAAATAAATATATATAGTATGCATTAATGTACGTATGCATATTGAGTAATTATGAATGTGATGTTGTTGTGATACGTATAAAAATGAAACTGTTGTACTCATGGGAGGGGGGGTAGGGTAGGGGTGGGTTATGATAGGTCACTTTCAGTCGTAAATAGGGAGAGCTGAAAATGGGGATTGACACCCCATCATACACACCACGCCCTCACCCTCCTCCACCTTTCGAGCGGGAAACTCATTAACAATTCCCTTCTCTCTCTCTCTAGAAGAGTACCTGACCTGACCTCCTCAATAACTCTAAATTAATCTCTCCTCTCTATTTTCATTTTTCCCATGGATTCTACGTCTGCTTTCTAAGCTGTATATGTGCTTGTTTTAATCCTGTGATTTTCTGTGGGTCTTTTGCGCTTCACTTTCTCTCTCTAGGCAGCTGCTATTGTACAAATCTGTTACTTTTAACTCCCCACTTTCCCAGGATTTCTCTGATTACACCTCGCAAAATCTGTATACCTCTTTAATTTCTTCATGTTTCTGTGTTTATTCGCCTATTTATAGTTCTCTTTCTCTCTCTAGAGATGCAATGTGGTTTTTCCATCAGGTAAGCCGTTAAATACTGTCGATTATCCGAATCTGCGGTGCGGATTTTCACCATAACCGTTTGTTAATTGTTTTCCAGAGAATATGCGTCGAGGATGCGGAGTGTCAACGTGGTGAAATGCTGGCCGTTCGATGAAGCCGTCGACGGGGAGACCGTGAAATCGCTGCTACCTCCGATCACCGTCAGGAAATTCACCTGGTGGCTCGATGAGCTCCAGCACACGCCTCCTGATTCACCTCAAAAATCTGCAAAGAAGAGAGAGAAATCTTCGAAGCTAAAAGCCCCAAAAAAGAGATCAATCGTCGAGATTTTCGCGGTGGCGCCGCCCGTCGAGGACAACGAGGAAATTAACTCCGGCACCGGAGATCCGTCTATCAAACAAGAAAAAAAGAAGAATAAGAGCACAGATGTTGCCTTGAGAGTAGTCAAGAAAATAAAGAAAATAAGGAATCAATCGTCTCCAAACAAGGTACACACGCCTCCCTCTCTCTCTCTATTATCATAAATCGCCATTTAAATCTCAACACTTAATTTGCCAAAAATAAAAATTAAAAAAATTAAGCATAAAATATAAAGTTCTCTACAGTTGGTTCAGTCCAATTCCTGAATTTTAGTACAGTACATCAGACCACACTGCATTTTCCCACAGCACTATTGAGCTGAAAAAGCTGGTGAAAGCAATATCTTTACAGCGCTAGTTGATTTGTGTGGCAATTGAGGATCAGTATAAAGAGAGATAAAGTTAATGAACAGGAGAATGTGGTTAACAAGTTTATAGGGATGGGGTTATGGTACTCTAGCTGTGATGTACGGTTTTGGACAGAAGCATTTTATGAGTTGAAAGCCTTCTCTATTAATTATGTTGTTTTCTTTTTCTACTGTTTTCTCTCGAGCAATCATTGTCGTGACATCTAAGGGAATTTTTATATGGGAGAGTTTTGATCTTGCTGTCTCCTCTTAATACTATTAGGGATAAGAATTTTGGGAATTTATATTACTAAATATTAGGCATTTTTTTATGAACTAGGTTTAGTTCAAGATTAATTTGGGTGGTTTGCTTGTGTAATCAAGGGTTTTTGGAAGGGTTGGTTGATTCTTGAGTTATGTAGTATTAGATTGATTAGGCATGTATACAATTATTTTTTGTTTTTTATTTTATGGTAAGATTATCGGATTCTAGGTATTTGGTTTCAATGAACTAATTTTAGGATCACGAATCGATAATTGATATGTTATCTCAAGTGCATATATAGTATTAGTTTTTACAAGCAATAGTATTAGTGGTGTAAGGGGATATAAGACTTTGCCACATAGCGAACTAATGTAGCTTCATATGAATCAAATGGAGGATGATCAGCCTAACTTAATTTGAACAAGGGAGGGAATTATGGCGTACTTGTAAAATTTAAATTAATTTGATTTGTCAGTGGAAAAACCTTGCATATTTCTTCAATTGAGTTGGTGAAAGGCAAGTTTATGTGGTGCTAATCTTGAAAAAGTGAAAATGTAGGGATGTGTTTGTAAATAGGTACCTCGTGTGGGCACTCCTTTTCTTGTGGGTGCATATAATAAGGGCTTGATAGCGTACAAGCTTAGATCCTTTTTGGTCAAGTTGACACATAAAATAATAGCTTTCAATATAGAAATCATCTATTAGATCACAATAAAAGTACTCCCCACATATATCTCAGGTCATAGTCTAATGTGGAGGGGATTAAATATGTTTAATATAAAATCTGAATACTTTAGTCATCAATTTCTAGATTTTGGAAAGAAATTCTGTCATATACACAAGATGTCCATAACTGTTTCTATACATTCTAATTAATAATTATACGGTGTTAGGCCTGTTTCTATACATTCTAATTAATAATTATACGGTGTTAGGCTTGGCAGTAGGACATAATTCAGATTCCTCGTAGGGATTCGCCCCGAATGCATGCATTACTATATGCAGGAAACTATCAAACACAGAATCCTAACAAGATAATAGTCATATCATTTAATCATAAAAGGAAAAAGGAGGCAAGATTTATGAATTTGCTACATTATTTTTGTGTTTTAGTCTTGATGGATTTGTGGGTTTCGTATTTACCTCTGGGGCTCTCTATTATTGATGTGATGCATTACGAAGTGTGACTGACCACCTTTTATTCAAGTAACTTGAAGTATTTTATCATGAATGATATTCACATTTTTTGGAAGCTTTGTCAGGAGAATTCTAATAAACTCAAACTGCAAGTTCAAGACAAAGCTACCGGAACATCACACGGCAACGATTTGGAGCTTAACTTTCGTGATTGTGAAGCTTTTAAGTCGGTTAAAGAAAACCCACATCATGGTTTTCCTGTGCGTGGCATTTTGAAGAATAATGGAGACACATTTCCTGTACAGCAGTCGATGAAATGCATCTTGCAGGAGGCTATTCATGTGAATCATTGTAGCACAAATATGGTAAACAAACATGTCACTTTCTCCGACCAGGATGAAACCATTGTAAGTGATAATGCTTCTGTCAGAATTGATAAGGAAGTAGGTGATGGGCCAGCGACAAACGAGCACTTGACTACATGTATTGTGGATCCAACTGCCTTCACGAGGCGGATCAACGAAGAGGGACAAACTAGAATACCTCAGAGAAGTTTGCTGCATCATGCTAATCAAGGTTGGTGTGCTGGTGGCCTCAGTGATGCCCCACGTGATCCAATGGATGTTTGTCCTCAGTTCTTTCGTATGCCTCTGGATGGATATTACAACAGTCCAAATTTCGAGGTGATTAGGAATTCATCAAACTCTGCGTATAGAAGACCTCGTCCCGTCCCTCCTCTGCAATTTGAGGAACATCTGAGAACATACATCGAGCCTCCGGTGGCTAACCTGTTTGATATGGAGAAAAGAAAGCAAACTTTCTCAGAAAATGTTCATTCTTTCCAGTTTCAATCACTTCCACATTTCCCCCCAAAGGATTTTGTTGGATTGCCTCTCAATTCACAGGGAGAGTTGATTAGGTCGAACTCAAGTGCGAAAACGGACGTTAACCAGATGATGAATCCAACAGGAAACACCATCTCAAGTTGCTACGACCATCACTCAAAGCTGGGAATGAACCAGTTGAATCTGTTTCCTGTTGAGAGCTATGTGAAAGAGAATCCTGTAACTGTTGTTCCTTCAAGATTGAGCATCATTGAATCTCAAAGTGGAAGAAATACGAGCCTTGACATGGATTTTGTTGAAGTAAATTATCGTTCCTTCCATGATTCAGGCAACATCATGTGGAGAGATGAACAAATTCATAGGATTCCTGAAAATCAATCAACGATGCGTTTGATGGGTAAAGAGTTTAAGGTTGGTGAGTCCGGCACTCAAGGATCCGAGGATGGACATATTTGGAAGGATAAACAGATCATAGATCAGAATGAACCATCTTTAGGGAAACTCAGAGAGACATTATTTTTTCCATTAGACAGCAAGTGTGCTATCCCGCAGTTTGATCATCGAGCTAGTCCTATCTACCCAAGTGTATTTGTTGCAAGAAAAACTAACCCCCTTCAAAAATCATATCCTAGCGTTGCTCCAGCTACCTTTTACAACAATGAGGCGTTCTCTGAGCCCTTACCTAGTGGATTTGAGTCTCGTTTGTTTACCCTTGATCAGGAAGCATGTTCTTATGTAATCCCTACTTCCATGCAGCTGAAAAACAACCAGAATCTGCATCAAGCTCCAATCTCAGCCATCAGATTTCCTTTCCTGCACCCTGATCTTGATGAACGAGCCAGATATTGGATTCGAAAATCTGTGAAACAGCAGTTTGATGTTAAGGAAAGGGAAACACTTTTATGTAGCAATCAATCTTGTAATATAGGCCATAATCATCCATACCTGGAGCCTGGAACTAGTCATGGAACTGATTCTTCAGAACGGGATGATTTTCATATCTTCTTTCCTTTGCCATCTGTCTCAGCTTCGCAAGCATCTGTTGCTCCATCTTCCATGCCTTATTATCCTGGAATGTTGATGCAAAAACGTCACGTGAATCAGAAAAAATTCAAAGAAAGGACAAAAAAGGGATCTAAATCTCAACTTTCAGCTCTGTCAAATGTTCAATTTAAGCCCTTCAGGATGCCTGCTTTTGGATCTCATGAATATACACAATGTGGTATTAGAAAGCCAACTGCTCGCGCTAACTTTGACGGTAGCGTTGATCATATAGAAGACAGGTTTGGATCATATCCGGTCATGAATAAATCAAGATTTGTCATGTGTGGTGAGTATGAGGCTGATAAGGATGAACGGACAATCTCTCGTTGTTGGATGGATTCCCATGTCGATAGTGCAAGAATGGGTCCGATTAAGCTGAGTGGTGGAGCAAAGCATATACTCAAAACCTATAAACAGAAGGATCAGAGTTGCTCCACTTCCATAGATCAAGAAATCTCTCTGTCTGCATCAAACAAGTATTTCAGATTTCCAGAATATGAAAATTCAGCAAAGATTTGCAGGTTTATTATAGACATTTTACTTCCACAATCTTCAAGCATATATATCCACATTGTTCACTTATTTAAAAGAATCTTTGTTTATGAAACATAGGAAAACTCCTGTTTTCGACTTGTGATTTTGCTCATGCTTCAAAGGCAATCAACATAACTCGTGGTAGTAGCTTGTTGTGCCATCAACAGAAGCTCAACTGGGAGGACTATCGAGCGAAGAAAGATACCGTGAAGGCCTCGTTGTTGAGGACCCTCGAAAATCAATGTCAAGACATGGAGCTGCATGATATTCATAAGTTTTAAGAGACCTGAGGATAAGCTGTTTCAAGTAGCTCTTTTTAATTTGGTTTCGTTCCAGCTTTTAAATGTCTGTAATAAAACTAGATTTTGGTGTAAGGATGCTAATAAATTATGCTGTCACTATGACTAACCTTTGCAGATCAATGTATCAGGATCACTGTAAAGAAACTGAACATGGTTTTTGTTGTATTAAATCTTTGATAAATGGCTGCTTATGTACACTGTTAAGTTTGGCAAATTTCCAAATGAGACGACGAATTCAAATTAAATATATTTTTATTCACTAATTCTATTTGACTTTAGCTTTGTCCATCATTCATAACTACTGTTTGACCCAAGGAGCAGGCTCTCTTGAAATTAATCTACTTCACAATTTGTCACATCTTATATTGGATTTGGGGCTTTTTTTTTTTTTTTTTTTTTATCAAAAAAAATATTAATAATAAGTTTTTAATACAACAACACAATAAAAATTCTAGCAAAAATGAGAAAGGCATTGTCTACAAATTATCACCTATACAAGAACTTGGATTTAGGAATGATTTTCAATCTAACAGAACCATGACCATAATATTGCTCTAATTTCATCTACCAATCTATTTGGATCCGACGACATCACATTAACAAAGCATGACTCGTTTCACCCTTTCCAAATACTCCATACTATACAAATTCAAAGAGAATAGGTTGTCTTCGACTACTTCACATGCCCAAGAGTTTTCAACCGTTCTGTGAGTTATTGTAGTTGATAGAATTTTGCTTGAGGGGAAGAGAATACCAACATTGGTAGACATGGTTTTTTATGAAATATCAAGGAAAATAACAGAGATACAATGGAATGTAAAAAAAAAAGAGCGTAACTTTTCAATTAAATCTTGTATACTTTTTTTTTTTTGTTAAAACTTGTGAAACTTTTAATGTTAGTTGAATTAACTTTTATTTATAGTCGACACAATAGTCTTAATATCGAACTTGGAGGCCCTCTAATTTTTTTTTTATTATATTAAGTAAGAACTTTTCAATGTTACTAAGGTAAACTTTTCATTTTTGAGTGAGATGATTTTTCAGTGCTAGCCCGCCTGTTAATATGAACTTTTTAGTACTACTAAGATTAACTTTTCACTATTTAGTGAGATATTTTTTAGTGTTAATTGAATTAAAATTTATTTGTAATTCAATTAATTTTTTTTAGTATATTAGCATAAAATTTTTAGTGTTAGGAACTTAAACTCTTCATTATTGAATAAGATAATTTTTCAGTGTTAACTAATTTAATTTTTTTTATAACCCAACATATATATTTTATTATGTTAGCATGAATTATTCATTATTAGAAAATTTAACTTTGATTATTAAAACTTTTCAGTGCTAATTGATTTAACTTTTAATTGTAGACCAGTATACTTGAAAAGTGATGACTAGATTTTGTAATTTTCTTCAACCATTACAATTGAGTGTGATGTGAAATATAACAAAAGACAATGACAAAAAAAATTAATTAGAAAATGGGACGGGAAAACATTGACGTGGCCTTCATAAGGCGATTACTAGAAGTACAAAGTTGAAAGGGCCCAATTCTATAAAGAGTAAAAATAAATTTGACCTCAGCAAAAATTAAATTTGCGTCACTTAGGTATAATAAAAAAAAGAGTAGGTATTGTGTGAAAATAGTTTATGATAAGCTTATTACAAAAAAATTTAATGTATCAAATATCTGATCAAGTGTATTAAAATATTCATCAGGTGTATTAAAAGTTAAATCCAATAAATAAATTTTATTGACATAAACTTTTAATACACCTGATGAGATTTTTGATACACCTAATTAAATATTTGATACTTTAAAACTTATTCATAATAAGCTTATCATGAACCATTTTCATACAATACTTTCTCTAAAAGAAATTGCCAATCATAATATTTAACGATGATAGCTATTCGGGTCAAATTGACTCAATTAAGGTGTACGTAAGATCTACTTTATTAAAATCATACTATTAAGTGATAGACAGATCTTGGATGACATAGTGGTTCTCAACGAGTTGATTGACGAAACAAAGAAGAAGAGACTCAGAAGAATAATCTTCAAAGCTGATTTTGCAAAGGCATATGACACATTTGATTGGGAGTTCCTAAAGGAAATGATGATTGGTTTGAACTTTTCTGCAAAATGGTGTTCATGGATTATGGAGTGTGTTTCGACAACTTCTGCTTCGGTTTTGGTCAATGAAAGTCCAGCTGAAATATTCAATTTGGAAAGGGGGTTGAGACAAGGGGATCCTTTATCCCCTTTTCTTTATCTCATAGTTGCTGAAGGCTAAAGTCTACTAATTAAAAGAGCCATGGATATGTGGATTTTAGAGGCAGCTGAGATTGGGACAGAGAAAGTATAAGTATCTCACCTCCAATACGCCGATGATACAATACATGTGTCCGGGTAAGATGGAATCTGTGGTGGCAATTAAACACATCCTTTGTAATTTTGAGTTGGTTTCTGGGCTAAAAGTTAATTTTCATAAGTGTGAGATCCTGGGGATTAATATGGAGAGAGGTCACATTCAAAACATGGAAAATTTCCTTCAATGTAGTGTGAGCAGCCATCCTTTTTCTTATTTGGGAATTAATGTGGGAATTAATCACCGATTGGCTTCTTCTTGGGTAAATCTGGTCAACAAAGTTCGAAGACGCTTGAGTTCTTGAAATGAGAAACACTTATCTTTTGGAGGACGAATCACTTTGATTCAAGCAGTTCTTTCCGCTTTGCCGATTTATTGCTTATCCTTCTATAGATTGCCTAAAAAATCTATTGTTGAGTTTATCAATGTGCAACGAAACTTCTGGGGGGGGGGGGGGTGAGGATCATAAAAAAATTCCTTGGGTTAGGTGGGATGGGGTTTGTAAGGGGAAAGAGAATGGAGGTTTAGGGATTAGGGACTTAAATATTTTTAATCAGGTTTTATTAGGCAAGTGGGTGTGGAGAGTTCTTGGAGACCGAGATAGCTTATGGGTTAGAGTTTTAAAATCGCAATATGGGGAAAATCCTTTTTCTTGTGTGAGAGAGGGGAGCTCAGTGAGAATGAATGTGAGGGGGGTAAGTAAATATAATTCTAGGTGGTGGAAAGATGTGTGCGACTTATATTGGGGAGACAATGGGAGGGGTTTAAATAAGGAGTTTCAAAAAGTTGTTGGAAGTGGTAACAAAACGTCATTTTGGTTGGATTGGTAGGTCGGGGATGGTAATTTGAGAGATCAATTTCCTCGATTATTTAGGTTGAGCGAACAACAAAAGGCTAAGATTAGTGAGATGGGGGTGTGGGAGGAAAATGAATGGAATTGGATGTTGAGTTGGAGAAGGGAGTTAAGGGAAAGAGATAGGGCTTAAATTAATGATTTGTTGTTGGTTTTGAACAGGTTTAAAATATCAAAAGATTCGGAAGATGTGTGGAGATGGAACCTTGCATCAAATGGAATCTACACAACAAATTCAGCATACAAAATTCGAACTAATCAAGTGGATCAGGAGGAGATGAAGACAGAGATGAAGGCATGCTCAGAAATTTGGAGAAGTTTCGCACCAAGGAGGATCCAAGCAATTGTTTGGAAGGTCTTGAAGAAGAGATTGCCAACCAAATGTGGGCTTCAAAGGAGAGGTATTATTCCTGCAAATAGTGGGGTAAAATGAGATAAAATGTTCTTTGTGTGGAGAAGAGGATAAATATATTTTACATTTATTTTTCACATGCAATTTCTCTCGAAAAATCTGGTATGAAATTTATAATTGGACGAAGATTAGCATTGTTTCCCATATTGATCCGGTACAACACTTGCTTCAACACAGGGATTTACTTGGTGATCCAAGTAACATAAGAATTTCGTCAACTTTATGGGCAGCAATTATTTGGACAATTTGGAGCGAAAGAAATGAAAAAATCTTCAATGGAAAGGAGCCAAATTTCAACAAAATGATCTCAAAGATTAAGGTAAAGGTGTGGTCTTGGTTATCAGTAAAATGGAGTTTCGCAAATAAATTTTTGTTTCTGGAATGGATCCAAGATCCTCGTTCTTGTTGTAACAAGATTTAAGCTAGATAGTGTTAGAAAAAACTGCTACTTTGATATTATTGTAAGGGTTGGAGCACCCCTTCTCCAATTTTTATAATAATAATTTTCTTTTGCTGATAAAAAAAAAAGTGAAAATATATATATACATGTGACATTCTTGATCAATAATCTTAGTTTTATATACACCAGGTGCACCGTGCAATTCAAGTGTATTTTAAAAAAATTATATAAAGATACTGAAAAATTACATAACGTTATTACTGAAAAGTATATTTTTAATAATATAACGTTTCAATAATAATACGTGTAATTTTTAAGTAATAAGTGATTTAACTTTTTAAAAATACACTTGAGTTGTATGGTGCAACTGACGAACCAGAAACATACTCTTGACCAGTAATATTACATGCACTTGAAATTTTAATTTATTTTAACTAGAGCATTTATATTTTCTTCTTCAAATTTTCTCTTTTTTTTTTAGCGATCGAGAACACCGAGTCTAATGCTCCACAATATGCACCAAAAACTGTAGTATCTCTTCACAGATCCAACACACAATAATTTGATTCTTGATAATGCAAAAAAAACTGTGGTTTGTCGGTACTTTAGAACAAATTCAAGACCTATAAATAAAAGAAAGAAGGATTATATCACAAATTATAATGGCATAACAAAACGATTAACAT
>JAPKLY010000150.1:0-130420 GCA_026898435.1 Prunella vulgaris | reverse complement strand
CCACGCCTGTGCGCTACATCAAACACAGTCGCAGGCTCCTCCTCCACACAGTCGCAGATTTCTTTACAAAAATTCGAATCGAATCGAAGCGAATAATTACGAATCGGATCGAATATTTTCGAATCGAATAAAATAATATGTTATATAATAGATTTTGAAAAAATCGAATCGAATATTCGAATCGAATCGAATAATTCGAATATCAATATCGAATCGAATACGAATTTTATTTATTATTCGAATGTATTTCGAATACGAATACGAATATTCGAATAGTTTCACGAATACCGAATCGAATATAGTATTATTCGCTTCGATTCGATTCGTTTGCAACCCTATCTCTCTCTCTCTCTCTCTCTCTCTCTCTCTCTCTCTCTCTCTCTCTCTCTCTCTCTCTCTCTCTCTCTCTCTCTCTCTCTCTCTCTCTCTCTCTCTCTCTCTCTCTCTCTCACAGTTGTCACAAGACATATGAATGTTTCATTAAAATGGTGACTGAATTTGATGTATAGCAGGAGCTAGAGCTGCACAATGCTAACATGTATCTACGAGCTAAGGTCAATACATATATCAGTATATTCACCTTTTTAATTATGTCTCCAAACACACGTATATTATATTATATATAGATTTAATTAATTGCAAATTTAATCACCAATTTTTGCTAATTTACTTGTAATTAATTATCTAAAATATATATTGAATAATTTTAAATAATATATCATCGCCATTAAATATTGTTGCAAATTAGTCCTAGTGGCGAAGTGATCTGATATGAGGCACACCCCTAATAAAAAAAACTGTTACTTTTTTTAACATATAATCTTACATATAATTAAATAATAAGAAAAAACATGCCAAGGGCATAAAGGACTGCCTGGAAGACTAAGTTGCAGCAATATAAATTTCAAGGTGGCGATTTATATTATTTGCATTTATTAAAAAAAAAAATGTAGATTATATATATAGCAAATTAATAAGCAAAATGTGGTGATTAAATTTATTTGTAATTAAACCTATATATTATTATATATATAAACTTTATTTTTCGTGCAATACATATTTTATTTTTGCAATTAGTGATCATGTAAATAATTAATTAGAGGTAGTACTGCAGATAGGGGAAAATGAGAGAGCACAGCAGCAAATGGGGTTGATTCATCACACAGGATCAGATCAGTACCATAGTATGAATTCACAAACCTACGACGTTAGGAACTTCCTCCCTGTCAACCTTCTAGAACCTGATGACCACTACTCTTGCCAGGACCAAACTCCCCTCCAACTTGTGTAAGATCATCATCATCATATATATATATATATATTCTATACATTAATTAATTGTCACATTTTTGTTCCTCATTATCTTTAGATTTTACCGAATTAAATGATATTAATTAGTGCTAATACAAATTAAACAATTTTTTTTTCTCACTATATATATATTCATTAATTTGTAGTACATTGATAAGGGTACGTATAACATGTTAGTATTTTGATACACTAATTATATAGTGTTAATGGATTAAATTGGACAGACATAATTAAAATGGGCTAATCTTAATTTTATATATTATGTAAATATTAATTAATTAAAAAGAATTGTTTTTATTGAGCCTTATCTGAAATACCAACTCTAAAGATGTCAATTTTGAATTCATGTGTATCTAAATGACTTTTATTTGTAAATGGGATTAGGATCAATTAAATTTGTTTCAAATGATTATTTCTCATGTTGTAACATATTATTGTTTGTTCCTATATATATATGTGTGTGTTTCTGCAGCTAAAAGATGGAACTCTTTGAAGGTTTATTTATGATGAAGGAATTTCCTCGTCGTTGACGCACTATTTGCAGATATATATATATATATATCTCATGCATGGTATGAATTAAACTAGCTAAAAGTAGACTCTCGATCGAGCATTTTCAATGTAAAAAATTAGTAACTAACTATTGTACTTGATGATGATGATGATACACTAAACCCTCGCACCATCTTTCTTTATATATATTATCCTAGAATATATATAATTAATTAATTTTAGCTTTTCCATTTTCAAAAATACTGTATTTTATGCTGCATGTATGCTTGCTTGATTTGAGCTCGATGGATTTGGATATAAAATATTTTTATAATATATATTTCATGCTTGTCCAAACTCCAGATATTGAATAAGTAAATCAAATTCAAAAGTAACCTCAAGTCTTTAAAAAAAAACTATTATTTTGTCTAGCTAGTAGCAATTTTTTTTTAAAAAAAAAATTATTTGGATCAAATATACTCCCTCCGTCCATGAAACTTTTTCCCATTTCTTTTTTTGCACGGTATTTAATGAAAAGTAGTATTATATTGAAATGATAGATAAAGTAAGGGAAAAGTATGTGTATTGTGGGGCCCAAAATTTTATTGTGAGTGTGGGTTGTTTCCAAATAAAGAAATGAGAAAAAGTTTTGTGGGCAAACAAAAAAGGAAAATGGAAAATAGTTTGGTGGACAGAGGGAATGTCTGTTATTGTTTTTTGAAGGGTTGTTTTTCCACCCTTGCCCGGTATAATTACTCTTTTGTTTCAATTGAACTATGGTTTTTGGTGTTAATTTTTAAATAGTTAAAAACCATTGTATAAATTGTTAAATGAATATATTTTTCCCATAATTATCAAATGAATTGTTTACACCTATTTATAGAGATGTGTTGATGCTCACGTGAAGTGAGCTACTCCTAGCTAACCTAACAAGAGTTAGTTATAACTGAAATTCTGATTCCTATTCTGTGTGTGAGCTATTACGTGTATATGCATGAGTGTTACATAAATGTGGGTCTCATGTGTGTGCATGCATGGAGTGAATATACATAATATTCAACATGCTCCCGTTGAATGTGGAGCACCCCTGGAAACTATGCCTAGTTTGTCACGATGGAAGCAGAACCTAGTCGCTGCAAGAGGTTTTGTGAACAAGTCAGCCGGCTGATCTTCCGAGGGAATGAAACGAACATCCAACAAATTGGAGGTAACCTTCTCTCGAATAAAGTGTACATCGACTTCAACGTGTTTGGTCCGTGAATGAAATGCGGGATTGAAGGCCAAGGTTATTGCGCCTTGGTTGTCACTCCATAGTAAGGCTGGACCAAGAAGTGGAAATCCAAGCTCTTGAAAGATTGAGGTAATCCATAGTATATCAGTGGTAGCTGTGGCCAGTGAACGATACTCCGCCTCAGTGCTACTTCGAGCCACGACACTTTGCTTTTTGGAGCACCAGGATAGGATGTTTGAGCCAAGTTTAATACAAAAACCCGAGGTACTTCATCGATCATCTATGTTAGATGCGTAGTCCGCATCCGCAAATGCAGAAATCCTGAAATTAGAAGGAGAAACAGGAGAAAATGTTAAACCAAAAGAAAGTGTGTCATGAATATAACGTAGTACCCTTTTGCAAGCTTTCCACTGATTCTGTGTAGGGGCTTGTAGGAACTGAGATAGTTTGTTTACAGAGAAGGAAATATCAGGTCTTGTGATAGTAAGATACTGTAAGGCACCAATAATACTTCGATACAAGGAGGGCTGATCAAACAAGGGACTATCATTGGCAGCTAGGTGATTTCCAGGACAAAGAGGAGTGGAGCAAGGTTTGCAGAGGGAAAGATTTGCTTTGGCAATAATGTCCTTAGCATATTTTGATTGAGTGAGAGTGATGGATGAAGAGGATACATGTGTGTGCATGCATGGAGTGAATATACATAATATTCAAAATAAATGACAAAAAAAAAAAAATTGCTCTAATTAATATCAAAAGGTACTAAAGCATTTAAATATACCTTAGTTTTTATCTTAATTTGGTATTCGACTAACTTATTAATTTAAACATATTTATAATTAAGTTCTAACATCTTATAAATTATTTTAAGAGTTTTATAAGATTTTTTTTGGGTAGGTTATAAGTTATTGAAGTATTTAGCAGATACAATGTATAAGTTTTATGATAACTTATTATAGTAATTTTTTAGAAGATATGAAATGTACGTATTTTAATATTTTTATGAAGATCATGCACGCCAACTCCCAATTGAGCTATGCTGGTGGTCTGAGGCTTGTGCCTTGGTCTTGGCATTGATTCTTGGCAATTAGACTTTGACTTTAGGTGGACATTTTGATCTTTGGTCTTGGGCTATATTTTCTTTTGGGGAAAATTATAAAATGATTTATAAAATTGACATAAATTATAAATAGGTTTCTGTGGAGAAAAAAATATGTTTCTGTGTAGGAAAAAATTATACTTCTGTGTAGAAATTATGAACCAATTTATAAATATAGCTACTTTTTTGAATCAATATGTAAGTGGTCATTTTCTTTGACTTTCGAAAATTCAACTTGAAACGATGACGTTGACCACGATATCCGCATAATGAAGGATGATTAGTTATGAAATTGAACAATGTGATTGGTGGTAGCATTTTCAGACAATTTGATCAATTCAGCACGTGGATTGAAATTAAACGAGTATCTGTTTGGATACATGAATATTTTAACATTATGATGGAGATGTAGCCTCTATAGAATACAACTTACAAGCATAATTTCCACCACCATAATTGACAATTTAATGTACTTAAGTGTCACTTACATGGAAAGGAAAACGGGGCAAAAGAGTTTCAGCAACTATTTAGCTTGGTGTTGTTTGGATAATTTGGAAGTAGAGAAATAATATTATTTTCAGGAATGGAGAGGTTACAAGCTCAAAGATAGTGGAGGAAATTAAAGTAAGACTATGGAGTTGGTTAGTGATAAAAGATCAAGGTGTTGCTAGATTTACGTTTATTGATTGATTATGTAATCCCAAAATGATCATAAGAGATTGAGTTGTTGTACTCCTTATGTATTTATTTTGGTACTACTTGTACCTGTTTTTAATAAAATTTCTTTTACTAATAAAAAGAAAAACTTAAGTGTCACTTACAATAGAAACCTTCCCTAAATTGATAATTAATTTGCATGCTAGTTTGAAACACGTTTCCATACACTCACCTGAAAATTATTTTCCAGCATAAGGCATATACTAACTCTCCATCCAGTTTCGTCATGCTTTTGTTCGGTGGAGCTTTTGAGCAGCTCATATAAAAGATAAGTGTCATTTTATCTCTTGAAACATCACATCGAACCGTGTATACTAGTTGAGAGGTATTTATTTTGCCGGAAAAGGTTCAATCTTGACTCCACTCTTTCCCTTCTCAGTTCGTGTATCTTTGTACCTAAGATTTGCAGATTTAAGAAGCACTCGTGCTTGAGTGTTTCATTTTTGTTATTTTCTCTTATTTTTCATCATCTGAAAACTATTTTTGATGTATTTATGTACCGTGCAATTCAAATAGATTTTTAAAATTTTGAAAGGTCAAAGGTGTGTCTAATCTTTTTTTGCTACACATGCATGAATAAAATATCGTTTTCATTTTAAGGGCTGAAAGAAAGAGATTTCCACAAAGCTATCATCAAACCCAAAGATTTACATCAACATCTCTATGGATTTGGATCTCTATTGTACATCATTTTTCCAAGCGGTATGAATACTGCGTATATAATATCTACTTGATTTTATTTCACAAATTTTTATTTTCTCACTCTCTTTTCTTACTGCATCTTTTGATTTGACACATAAATTCCAAGTGACCATATATACTTCATTGGATTTTTTTATTTTTTTTAAAGATTTCTTCAGGCATAATTAACACACAATGCGAAAACAAAACATTAGACAAGATGATAGTATCATTCATCCATTTGTGCACATTCATTTATTGCTTTTCCATGGCCCAACTCACTTTGTTTTGGATTGTCTTAATTGGGCCTAACTACTCTTCTTTTCTGTCAAGCCCAAAAGCTGTCCATCTCTTTTCTTTTCCTTTTTTTTTTTTTTTTGAAAGGATACGATCGTTTATAGATAAATATGAAAGTTTAGAGTACAACAGATCAATATCCTAATTTCTTTGACTACATCCAACCAAGGAACAAAACTACTCCAAACCAATCGAGAGGATATGGAGAGTTTATCAAAGAGAATGACGCTAACAAATATTAATCTCTATGGCAAATAATACACCCCACACTAAGGTGATTTTTCACCATATAAAAACAGCATCCATCTCTGATCGATCCTGCACTTCAACAGGAAGTCCCGTAGAATTCAAGATTATCTGGCACACTACCAGATCTGAATCCTAAGCGCACCATCAAGGTAGAAACACCAAATAAAATACATAGAAGACACCACACAGGGTGTAGACAATCTCACAACTACTCAGAGTAGGAGAAGAAAATTATTATCTAAAACAGAAATAAAAGGCCAAAATGTTGAAATCTAACAATGACAACAGAAATAAAAAACAAAAAACTAAGATGTAACGGGTCCTCCCACCAATCGACACCGTAACTACAGCACCGTTGGAAAGGATGAACCCGTTAAACCACTGAAACAAACAAGAGGAGTCAGACGAAAGCGCTCAGCAGGCGGGGGCGGCGTGAGTGACAGGTGTGGTCGGATCTATGCGTGCGTGAAAGGGTATGGCAGAGAGGGAGGGCGGCGGCGACAATCGGCTGTTGAAGTAGAGGAGGCAGCAGGGTGGAGGAGGAGGAGGCGGCGCCTTAACCCTTTAGGGTTTTTTAATTTTTAGAGAGAGAAGATGGTAGCTAATCATTTTTCTTTTTAAAGAGTGTCCATCTCGGCTAGAGCTGGCAAACGGGCCGGCCCGGCCCAGCCCAGCGCACCGGGCCAACTGATGTTCACGGGCCGGGCCGGCCCATTTTTCAGTCGGGCCTATAAAAATTGAGCCCAACCCAGCCCAATCTAGCCCACGGGTTAACGGGTCAGCCCGACCCATTTTTTTTAAAATAATAATTTTAAAAATTATACTATAATCACTGTTAACTTATACTTTTACAATCCACAAACCAACAACAAAAACATAAAATAGAACTAAAACCACGAATTCAAACATAAATTAAAAAAGAAATAAAGATCATTACTCATAGTCATAGTGTCATAATATAATAAAAGCAGTTCATAAGTAGAGAAGAGGGGGAGTCGTGTGTTCCACTATTGAAAATTAGGAAACTAGGGTTTGTTGAATTATGAGGTGTATTGAAAAATGAAAACAGTACACGCCAAAGTTCAAAAGTCTTAGAATCCATTATTTTTAATTATATTATTTTAAAATAAATTTAATTATATTATTATTAATTATATAATTTTAAAATAAATTTTATTTCACCGGGCTAAACGGGCCAGCCCGCGGCCCACCGGGCCAAAACGGCCCGATTTTTTTCGGGCCACTATTTTTTCGGCCCAGCCCAGCCCATACGTCGGGTAGGCCGGGCCGGAATTGCCAGCTCTAATCTCGGCGTTGATTTCGAGTTAGATAATCATTTTTTGTTTATTCTTTCCATAATGTATAGTTCTAAGATTTTATATATATATATATATATATATATATTAAGTGGCAAGAAACTCACTCAATAAAATATCAAAATCAAGATTTAATGTGAGGATTTTTTAATGTGTTCATTTATCTCGTCGTTTCAATGGATGCTCTTGAGCCAAGAGTAGGAGAGAACTCTAGAAAAAGAAAATGGAAAAGATTGAAATACACATAAATTTTTTTTTTTTATTAGTGTGCAAATTTGTTTAGAACATGCAAATAAAAAAATGTGCGAATTTTTACAAAACAAAGAAGATACTTCTGAAAATAAACCGATAAATGAGACTAAAATGAGACATCTTTATTCCACGGGCATTTACCTTGCTCGAGGTAACCATGAAAGCACGATCATGGACAAAAATTATGTATATATGTTGAAACACATCGTTTCAGTTCATATGCTATGTTTATGAATGTCCTAATGCTGACTGGAAAATACAGGCTTATTGTCTTAAAAAAAATGGCTAAATTGATGTTCTATTTTGAGGGGTCGCCTCTTTATTGATTTATTTACTTTTTTCACATTTATCATGGAATAATGATTATTGATCTCCATCTTGTACCTCAATCTAGTGACAATTATCAATTTGCATTTTTTTTATTTCTGCAAAACTATTACATATATTTCTATTTCACATTTTCTGGTTGAATTTTTAGGATTTAAAAATTTTGAATTTATGTTTGTGATCAGTTTCTAAAAATGATATTAAAATCTAATTGTACATTTTACAGTAATATTAATAATTTTCATCTGTCTATAAACTTGCTGTTCTTTTTCCTACACAGACAGTTTAATTAATTAGAAATATAAATCCAAAAGACCTACGGATTTAAATAAAGCTTTTGATTGAAAATTCCAATATAATTTTCCAGGGAATACTAATGTTATTGTCGAGACAAAAGAGATTTACAATCAATAAGATTGGATTTTGTTTTTGATTAATATTTTTGTGTATTAATTGAATGCTGCACAAATACTATAAATTTTTTAATTAATATTATATTATTTAATAAAACAGCTAATAATATTCATTAAAAATATTTGAATTTTTTTGTAAAAAGTAACTAATATTGATCGAAAAGAACTAGTGTATACAATTTTTTTATTATTTTTAATTATATGAACGAAATAACAATACTAATATATAAGAAAATAAGAATATGACGCGCAGTACACAAATATATAAGTAAAAATACCACAAAATACCCATTTTGAACTTCTAAAAATTTATTTTACTCACATCTAACTTAAAAAAAATTTTATACTCACTTCATAATATAAGAATTATATACCCTTACAAAATGGGTATAAAAAAGTTAATAACTTTAAATTGGGGCTCACTTTATTCTTATAACCACACTATCATATAGGTGTTAGGTTTGATTTTGTATGATAAGTATTAGAGTACAAGTTATTTAATATATAATTGAACTTTATTTATCTATAATTCTATAATTTTATCAATTAATATTTAATTAATTTGTGCAGGTGAATAAGTAGAAGAACCAATATGAAATCAACTAACCATCTTGTTTATTACTCCATCATTCATATGTTGTTTTAATCTATTTCGAATATTTGTGTTTTTTGATTAGTACTTTTGTATAAAAAATTTATTAATTAATCACTGGTTCGATACGCGGTTGATAAAAATTAAAGTTTATAATTAAATTTTTATTAAGACAATTCGGTAGAGATTTAAATTTTGATCTAATTATGATGTGGATAATGCTCTCGTGTTAATTAAATTTTAATAGATATATTTTCAAATATCACAAGTTAAATATTTTTATATACTTTAAAAAACTATCGTATTCATAAATTTTCATTAAAATTTAACTTTTATATTATAATATTCATTAATATGCACTATACATTAATATAATCTAAATAAAAAATTCAAATAATCACATATATATGATAAAAATATTATAATTAGTTAATTTATTAAAATTATATGTTTTACAACTTCATTGTTATTTATTATTATATAATATCAAATAATATAAATATTAAATGGGGTGGGGTGGGGTAAGGTAGGGTAGAGTGGGGTGGAATAACTAGATGATGATGTTTGTGGGTCATATGGGTAAAAAAGATTGTTTGAAATTGAAAATATATAGAAAAAATTATTTATATTTAAAATGGGTAAAATAAATTTTTTGAAGTTGAAAATGAGTATTTTGAATTGTCTCCAATATATAATATATTTATGATTTATCAGAGAAATTATTATTCCTCGAGCTGGGAAACGGTAGCATTGGAAAGCGAGAAACGAATATGAATCCAATCCCATTTCATTAAATATCATCCTTTAAAAAATATATATATATATATATATCCTTTTTTTTTTCTTTTAATTAGGAAAATAAAAATAAGAATTTGTTATCCTATCTTATCACCAACTATAACATATTAGTACGTATCCCAAGACGTGACAAAATAATCAACATCACTGCCTTGCGTTTCAATCAAATACTTACTTTTTTCTATTGTTGAGATACTTAGAATCCTAACTCCATTAGACGAAAGTCTTTTATGTTTGGGCTTGAATTTTGATACTATTTTTTATTATTTGACATAGGTTATTTTATATTTTATAATTAGTTAAGATCATCATAATAATATTTTTATATATATAACTAATTTTATATTAATAAACCAAATATATATATATATATATATATATATATATATATATATTACGTTTTCATTACAATTGTCTTTATCATAAAAGAAAATTTAATGTCTGAATTTTTTATGTGTTGAAATCCAAATGCATTTTTACCTAATGCTAACATTAGACTCTATGTTTTCATTACTATCCCATCTTATTTAATTTTTAAGTACCACTCATCTAATTTATGAATTATTTCACACATATTTAAATAAGAATAATATTTTTTAGGGTTGGTAAGTTATGCACAACTACAATATAACTCAAATATATTTTAAATAATATTAATTATTTTCACTGAAAAGATTACATATTTTACTAAACGTGTCATTATTTTCACTTGTGTTATTCAATATAATAAATAATTGACATTGTTTAAATATGTATATAAATCATTGTTTCCACTTGTGTTATTCAATATAAGTAAATAATTGACACGGAATGTATTTTTACTGCTCACGCTTCAGTCATGGTGAATGGAAGTTCTACGGAAGAATTTCAGTTGTAAAGAGGATTAAGACAGGACGATCCTCTTTCGCCCTTTCTATTTTTAGTGGCGGCTGAAGGTCTGAGTTTGATGATGAGAAAAGCGGTGGAAAGTAACCTTTTCACTCCTGTGGAGATTGGTCGGGATAAGATTCAATTATCTCACCTTCAGTTCGCTGACGGCACGATTTTTATTGGCAAAGCAGCATGATCTAATATCCTCTTCATCAAAAGGTTTCTAATAAATTTGGAGTTGACTTCGGGGTTGAGGACGAATAGAGAGAAGTGTAGCATTGTAGGCATCAATGTGGATGAGGAGTGTATGGACAATTTCGCAGCAAATCTTGGATGTTTAAAAGGATCTTTACCTTTTTGTTATCTTGGAGTCAAGGTGGGAAATATTCATAGAAAAGATAACGAGTGGGACTACGTGGTTCATAAGATCTCGGGGAGGTTAAAAAAATGGGAAGGTTTGAATATCTCTATTGGGGGAAGACTCACTCTTGTTAATGTTGTTCTCTCGGCTCTTCCTGTGTATTTTTTCTCTACTTACCGAGCTCCAAAAAGAACCTTGAAAGAGATTGTGAAATTACAAAGAAAGTTTCTATGGGGGGTGTGAATAAGAATAAGATTTCGTGGATCAAATGAAAAACTATTTGTAATCCAAACTCTCAGGGGGTCTTGGGGTCAAGGATTTGGAATGCTTTAACAAAGTTTTGTTAGGAAAGTGGGTGTGGAGGTTCTACAATGAGAGAGAGATGTTGTGGGCTAGAGTGATTCTTTCTAGATGGGGTCTATCGTGGGGGATTAGTACGAGTGGAGGGAGTATGGGGAGAGGGCTTAAACCTTCAGGGTGGTGGGGAGAAGTTCTCAAAGCTGTGGGAGATAAAAAATAATGGGTGGTTTTTCAAGAATCCGGGGAAAGAGGTGGGGGAGGGGAGTGACACTCTTTTTTGGGAGGAAGCTTGGGCGGGAAGTGTTCCTTTAAAATCCATCTTTCCTAGACTTTTATAGCTTGAGTGTAAATAAGAATGTTAGGGTGAACAAGTTAGGAGAGTGGAGAAACGGGGAGTGGGTTTGGTTATGGGAGTGGAGGAGAGAACTTTTCGATAAAGAGAATATTTTACTTAATGAGCTTATTGTTTTAATCAACATGTATAAATTACGACAAGGTATAAGAGATAAATGGAGATGGGGATCATCCTTGAAGGATGATTATTCAGCAAAAAAGGCTTATGAAGTTCTGTGTCTGGAAAATATCCTTGAAGGCGATGAAAAAGAGGAGTTCAAACTGATTTGGAGCAATTTTGCACCTCCGAAGGTCAATATTCTTGCGTGGAGAGTTCTTTGGAATCGGATCCCAACATTGCCCAATCTACTAAACCGCAATGCTATTCCTACTCAAGCCAATACTTGCTGTGTTTTCTGCAATAATTCTATTGAATCGATAAACAATGTTCTCTTCGAATGTTTCGTTTCTTATAAATTCTGGATGAGTTGCATTGAGTAGTTGGGACATCGAGTTGCTTTACCATCCGACCCAGGGACAAACCTACTTTTCTTTAGTAGGTTGGTCAAAGGGAAAGATGGGAAAAAACTAGCGGTTTGTGTGTGGTTGTGTGCGGTGTGGCTGTTGTGGAAGAAGAGAAATGTCATCTTGTTTCGCCAAGATTCAATAATCAACAGTTTGGATCTTTTAAATGAGCTCAAAATGCGTATCTAGAGTTAGTTTACTGCAAAATGGTACAAGGAGTTTTCAGGTTCTTTCAAGGAGTTGGTGGTGAATCTTTAGATGTTTCAAAAATATTTGTTTAGTATTTTATAGGCTTGGTGTTAAACGTATAATTATTTCCATTGAGGATGTTGAAACTTTGTATCTGGTTATACCTTCTGAGGAAATTTTTTTTTTCCGATTAAAAAAAATGGTGAATTTTTATAAAATTAACCCTAATTAAAAAATGGAAAAAGTAAATTATGATGAGAACACACAGGTGTTACACGCCAAGTTGCCGGTCAAAATTGACTTTATATATATATATAATAAACAGATGACTGGAAATCCTCTGTTTCTTTCGTTTATCTAAAACCTTGCTGATTGTTCGAAATCAAACAAATATGGAAAATTCCGACCATTCAACGGTGGCCAGAGCCCGATTGGCGGTTCTCTCAGCGCACCTCTCGGCTTCGACTGATTTCTCCGGCGCCATTTCCGGTGGAAATTTGGAGTACTCTGGCTGCTCCGCAGCTGTGCCGCCGCCGCCAAATTGCAAAGGTACGGTGACTTTGATCGACGAGCGTACCGGTAAAAAATACCAAGTTCAGGTTTCCGAAGAAGGAACTATCAAAGCCACCGACCTTAAGAAGGTGATTCATTTCAATAGTTAATTTTATGTGCTTTGATTTGATTTGATTTTTCTTTTGATTAGGGCAAATTTGCATCGAATTCGTGGATAATTGTGTGTAATTTTTCAATTTGCTTGTATTAGAAAAGATCAGGATCATGCTTAGCTGAAGTTATGGCTTTCATATCTGTAAAGTTTTTTTTTTCCTTCAAGTTTTGGAAGTATAATCTGGACCTTGAGATCAGAGAGTTGTTTGACCAAAATAATTGCTGTTTCTTATTGAGATTTATAATCCAAGTGACTTATACAGATAACAATAGGAAAGAATGACAAGGGGCTGAAGCTTTACGATCCAGGATACCTTAACACAGCTCCTGTTCGATCTTCGATTTGCTACATTGATGGTGATGAAGGGGTTCTTAGATACTGGGGTTATCCAATTGAAGAGTTAGCTGAAGGGAGTTCCTTTCTGGAAGTGGCTTATCTTTTGAGTGAGTGGTACTTCTGATATTTTTGGGTGGTTGTGTCTCCAGCTTTTGTGTGCATTTACATTAGAAATTTTGCTCTTACAATGTGTTTCTGTATGAAACTCAGAAGCTCTTATATGTAGCAAGTTATCTCTTCATTTATTAAAGTTTACAGATTTGAGGCCTGCTCTTTGTATTGTTTTGTTTCAATTTTCCTCTGATTGATAAAGGGTGTGCATGCATGACATATGTGTATATGTTTGTTACTACTACTTTTTATTAGTTTAGAAGTGGAAAGGTAACTTAAGGATTGGTGATTTGGTGTTAGTACTGTTCACTCTGATTGATTGGGTGGTGGCTGAAGGTTTTACAGTTCAAATCATCGATTTATTATATTCTTATTTTGGTGCCAGTGTACGGGAATCTACCATCTCAAAGTCAGTTGGCAGATTGGGAGTTTGCTGTTTCACAGCATTCAGCTGTTCCTCAAGGAATATTGGTACGTTTGGCTACTTTTCTCAAGATAATTTTTTTAACTTAACAGTATTTGTTCCAATTATTTTTTCACACTCGGACTGCCTCATTACCACTGATCTTGGTGTAGCAATCTTTGTTTGTATTAGAAACTAACTAAATTTCCTGAATTCCTTTTGATCGTGTGTTGCAGGATATCATACATGCAATGCCCCATGATGCTCACCCAATGGGTGTTCTTGTTAGCGCGATGAGTGCCCTTTCGGTCTTCCATCCAGATGCTAATCCTGCTCTAAAAGTATGTCCATCATCTTAGTTGAAACTGTTCATCTCCATTAGGACTTTTTTTCATTCTTTCTCCAGCTGTTTGTTGGCTGAGCATGAACTACCAATTTTTCTTCCAGTCTAATGCTCTGGAAAGAAGCAACCTTTGCTTACAAATAACACTTCTGAACATTCAGATTTCTATATTTGTCCGTGATAAGAAGTACTTTTGAAATTTGGTGATGGGAGCATCTTTAATGTTGCTCGTGTTCCTTCTGGAGAATGCAAATATTTTTTTGTATCATACTTTGAAGTTCTCCTGTTATGACACCAACTAATTTCGTTGGTGCACCAGATTTTCATTTTCATGCATTTTAATGCTGATCATTTGGTTCACGTTCATTTAGGGGCAAGACCTATACAAGTCCAAACAAGTGAGAGACAAGCAAATTGTGCGCATACTTGGAAAGGTACAATCTTTTCTACTCACTGGTAGGGTCATTGCTAATTTCAAAACTAAATTTTCCCTATGGTTTTGCATATGGTATTGCAAACTGCATATGCTATAAAAATGTTTAGAATATGTTGAGTTCTCTTGGTAGTTGCTATAAGAGTCCTACTACTCGTGTCTGCAGGCTCCAACAATTGCTGCCGCTGCTTATTTGAGGATGGCAGGAAGGCCACCTGTTCTTCCGTCCAGTAACCTTTCATACTCAGAGAACTTCCTATATATGCTCGACTCATTGTATGCCCTCTCTCTGGTTTTATCTTGATCCTATTCAGTTAAAATTATCCAAGTTCAGTTTCTCCATTCTTATTTGAATTAGCATTTGCCTCTTATTCTAAGGGTTATTAGTCAACTGTATTTATTAATTGCTGTGTGAAAGTAGATCTGTGAGTCCCTAATCCTTTATTAATTAGTAATTATCTAACTAAGGGTTTTTGAGTTTGGAAACAGGGGTAACAGGTCTTATAAACCAAATCCTAGACTTGCACGTGTCCTCGACATTCTTTTCATTTTACATGCAGAACATGAAATGAATTGCTCCACTGCTGCTGCAAGACATCTTGCTTCAAGGTTGTATCTAATTGCTTTTTGAAGATGGAAAAACTCGGTTCTTTCTAATTTGTACTTTCATAATTTACATGGACAGTGGTGTTGATGTATACACCGCCCTTGCTGGAGCAGTTGGAGCTTTGTATGGCCCACTTCATGGTGGAGCAAATGAGGTAAGCACTGTTTTACTTCTCAATTTGCATTTAGGAATATTTCAGGGTTTTCAATTTGACATACTAAACTCTTTATTGGAGTGTGTATACATGATATGTTTTGGATAAACTTGTGCATAATTATGAACCACATTAAATTCATTTATGTTTGTGTAGGCTGTGCTCAAGATGTTGAGTGAGATTGGAAGTATCGAAAACATACCTGAATTCATTGAAGGTGTAAAGAACAGGTTAAATTCGTCCGATGACAATGTCTTTCTATGATTATTTCCTTTAAGATGTTCCAACTCCAACACGTGTATCTATAATTTTCCGGTCTCCATGTAGGAAGCGTAAGATGTCCGGTTTTGGGCACCGTGTCTACAAAAATTATGATCCCCGAGCAAAGGTCATAAAAAGACTTGCAGAAGAAGTATTTTCCATTGTCGGCAGGGATCCTCTTATCGAGGTTGGTTTTATGCATGTTAGGAAAGATTATTTGAAGTATTATCCAAAATGAGCGTGCCCTCTAATGTAGTTAAAGAAGTAAAGAACCCATATTCTGTTGAACCAAATTATGATTTCACTTCACATAATGAACTTAATATGCTACAATTGGAACAATGACAACCACAAAATCTCACTCTGAAGGCCATACGCCATAAATTCATGCATCGACACATGCTTTTACTCCTATGATGGCCATTTTATGTTCAGTTAACATTTATTCAAACTACCTTTCAATGGAGTAAATTTTAAAATGCTTCTTTTCATGCTCTTGTGCATCAATTTCTTCTTGTTTCAGGTGGCCATAGCTTTGGAGAAAGCTGCCCTGTCAGATGAGTATTTTGTTAAGAGAAAGTTGTATCCTAATGTGGACTTCTATTCTGGGTTAATTTATAGGTACACATAGAGTATCAACTGCTATTTGTGTCTTCTCTTCATTTTTTTGTGGGTTGGGTTTTTATATGCCTTTAAAACACAACTTTTTATTAGTTTCTTTGACATTAATTGCATTTATGTCTTTCATTTCAAGTAATGCTAGTTTATTCCCCATTTCTGTTATCAGGGCAATGGGCTTTCCCCCCGAGTTCTTCACTGTGTTGTTTGCAGTTCCTCGAATGGCTGGCTACTTATCCCACTGGCGTGAGTCTCTGGACGATCCTGATACCAAGATAATGAGACCAGCACAGGTTCTCTCTCTCACTTCCTTTTATCATCCTCTCCCACTTCTTATTCCATTGGGATTAGATGAATGAGTTCAAGAGCTCCTCCAATATATCAACTCGAAGTTTTCTCTGCATTCTTTATCACTGCTTGCTAACCAAACTATGTGCAGGTGTACACTGGTGTATGGCTAAGGCATTACTTGCCGCTAAAAGAGCGCATCTCATCAGCAGGAGTGGACAAGCTCGGTCAGGTGTCTGTGTCCAATGCAACAAGGAGGCGTTTGACCGGATCAGGGGCCTAGATTCATCCAAATAACAACTTTTGAATCGGTGCCTTGTATTCTGGTGATTTCTGTTCGGAGAGGCATCGTAGATTGAGCGAATGGATTCTTACAGCATACCATATAATAAATTGTTGCAGGTCGATTGGTTATTTAGCTGTCTTAGTCACATTCAGCAATATTGATTTGTACTATTGAAGTTGATGAACTTTGGAGTACACATTCAGCAATATTGTCCTTCAATGAAGTGTTGGTACAACTCTATTTTAGAAAGAGTAAAAAAACAAAAAGCAACACACTTTTCTTTTAAATTGCAAAGAGAGATAAGTGTGTAAAAATTATAAATAATGCACTCTCACAAATATTTTAAAAATTATACATTTGTCCCTCTTTGTAATATTACCTTTTAGAAGTTTCTGAGCTTGAAAAGGTTTGTGTCGGAATCCTATTATTGTAAGATATGTCATGTGGATTTCTTTACAAATTAACAACATTTGATCATGGATCTATAGATGTGCTACTTCACTGGACGGATACATCGCTAGAGCTAACCCACCTTAAAATATAAACTGTTGTATTTTCCAATACATTGCACTATAAAATATTAATTTTTGATATAAAGTTAGATTTTATCTTACTAAATTTTAAAAAAATAACACACACTAATATATATATATATATTAATCAAATTTATAAATTCTAAAATCTTGATTTTTTCTGCACACATAAATCTCAAAACAAATACAGTCTTAGGCTATGCATATTTGTTTTTTTTATATGTGCAAGAACATCATAATTTTAAAATTATTGAATTCAATTTTGTTATGAAAACAATTAAAATAAATTTTGTATTAAAATTTTAGAGTAGCGAAATGTTATATCATATCAAAATTCAATAATTAATGATGATTATTATTTTATTCTTTATCATATTATCTAAGAGTAAAATAGAAAAAAAAATTAATTAATAGTTATATATAATGAATGAGCAAGAGTAAAAATAATAAATTTTACAGATATTTTAAGTGAGAACTGTAAATAAAATTTTAAATCTCTAATTCAAATAAAATTAAATTGAAAATTTCTAATCTCTTTCTAGTGAATCCGGAAATAAATATAGTCATCGGCCTTTACTAGGGATTTTTCGAAGGGGTGAAATGTGTATGATCGGATTAAAAACCGACCCAAACAGGGCAGATTTGCTAGTTATTCGAGTTTAAACCCACCCCATCATCAATCCTAGTCCGCAAATGCAACTTTTGATTCTTATAGAAAAATAAAAACCAAAAAAAGAGGGAGTATGTGCACTCATTTGTAACATTGCAAGATCAAGAACGCTTCAGTAGATATATTACATAAGTATCTGGCTTTTACGCCTTGCAGATGCGTATTTTGGATCCCTTCCCAGTACAGGAGAGGATCATATGCAAATACACATCATACAGCACTGCTCAGTCAGATAAATGATTGAATATGTTCAGAATCTTCTCTGAACTAACTTGTTGGACGATGAAGAAGCTAACCCTGAAGCAACAATCGCCTTTCCTTTGGAAGGAACACTATGAAACATGCAAAGAATAGGCATGATTAGATACAGTATATATAGAGATCGAACACAAATTTTCAGTGTGGTTATTGGATCTGATTTTACCTGTAGTTCCTTTGCGTCGTCATCCTCTTCATAGCAACTACATTCTTTACCTCTTGACTGTAAGAGTAACATTAGGATAAGAACTGAGGATGGGTTCGGGATATGAAGGAAAGTTGCAATAAAGGATTATAATTTCATGAAAATTTTGTGGAGGATGTAAATTATGATCAACACAGATGGCAAAAACACCAACAACAGTGTTTTATAGCAAAGTTACCTGTTAATATATTCAATCTTTGCCTTCTTCATCAACTTACTTTTGGTGTTGCATATGTTGCTAGCCGCGGGACCTACAGATGGTTCAGTAAACGCACGCATATCACTCTCCATAGTTTTTAAAGGACCTCAAATCTGCTCAAAATGAGGTATTAGTTAAGCAATGGGAAAAAGAGAAGTACCTCCCCAGTAGCTTCTTTTCTTGCACAAAGGCGGAACCTTTGAGACAACCTGAATTTGTCGACTTTGTTTTTCTACAAATGGAGCAATCAATATAAATTTCCATCAACTGTAAATCTAAAGAAACATGAGGGGAAAAAATTTCCTTAAACATGTATCTGAAACCATAATTTCCCTATAAACATGATTATTTTGTACAGATATGACGTATTAAGGGAAGTCCTCCACATTAAATAAATAAAAGGCAGCACTTAGACATCAGACATATATTCAACAATACAAAATATGAAAAATGTGCTTCCACTAGCTGGGTTCACCAAATGATGACAATAACAGGGACTAAAAAATAAATGAGAAGTCGAAATAATTTATTCATATTCTTTAAACACAGCCGGAATGAAAGAATACTACTGCAATATATAATGGAAAACAGATGCAATATTATCATAATATTAAAGGAACGTGAAGGCACAAAAGTAGGCCTACAGTTTCTGATATTTGCTCAAATTTGTAGTCCACAAAGATACCTTCCTTTTCTGAACAAGCCATGCATTAGTAATCAGCACAGACAACCAAACTTTTGGATTTCAACCAATATCCATAGAGGGAATTACTTACTAGCTTCTAATTCTTTGTAACGTTGCATCACTCGGTAACCAGCGTTTTTTGTTTTCTCTTCCCTCTCTTCTAATTTTTTCTGTAATAAGATTTTACTGATGTAAAGTAACACATCGAAAAGAGCACGAATTACAATCATTAACTTGACTTGACAGAGGACTAAAGTGATGCACCTCATATAATTTTCTCCATGGAAAGGTAACATTTCTCTGTTTCATTCTCTCAATGATGTCCTCCGTGTGTTTCACACCAAAATCTTTCTTGTAAAATTTCATCCAATACTTATCTGTAACAGAGGTAAGATCTCTACCCTGAAATCAAACCAGAAAATAAGTTGAGATAACATAAAGTTTCAGAATGGCCAAAATTTGGTGACTGGCAAAGCCTTACTTCTGTTCGATCCTCAATGTGAGCCAAATGCTCGACTGTACAATGCGACAAAATGCGGTCTAAGAGATGACAATCTATGCATCCAACATCTCCTAAATACCTGATATTGTCTATAGCCAGCTGAACACATAAATCAACGAGAGAGGGCGCTTTTTGCATCATCATCATTTAAGTACTAGTGTTGCCTAGCGCCCCTGCAAAAACACAATTTCAATAGAAAGGAGAAAAGCATCAACATTAGTTGATCTTAGTCAACACAAACAAGAATCCCAAAGTTCCTTCATCTCACTTTGCCAGTAGTTTCACTTCCTATTTGTAAACAATATTCACATCATCACAAACAACAAGGCTTGACTTCTTCAGAACAGAACAATGAGTCACAAAATCAAGGTAAGAATATAGGGCCCTACAACTTAGAAGCATCACAATCATCTGGTCATAATCCTCTTTTTCCACAGACTATAGAAGGCCATACTAAAGTCCCAGTCCTCATAAATGCAAAACGTAATAATCCACTTAAATTTTTTTATTTAAAAAAAAAAAAAAAAAAAACAGCAATCAATTCCGAAAACCTAAATTCGCAATTTCGAAAATCATAAACCAACACACCTAATCAATTTCCCCTTTGTTAAATTGCCAATAGAACAAAACAAATAATCACAATTAAAATTAAAATTAATAAAAGGATGAGAGAGAGAGAGAGAGAGAGAGAGAGAGCACATACAATCGAGAGAAACCGTTAAAGGGTGCCGTTGATGGGATCGGAGACGGCGGAATGATTGCGATCGCAGTAGCTTAGCAATGAAGGAGATCTGCGTTCAACAACATCAGACTTTCTCGCCTTCCATTATTTCCCCTTTTTTCCTTTTTTTTTTTTTTTTTTAAATTGGATCGATTGGTTATTGCAGGCCCAAAAGGCCCAATATGATTTTCAGTGCTTTTTATTTTCCATTAAAATAAAAAAGTTTATATTCTTTTTTCAGATGTATAAAATAAAAAATACAAAATGTTGGTTTTCTACTTTTGGTTAAAACGAATTTACCCAGATGTACTTTCCTTTTCTATTTTTACCGTTATGTACATTTAAGTCTTGTTTGACTTTGGTTTATCAACTGATTTTTACAGCATCCTATTTCCAGTGTTGTTCTTTTAAACAAGTACATCAAATCTATAGCTCTGGATTTAGTACAAATCTATGTCTAGGCTTGTTTTTTTAATTTTTTTTTTTTTTAAGATTCTAGCTAAGAAAAGCAACTTTTTTCATTTTTTAATAAAATAATTCAATTTCCAAATTTAACTCCCTGCCGATATCACCCTTTTATTACCAATGGATAATAAAATGATTAAATCCAAATAAAACACCAACAGTCATCACTTAATTATTATTCAAAAACTATCAAATATATTATAAAATTTAAAAAGATAGTACATCAAATTGCAAGAAAAAAAATTTGTAATTGATTAAAATTTTAAAAAAAAACTTAATTTTTTGCAATTAACCCAAAATAAAATCACACATATTTTACTATTTCAACTATGTTTCATTTCTTATTGTTTAATTTATCCTCACAAGTAATACCTCCCTCTTTTTTTTCACTCCAATTTTAGTATGCACATACTAAAATAAAATAAAATATTTTAATTTAACCTTTCAGACATTCCTTTAATTACTTAAATTTCCAGTAATTTTATTCCTAATGAATCCTACAATACTCTCCAATATTTCTATTTTATACATCAACTACTAACATTTCTAATATCGCGTAAATAAAATTTTGAGCATACTAAAACTGGACCAGGGAGTATCATGAATATATGCATGATGAATATCAAGAGCATTGAATCCGAATGCATTTCAACTAACTCCATTAATCTCAAAGAATGTGTCTTAATACTAAAAGATTAATTGCCAATGTCAAAAATTACATACATAAGAGAGTTGAAAGAAAATTTTGGCTACTAAACTTCCAGTTTGGCATGACTATGAATATCACATTCTTTACCGAAATAGAAGTGGAGATAAATAATCTCTGATGGAGCTTATTTCTTGCATGAAGCTTACCAAATTTTGGCTTCCTCGCAAAACTGAACGGCGATTAATAAGTCCATTCATCAGCTACAAGTGGAGGAACGAACGAACAGCCTTGTAGAGTTTGCTCGAAGATGTGGCCAATTCTCAACAACTTCTCCTGCAACAGAGAATGATTATTAAAATGAGAAGATTCAATGTAGTATTTAATTCAGGTAAATGTAGAAAGTTGAATTTAATATATTTTCATGTCAGAAATCTAATTTACTTCAGAGCTTAAAAGCAACTAACACTAACCTATTCTATCTATATCCAAATTAGGCCCAAACCAGCATCTTAATCTTACACATGAATAGAATAGGATATTGGTCATGAATGAAGTTTTTGTATTTTTAGGCCAAGATCTCCTTCTGTAATTTCTAGTATTGTCCATAACTTTTTGATAAACCAGATGAGTTACGAAAAATTCACTCGCTAAAGCAACGAAAGAGAAATATTCAACATTTTTTCTATAGGATAGAGTTTCTCTATTTACCTCATCGAATGCTGCTCCAATCATTTGAATTCCAACAGGCAGGCCAGCAGACCCTCCTTCAACAACTCCACATGGTAAAACCAGAGCAGGGAGACCAGCCAAGTTCACATTAACCTGCATAATTCCAATAAATCAAGAAAGGAGAAGTGACGAGCTCAAAGATATTATAAAATTCAAATTAACTTTTGTCTTTTTTTTTAAAACAAATGGCCAAGGATCAAAGAAGAATGTAATTACAAAGTAAAAAAAAAAAACTCACAGTCATTATGTCTCCTGCATACATGGCCAATGGATCATTTTTCTTCTCACCTGGATATATTACCAATTATATTACCAAAATCTTCAAGTTGACCAAATAATAAAAATAAGCGGAAGGGGCATACGCTAAACAATACTAAGGTGAAGAAGTGATGAGTTTCAGGTGTAGTACCAATCTTATAAGCTACAGATGGAGCAGCAGGAGATATCAAGATATCATTTTTGTCCAATGCTTCCTTGAAGCTATTTCGTATTATAGTTCTGACCTGAAATACCAGCATATTATCAGGTTTTAATCAAGCGAAAAATGTACCAAGTAAAAAAAAAAAAGGACAACGTATAAGGCTTCAATCACGCTGACTAGTTCATTGTATTACAACGTAAAAGTTCCACGTTCAAATGGATTGATCCAAAGCCAAGGTATAATATTTGAGTATTGAAGTTGTGACAATAATGAATGAAAAAAAAAAAAAGCAATGAAAAAGAAATCAAAGCAATTATCAGTAAACCTGCTGGGCACGCTTGTAATTCGCATCATAATAACCAGCAGAAAGAGCATATGTGCCCATCAGAATTCTCATTTTAACCTGTAATAATGAATTATATTTTGTCAAGCCAATAGTATGGTAACTTTGTCTCAGCCACAAATAAGATAGGATAATGTCAAAAGCAAAAATTCACACCTCAGAACCCAAACCTTGAGCGCGGGAATCCCCATAAAGAGCTTTGAGCTCATCGCCAAGAACTTGGTTTCCATATCTGCAAATGCAAGAGATATGGTAAAATCTGAATTTCTGAAGTTATTTCTATTGGTAAGAAAAAATTCCCTCCCTCCCTTCCTCTCTCTACCCAGTTTTTGTATGTTCACTATACATGACTATTATTATAAATTCAAATTATTAAAGTTAGAACGAACAAGATACAATATAACCTGACACCATCATAGCGAGATAAATTTGATGATGATTCAGATGAAGCAAGTATGTAATATGCTGGCAATCCAAGGGAAAATGATGGCAATGCGACCTGAATATCCAAAAATGTATGTGACAATAAGACACCTGACATTCTGCTGATAAAGACACAAAGATATGGTATTTACCACTATACATCAGCAGAAGATTATACCTCTGATACAGTACATCCAAGTTCTTCTAAATGCGAAACAGCACCACTGACTGAGGAGATGACTTCCGAATCAACTCCACTTTCAAGGGTTTCACGAATAACACCAACTTTCAGTCCTTTCAAGGGCTTAGATTCCATGTAATCTACAGGAACAAACTGGGTTGCATAGTTTGGGACTTCCTGAAACGTAAAACTCGAGGATTTCAATAAGTTCTCAGCAGATTAGCTTGCTCATTGTATATCTAATGATCTGAAAAAACTAATTTCAAAGATGAGTTTGAACAAGATTCCAATAAATGCAATAATCTGAAGTTGCTCTCAAGCCTGTATGTGTGTACAGCAATTCCTCTTCCAGCTAAATTGGTACAAAAAATTTAAGGCCCTGAAGTTACTCAATGCCTTTTTAATTTTAAAGATGATTCGATAAAAATACAAGTGGTTTTGAATGCAGCATAAAGAATTTAGGACTGTACTCGCGTGCTACTCGTTGCATCAAGCTTATCATAACCCGAAATCGTCTGGAGTAAAATCCCTGCATCCGCAACAGATGAACCAAAGCATCCAATAACATCCAACGAGGATGCATAAGCCACAAGCCCATATCTTGAGACACGCCCATATGTTGGCTTGAGTCCCACTACCCCACAGAAAGATGCTGGTTGCCTCACACTTCCACCAGTATCACTTCCCAATGCTACCATGCATTGTCTTGCGGATACAGCTGCAGCTGAGCCCCCTGAAGACCCTCCTGGTACCCGTGACAAATCCCAAGGATTGGCTGTCACCTAATGAATATGAAGATGTGTCACCTGAGTAAACCATATTTCGTTACAGATTGTAAAACTGGGCTAGTTGTTTAACTTTACAACCATCTCTCAGAAAAAAGTAATGGCATATGAATATAGGTTCATGTCAATGATGTCATCATGATAGTCATCTCCTGTAGTGCTTAAACTCTTCACACATTATTTTGATATAATCGTTATTATAGCATGTGGCCCTGAGAGAATGTTGATTGCAATCTGGCTATTGATGCAATAAATAAATTGACTAACAGAAATCGCCAGAACTTTATGAAAATCAGACCCATTTGGCTAAACTTATTGTAAGCATCCCATAAGTGACAATTTTTGATACCTAGACACAATTCTCATTATTTTTAGAATATGGGTTGTGAATCACAAGAAATTCTATTTTTGAGTGAAATTATCTCAACTGACTGTAATGTTTTCTGCAATCAAAGTAGAAAACTTAGTTGATGTGTTATCATGGTATTGTCTTTTAGTCTCTCGTTTGTATGCATATTAAACGTTGGCAAGAAGACTGCTTATGTATGTTAGAACTTGTATTGCTTTTATCATTTAATGTAATGGCATGAATACAAGTTACAACTGATGAATTTATTTGTTAAGCCATAACTGACATTCCACATTCCGTGACCCCTTTTTTCCTGTCTAATAAATTTTGCAATTTCTGAAAATGTAGGCACACCAATTAAAACAGACACTAACATTGGATGAGAATTATGCTGCTCGAGATTCATATAAGCTATCAGTATTTTCACCCTCTTCATTGCATTATTGAACTGAAAATGTCTAGACACAATTCTCATTCATACAGTAACCTTTTCTCCCCTCCGTAGACACAATTCTCATCCATCGGGATCGGTCCATCCTTAACCGAACATGCCCTTAGTCTCTTGATTATACTTGAAGCTTTGTTCTAGCAGGGAGAAATAATGAATAATAACTTCGTTTTATTTAGCACACTTATCAGATATCCTTGTTTGACCAACAAAACATCAATCTAGAGGCAAATTATGTGGATTTGCTATTGCAATTTTTCTAAACAAATTTATACCTCAACAAAAAGAAAAATCAAACTTAATTTCCAAAAAGAATTAACGAGACTAACCTGATATCCAGATCCCTCTGTTGTACTTCCCATGCCAAACTCATCCAAATTGGTCTTTCCAACGACAATAGCCCCACTCTCCCTCAACTTCCTCACCGCCGTCGCATCGTATGGCGGCCGATAATTTTCCAAAAGCCTCGACCCTGCAGTGGACGGCATATCATTTGTGCAAATATTATCCTTAATTCCAACTAAAACCCCAGCCAATGGGCCCACCTCCTCATTGTTCTTAATCTTTTTGTCCAGCTCCTCTGCCTGTTCCAAAACGGTTTCATCTGGGGAGATGTGGAGGAAACTGCTCAATTGGGGCTCGTTGCGGCGGAGGCGGTGGAGAAATGACTTGGCCAGGTCCACGGCGGAGGTTTGGCCGGAAAGAAGGGATGTGTGGGTGGTGATGATTTGGGAGGAGGGCGGTTGCGGAGAGGCGGCGGAGGTGGGAATTGGGGAGTTGTGCAGGCATTTGAGGGTGAAGGTGGTGGTTTTGGCGGTGGCCGGAGAGTGGAGGAGGAGGCGTGGGGTTACGGCGGATGAGGACAGCATATTTGTTTGGCTGGGTGGAGAAATGAGGGGTTTTGCGGCAGCGCCTGAATCCTTATTATCATTTGAAAATGGAAATTTTATTTGATCCTTTAGGTTTTAGCTTATAATGAAAACTGTCCCTAGAGTTTTTATTTTTACAATATTGCCTCATTAGTTATTAGCCAATTAAGTTTATGACTGGGATCCCTTAAAAATTAAGAATTTTAGCATTAAAAAATACCGTATAATTATTAAATGTTTTTTAAATATTTAATTTATTAAAACTTATAATTATTTTTTATTAAAAAATTAGGTCAATTATGATTTAATGATTGTAACTAACTATTCAAGAAAAATAATTATAAATATTTAATGAAAATAAAATTAACTGTGTATTATTTAACTATATACTTAATTTAATTATACACCAGGGCTTTATAATTGATCAGATTTAATAAGAAATTTGAGTTAACGTTAGGAATTAATTTTTTTCTTGTATTATTAATATTTTATTTGAATTAATTCTAAAAATAAAATTCTAACTTAATTTTGATTTTTAGAAGGTTGGAAATTGGAATGCTGGTACAAAATTATGAAGAGATAAATTTCCTACTTTGCTTGTACTATTATTAGAATTTTTCTTCTATTCTCTATATTTAAAAAAAAAATACTTATTTGGATGAATCTACTTTATCTTTATATATATATAAGCTATCCCAGTTCAAAGTACACAAAAAATTGTAAATAAAAGTTAAAATAAAATTACTTTGTCTTTATTTCAAACCTCTGCACAAAAATTTAAAGGTATAATAATTTTTTAAAATATTAATTTGAGTGTTTTTTGTTGATAGAATTTACTGATTGTGTTCGTTTATGTGGCTTTACGGCGGATTAATTCTACCAAACAATAATCTTATGATTTTATGTTCTTGGGGAGGGAGAGTAGAGTTTAGAGAGAGAAATATTGCAATGAAGATTGTATTGATTGTGTGAAATGTGTGAGAGTTCTTTGAATAGTACAAGAGAGGTCTTATTTATAGGTGTGCCAATGTGAGACGGCACCCTACGAGCCTATATGGCTTCCGGTGTTGACGAGGGTTCCTTACCCTTGTCTTGATCTCTCACACTGTTTCCCCTATCACGCCTCGTCCTACTACTATGCCTTAGAATAGATGAGCCTCATTAAAAACCTCGCCGTAAACCACCCTTGTGGATAAACCGGACGGAGGGAAAAAGAGTGCGCCACCGGGGTTCTGCTGACAAAGGGCGAGCTCCCGAGCCTTGACCAGATTCCAGAGTATCGCACAGTGATGTACCACAGTTGGGCGAGCTCTGGGCCTTCCACAGGAGGGCAAGCTCTGGTCCTTCCCCAGCTCGGATGGGCTCTGGAGACCTGGCAGACCTTGGGGATTATTTCTGAAACCGACGTATTAGTTCGCCATATCAACACTTTTTTTTTCTTTTAAATATTAGGAAACTATTTTCATATCACATTACATAATGAAATAACGACTATTTAGTAAGCCTGGATTAGTAACTATTGATATATTTTGGAGTGAATAATATTATTGATATATAATCTCCTTTTCAAATTAGTAATTTAAGTCCCTCTACCACTTTAATTAACTTTCATAATGTTTTTTAAGTTACGTTTTAATTTTTTTACTAAAGAGATTGTCAATATGCACTTATTTATAAGTTGTGGGTTTTGAAATTTTAAACTCAGGGCAGTGACGTTTGTTTTGAAATTCATCCAAACATAATTTAGTTGTCTTTTATATTTTAACAAAAAATATAAAAATAAACCAGCGATCATTTTAATTAATTTGTTTGACTCTTTATATTTGACTCATTCTAAATAAGATATTTGAAATTTGGTACGTCAAATTAATTTGTGAGATTGATTTCATTGCTAGAGAAAATTTAATGTAGCAATTGAATTTTTAAAATTTTCTCATTTCAATTATTAATATTTAAATAACAGTCAATAATAAAAGAGACTATATTGACTGTTATATGAGTTAAATAACAGTCAATAATCATTTATTTTTGGATGAATAATAATAAATTTCAAATTGATTTTAAGGTTCATTTATTTAAGTTCTTAACAAAATAAATTTACTGAATTTCAAAAATTTTATTAAAATCCCTCTTATACAGCACAACCTTTACTTAAGGTTGCAAAAATAATAATTTGATTTTGACAGCTAATTCCTATTTTCCTCTCATGATATAATTCCATGACACCACCGCAATTATTTTCCTAATTTAGTTTTTTAATTCATCTTTACTTAATTTATGTCACACTACTACTCACGTTCTGTAATTTGTTTCCTTGTGATATTATTAAACTCAATTTTGTTCCAATTTTTTTTCAACGCCCGACACATTTTGCATGGACAAATATTAAATTAATTAAAAAGTAATTATTGGAGAGGGTTGGATGCTCCAATTTCTGAGTTGTTATAACTCCATAAAGATTAGTCGGTGTGTAATAAGTGCTAAAATGGTGATTATAAAACGTAACTGAAATTTAATTAGCTTAATTAATCCCTCCCTCCCTCCCTCTCTGTCTCTCTCTCTCTGATTGATAAGAATATGATGATTTCTTCTACAAAGTTGGTTTCTCCAATTCTTGCAGTGATATTGCTACTTGTGACGCATTCAGGTGCTACTATTGATGTCGCTATTAACTTTGATGGAATTGTGAAATGCGACTTGTACAAAGGGAGATGGATTTTTGACGAATCGTATCCTCTCTACACCGCTGAGGATTGTCCATTCATAATACAACAATTTAATTGTAACGGAAATGGACGCCCTGACCTCCAATATCAGAAGTATAGATGGCAGCCCAATTCCTGTAACTTGAAGTAATCCTCTCTCTCTCTCTCTCTCTCTCTCTCTCTCTCTCTCTCTCTCTCTCTCTCTCACACACACGTGCGCGCGGTTTCTTTTTCAAAATTAGCCCAAAAATCGTTCATAATCTCTCGCTTATGTGTCCGTCGGTTTTTAGTTTTTCTTTTACTTTTTTTTTTTCAAAATTACTAGCAAAAAAATCGTTCGTTTTTTTAAATTTATAATCACATGAAAAATAAACTTATCTGGTGTAGGTTTCTGACTCATCATAACCTACTAACCTTTTTCTTTTAACAACAAATTATCATCTGAATTAACTTATATAGAAATTATTTTCTTTGTATATGATTTAAAAGTATGATAGGCATTTTAAAACTTCGATATTTCTTGTACGTAATTAGAGTTGGAAGCCGTTTTTATTTGTTGAGAAAATAATGTAAACAAATTAATTTACTTTTTTTATATATTTTAAATTTTTATTGATTATTTGCATGCAATATCACCAAATGAAATACGTGTGTATATATATATGTTTAATCATTGTTCAAGTTTTTGAGTGCTCTTCTAGAACGACATGATTATTATAAAAAAATTTCACATACAAGTAAGTATATATATATATATATATATATATAATAAGTTATTGATCAATTTTTAATTTTGATCCAAGTCAAAATTGATCATGATCAGTTGACAGCAGTTACAGACAACGCCTATATATATATATATATATAGTACATTTATGATTATATAATGTACTTTCAATTTTAATTAATTACCTGCAATTAGATCTCATTTATCATATAATCCCTCTGTCACAGGGTAGTTTGCTCATTACAACATCTCACACTAATTTATACATTCAAAATATAAGAATACATTATACAACTCACAAAAATATACACATCATTTGCCATTATTTTACTCAATTTAAAAATAATTTTTTTCTTAATTTCTATATAAAAGTAAGAGTGCAAATTGCCCTAAGATGGAGGGAGAATTTAGTTTGAGTTGTGAGCTCGATTGTAGGTGGGACCGGGTAAAGTTTGTGGAGAGGGTGAGAGGGAAGCGTATAATGTTCGTGGGAGACTCATTAAGCATGAATCAGTGGCAGTCTTTAGCTTGCATGGTTTATTCTGCTAACCCAAGCACATCATACCAACCTACTAAAACAACAGGCCTTCTCTCCACAATTATATTTCCGGTAATTACCTTATTCTTATTAATAACATTTTTTATTATTATTTATAATTATGTCCCTTGAGTTATTTTTTTTTTTTTAATAATATATCATGGTAAATATTTGCTTGTTTTTATAATATATGTCCCCATTAATTATTATAGGAAATTAGTCTTTGCTATAATATTGGACCAATTTTAGATTGTGGAAGCATTTAGGTTAAGCTACAATGACCAGTTTTGTGATTTTTCGTGAGAAGTAATTAAATAGTTTTTTCTAATATGTAATTAAAATAATATTGTTTCATGAGTTTCACTTTTATATATAAATGGAGATTTTTTTTAAAAAATATGATATTATAAATCTAAGGATCACATAATGTATAGTATGTGATAAGAGTTGACATCATGAGAATATTTTAGACTGAATAATAGTAAAAAATAGTTAATGATGATAATTTGGTTAAAAGTGCTAGTATTTTTCTTCATGGTGCGACTGAAATTGACTAGTCTGCCCAGTGTTTTACTCTAATTTAAAATGGATTTCACTGCTGGTAAATTTTGAATTCTCCTAATTATGAGTTTTTTGTAATTTTGATCTCATAGAACATGTATTATTTTAGAATTGGTCCCAAACATTTTACTATTGGTCCCATACGATTTCTTTCCTACACTTGTAGTCTCAAATGTTATAAAATTTACAGATTTAGTTCCAAGATTGCAGATTTGCTCCCAAAATTTTGTAAATCTTGGGACCAAATCAGCAGCTCTTCGGATTAAATTTGTAAATTTTATAATGTTTGGGATTACAAATGCAAGAAAAAATTGTATGGTACCAATGGTGAAATATTTGGGACTAATTCTAAAATAATACATGTCCCGTGGGATTAAAAGTGAAAAAGAAAACCTCTCCGAAATATTCAATTTTTGAATCGGACATTAATTCTAAAAAAAAATGTTGGTGCAGGATTTAAATGTTACGTTGATGTACCTGCGGAGTGCTGTAATCGTGGACATAATAAAATTACAAAATGGAACGAGAGTGCTGAAACTTGACTCCGTTGCCGCTAGTTCAAAACAGTGGCTCCAAACAGACGTTTTGATCTTCGACACGTGGCACTGGTGGCTTTACACCGGAAGAAAACAACCGTGAGAATAATTTAATAATATTAATTAATTTAATTAATAATTATTGTTTTCCTTGGACAATCTTTAATATATATATATATATATATATATATATATATTTGTTTTTGTTTCCAGGTGGGATGTAATTCAAGAGGGAAATGTAACGATGAATGAGATGGATAGATTGGTGGCATATAAGAAAGCATTGAAGACTTGGGGAAGATGGGTTGACCAGAATGTAAATGCTGCAAGGATTAAGATATATTTTCAGGGTGTTTCTCCAGATCATTGGAAGTAAGTAATGAAAGATTTTTAATAGATATAAATGATTTTAAAAGTTTAAATTTATAGAGAGGAGAAATTGGTCTTTTTTTTTTTTTACAAATTATTCTTTTTTCGTCACTTAAAATTAAAAAATTACTGTTACAAATAAATAGGAATGTTAACAGGGCAGGGCGAGACGGGGACGGGGACGGGGCCTAATCCCCAATCCTATCCCCGTGGTCGTGGGTAGTCCTCGTCCCCGTGAATTTTGCATTAATTTTTTAAAATATAAATACGAAAATATAAAATGCATTAATTTTTTTAAAAATAATTATAATACAAAATATAAATTTAAAATATGTTTAAAATAAAAAAAATTGGGTCAGTCACAGATTGATACAAAAATAATGCACTATTTTCAAATAGGTACAATATGCAAAAGAATAACTCTATTATTCAACTTATATTTACAATATTATACAAAACTTTTGTATCTATTTAAAAATAGTGCATTACTTTTGTATCAATCTGTGATTATTTCTAAAACTATATAAATTTAAAATATGTATAAAATTCAAAATACAAATTTAAAATTCAAAAAATACATTAGTTACTTTATTAATTTATTTATTTACTCATATTTTATGTATTATATAAATTTATATATGAATGTGTGTATATATATATATATATATATTTATATGTATATAAAATATGTGAGGCCCCGTGAAAAACGGGACGGGGAATACAATTTCTGTCCCCACCTACGGGGCAAAAAAATCCCCGTTTTTCTCGGGGATTTCCAGCCCCACTGTCAAGTCTATGTATATGACACATCATTTAAATGATCACATGTCAATCAGTAGACGTAAACTTATAGATTACAGTTATCATCACATTTCGTATCATGACAGTGCTAGTACGTGGGGTATGCCGGAGTTGCAGCGGTGTGGGGGTGCACAAAAACCCTTTAGCAAACCGATCGAGGAAAATAAATCTACTACCAGGGCAGATGATATACTGAAGAATGTCTTATCGGGCATGAAAAAAAGAGTTCATTTGTTAGACATCAATAAATTATCACAGTTTAGGGTTGACGGACACCCTTCTATTTATGGAAACCCTAAGCATCGCGGGATAGATTGTACTCATTGGTGTCTTCCCGGAGTACCCGATACTTGGAATCAATTGGTTTATGCAACCCTGCTTGCAAATTGATTAATTGTTGTATATATATTTTTTACTAATCATTGGAGAATTTGTTGATTAATTGAATATCATTAAACAAACCACATATCCTTGTTGTCGCATGTGGGTATTTGACTTGTAACCTAATTTTTATTTATTGAAATCAAATGGGACGACTTGTTAATTATATATAGCAAGTGTTTTTCCTTTAGTATGTTAAGTAATTAATGTACCTCCTTTGTCCTCCATGGCAACAGCCAAATTCATTCAATGTTGCCAGTCAAAGTTGTTAAAAACATTAAAATTGAACATAATTTAGTGTCCCTGTTACTCGAGTGAGTTAACGGAAAGAATTTGATATTAATTCACATTACATAATTCATCTTTAAATATATGACAAACTAATTGCTTATTAATATACACTAATACAGATTTACATTTAGAGAACTTTTATTAGAGCTCTCTAAATGTAAAACTGTATTATTGATATATGATGCATATATATATGCATGATATAACGTGCATCAAGTGAATAATCGCAAATTAACATCACATATTAGAAAACATGCTTCATCACGTGATTTGGAATCCCTGAAAAACATATAGTTCTTTTATTTTCATAGATTTTAGATTGATTTTTTTATAGATTTTAGATTTGAGGTATGAAAGAATTATATTATTTTATCATCATCTATTATCTTTATAAATCATGCAATCTTTTATCATTCATCCAATACATTGGAGGGAGGGAGAAAGAAAGGTTTTCCCAAAAATAAATGAAATGTAACAAAGCAAAATAGTTGGGTTAATTTGTGTCATGCAGACAATAAGTGACAGCTAGCTCTTTCAAAAAGCATTTGATATTGTCTTTCTCTTTCATATCAAGCATTTGGTCCCTCATGGCTATTAACGCGTTTTTTTTTTTTTAAGGAAAAAGTTCAAGCACAACTATTGAAGAAGTATATTGTGTGATTATTCTTTATAATTAATGTATAAGGTTTTTATAACAATAATAAACCCTATATAAAAAATGTATATTCGCTCCATTCAATAATTTTTTTTTAATGAAGTGATACATGATTTAATGAAAATTAGTATTATATTAAAATAATATATAAAAAAAAAATTGAGGTATATATGAACTAATTACAGAATCACTCATATCAAAATTGATACATATAAAAAGAATAAGTTTTATATGTACTTAGAGCATGGTGGTATGGACTAATATTACACTTAAATATATAGATTAATTATACTGAAAAGTTTTACACTGAAAATAATAATACTATAACCATTTTGTGTAATTAATTATTTATAGTATTTTTTTCAGTCTAATCAGTTAATTATTATCCGTCTAAACAAATTAAATTATTAAAATGAGCGTACACATACCAATTGAGACATTCACATATAAAAATGAAAAAAAATCATCAGTTGTGTGCTGCCATTTTATTCCTATTGTGTCATTAATTACGTTCATATTTGTCTGTATTTGGTTTGGTCAAAAGCTTAAAGTTGAATTTCGTAATGAATTCTTTTATTCATTAAGAATTATGTATCATGCTAAATCTTTGTACGTAGAATCGTTTTGTTTAGGTTCATTATGTAATTACACTACTACATTTTTTTTACCTGTATAACTTTACTTAAAAAGCTCATTAATAAATGAACTTTCTAAGTAAAACTTAGAAAAATCAAAAATATAAAAAAATAAAAAAATCTTAAAAAATGGTTTTAAACTGCTAAGAATAAATAAATAAAAATAGCTTGGACAACGGTTTTGAACCGCTATAAGGTTCAAAACAGTTAATGACTGCTATGCCCTTATTACTTACACAGCGGTTCATAACCGCTATAAGGACCGCACTTGCACAGCGGTTCATAACCGCTATGGGCCAATTATAATCGGGCCCAGAACCCTCCCCCTTTTTTCTTCTCTCTTTCTCTTCTCTTCTCTCCCCCCAGCGCCTCCTCCTCCCACGCCGCCCCCCTGGCCGACCGCCGCCCCTCCTCCACCATTTCAGACGCCGCCGCCTCCGTTGGCATCCCAGCAGCCGCCGTCGCCATTCCATCGATCGAATTTTGAAATTTCGTCCCTATTTACTAGGTATGTAATTAATAATTTAATATATATATATATATATTTATGATATTATTTATATTAATAATATTTTGTTTTATCTTTTATATATTTTTAATTATTTATACATTTAGTTGTATATAAAATAAGTAAATATTATTTGCTAGTAAAATATTTACGTATGAATAAATATGTGTGCTTTTTAGTATGTTTTATTTTGTTAATTTTATAATTATAAATGTTAGGTATTTATAATTTTAGGTATTTTAATATTAATGTTAGAATTATAAAAAATGAGTTATATTTATAATTAATGTTAGGTATTTGTAAATTTTATAATTAATTAATGTTAGGTATTTATAATTTTAGGTATTTTAATATTAATGTTATAATTAAAAAAAATGAGTTATATTTATAATTAAATGAGTTAGGTTAGAAATTAGTTTGTAAGGTTATATAAATTTTAAATTATTAATATGTTAGTATATTTGCTAATATATATATAGAATTAGCTAGTAAATAATATTAATTATTATATAAAAATATATATTTATAATTATTGTAAATTATTGATTATTAAATTAATGAATATAAAAAATAATGTGTTGTAGTATTTATATATTTTGTAGGTGACAAATTTGAAGAAGAGGGATTAATCATTCCAATCCATTCCCTTTACACTATTACCGTAAGTTCATTTTTTTGTAGTTATAATTATTTTATTTATTAAAAATTGTATGCTATATAAATTTATATATGCGATTATCGATCGATTGAATCCAAATATAGAATGTAGTTGATAGATATATATGTGATGATCGATGTTCGATCAAATATTTGCATGTAGAATATATAGTTGATGTGGAGTTGATTGAATGTAGTTGATGTGGAGTTGGGGAAATTTGTTGGTTGTTTGTTGTAGAATGTGGGTTCCGATTTGATTATTTTATAATTAAATCGGAAATGGATGCACTAAGATCTTGATTAATTGGAGAATATGATAAATCTAAACGAAACTCTGCCAATTTTTTTAAAAAATATTAATTTTTAAATAGAATATATGTAGGATCGTACTATATTGAGTCATATTTATACAAGAATCTAAACATAAATATTATGTAATATTGTCTTTTCTATAGATATATCTAGTTCTATATATATGGATCGAAAGTGGGTTCGTGCAGATAGATTATCAGATGAGTATAGGAATGGGGTGGAAGAATTTTGTAATCATGCAATCAGATACTGCACCGACAATCGGTACATTCTATGTCCGTGTTGGAAATGTATGAACGGGAAAACGGTTAGTGGTCGGGATAATTTGTTCGATCACTTGATGATTTATGGTATTGATAAATCATATACCGTTTGGACATATCATGGTGAGAGAAGAGATGGATGTAGCTCAAGCAACATAAGAACTGACTTTAGGTTTGTAGACACAATGAATACAGAGAATGTACCGAGTGTTGATACATCTAGTGGCGATGTACCGAATGTTGATACATCTAGTGGGGATGAGGATAATCTGCAAGATCATCCTTATATGTTAGAGAAGTTAAGAGATGATGATGGATTACCTCTTTGGCCCGGATGTGAGAAGGCAACAAAACTTTCAGCTGTATTGATATTGTTCAATCTAAAAGCAGCTCACCAATTGACTGATGTGTGCTTCACCGACTTATTGGAAGCAGTTAGTGGTCTTTTGCCCGATGAGAATGTACTGCCTAAGAGAGCATATGATGCTAAGCAAATGCTCAAGTCCATCAGGCTAACACATCAGAAAATTCATGCTTGCCCCGGTGATTGTATCTTATTTCGAAGGAGTATGCAGGTCTCGATGTGTGTCCCAAATGTGGGCGGAAGCGATATACGAAAAACCAATCTCCTGCGAAAGTGATGTGGTATTTCCCAATAATACCAAGATTTAGGAGAATGTACAGTAGCACGGTGGATGCTAGAAATTTGACTTGGCATCATGATGATAGAATCAAGGATGGATTGCTAAGACATCCTGCTGATTCACCACAGTGGAAGGCATTCAATGTGAGGTATCCAGAATTCGACAACGAGCCACGACACTTGCGTCTTGCACTCTCCACAGACGGAATGAATCACTTTGGTATTCAAAGTACCAACCACAGTACATGGCCAGTGATTCTGATGGTTTATAATCTTTCACCATCTTTGTGCATGAAGCGTACTTATATGATGTTATCTATGTTGATATCAGGACCCAAACAACCTAGTAATGACATAGATGTATATCTAGCTCCTTTGATAGAAGACTTGAAGCTGATGTGGGATGAGGGTGTCGATGTGTATGATGCTTGTAGAAATGAGAGTTTCAAGTTGAAGGCCATGTTGTTTGGAACAATCAATGATTTTCCCGTTTATGGGAATCTATCTGGATATAGTGTGAAGGGAGGCGATGCATGTCCTTGTTGTACCACCAACACTGATCACATTCAATTGAGTTATTGTAAGAAGTCTGTCTATATGGGACACATGAGGTGGTTGGACAGATCACATAAGTACAGAAGAATGACTGTTGAATTTAATGGCAAAGTTGAGGGTCGTGAAGCACCACGTTTGTTGTCAGGTTCAGATGTGTTGAGTGAGATGAAGAAGGTCGACACACAGTACGGGAAACGATTTGCAAAGAGTGTCCCCACTAGTGGTTGGAAGAAAGAATCAATTTTCTTTCAACTGCCCTATTGGAAAGAGTTGTATGTTAGACACTTCATTGATCTTATGCACACTCAGAAGAACGTTTGTGCCAGCTTGCTCAATACTCTATTAGGTGATAAGAAGTCCAAGGATGGTTACAATGCAAGGATGGATATGCTTGAAATGGGAATAAGACAAGAATTGACACCTCAGAGACGTGAAGATGGACGAGCACCGGACCTACCTCCTGCTGCACACACATTGTCCAAGAGTGAGAGAAAAATGTTTCTTCAAACACTTAAGGATGTGAGAGTACTAAAGGGATATTCGTCCAACATACAGAGGCTTATATCAGATGATGGCGGGAGACTGATGAATATAAAATCGCATGACTATCATGTGATAATGGAGAACTTCTTACCAATTGTCATTCGTTCTATTTTGCCTGAAAATGTGCGCATAACCATAACAAAGTTGTGTTGGTTCTTCAAGGCAATGAGTAGCAAAGTCATTGATCCTAGACTTTTGAGTGGCTTTCAGAAACAGATTGTGGGGACACTTTGTGAGCTTGAAATGTATTTTCCTCCATCATTCTTTGATATAATGGTTCACTTAACCATTCATTTGGTTCATGAGATAAGAATGTGTGGTCCTGCCCGTATGCGATGGATGTATGGTGTGGAAAGATACATGAAAGTACTGAAAGGATATGTGAAGAACATGTATCGGCCAGAGGGATGCATTGCAGAACGCTACTTAGTAGAAGAAGCAGTCGAGTACTGGTCCGAGTTTATACCGAATATCGATGCAATTGGACTTCCAATTACTCGACACACCAATAGGACTGAAGGTGAAGGTGTTACCGGTGGTGAACCGGTAAATGTTAGTATTGAGGAACTAACACGGATGCACATATACGTACTTCACAACACGGTTGACGTGCTTCCTTTTATTGATCTTCACATGCAAGTACTTTCTGAGACATTTCCCTTCAGAGATAGATCGTGGATCGAAGCTGAGCATAACCAGACATTTGTTAACTGGTTCAAGGATCATGTTACAAAGTGTCTGTCACGGGATAAGGAATCTGTGAAAGAAGAGTTAAGTGGTTGTCCAGAATGCCTGATAGACATGTGTATTCATATAAGTGTTATCTTATTAATGGATATACATTTTATACCAGAGATCATGATGCCACGAGTACAATGCAGAATAGTGGGGTGTCTATCAAAGCAAATGCAGGGGATCAGTCGATTACTACTTATTTTGGACAGATTGTCAATATTTGGGTACTCGACTATGTTGGCCACCGTGAACCCATTTTCGATTGTAGTTGGGTGAGGATTCCTAACGGGGTCCAAGTTGATAATTTTGGGTTCGTACGTGTTGATTTGAAAAATGTGGGATACAAGGATGACTCTTATATAATGGCATGTCAAGCTCAACAAGTTTTCTATGTCCCCGACCCAGTTAACAAGAAATGGTCGATTGTGGTTTTGTCGAACAAGTTTAGTGATAGTTACCAGATCAGTGACCACGTCGATGAAGATGTTGACACAATTGATAATCCTTTTCAGAACTTCTCTATTTCTGGGCCCTCTTTCGATGATCCTGACTATCGTCCGTACAAGAGAGTGTTCAGAGAAGGGGATTAATATGGCAACCCAGATCTTGTTAATATTCATGGACATGAACGAGAAAAGTTAACTACAAAACGAAAAAGAAAAACACCTGCTAAAAAGAAATGTAAGATTTCATAATTCATTTACTATATTGAATGTGACTTTTTTTGTTTAATTCAATGTTATAATTCATTTACTATATTGAATGTGACTTCTTTTGTTTAATTCAATGTTATAATTCATTTATTATATTAAATGTGATTTTTTCTGATGTACATGATCATGTCTTTGCCTGTGCCTGATGATGACTATGAAGATGACATGGGTGGAGATTACCATGTGTATTTAGGTGATATCGGTGGAGATGAGTGCTCACCCGAGAGGGGTGCAGATGAGACTGCTGCTCCCACGAGTAGCAGTTCTGGAGAAAAGCGTGCGAGAGGTAGAGTGACGATGAGCGCTTTGAAGAGACAGCGTGCGAAGGGAAAGACAGTGGAGGTATTTCATTACCATAAAATAGTTGAATTTATAATATATTTTATTGATCGTTTAACCTAATAATATTATGTCATTGTAGCTTTCATTCAATGAGTACGGACAACCGATTGGAAATGAGAGTTCGAAGCTGTCACACTACCTTGGGCAAGCAGTTCAAAGATGTGTCCCGATTATTCTGCCAGCCAATGATTGGCGTAGCCCAACGCTTAATGATATAAAGGAGTCTATTTATGAAGAGCTACAAGTAAGTTTTATATTTATACTTATTGAACTTATGAAATATATAAAATTTTATATACTTATTGAATTTATGAAATATATATTGTTTATATGTTTACAGGAAACATTTTCTGGTCTAGACCCCAGTAAGAAGCCACAAATACTGCAAAAAGCTGGGAATATGGCGAAGAATTTTCGGGCTCAGTTGAGAAAATTAACTAAAGACTCTGTGACTGATAACTACTCCTCTACTCCTCCAGCGGATTTCCTTGGTAATCCTATGGTAGCCCCATATTGGGAAGAATTCGTTCAATTGTCGATGGCTGAAGATTTTAAGGTAAAAATAATCAATATCAGTTTATTTATTTATAATGCACGATATTAATTTATTTAATGTATTTCTATGACAATTTAGGCAAGAAGTCGGAGAAATACGGAGTATGCCAGAGGGATGGAGGCGCGATATCGGGGGTCCTCCAAAGGCTATGCACGTATAAGAGAAAAAATGGTGAGTCGATTACTACTTGATGTTATTACTATTTATATCTAACACAAAAACATGTTTCGTCACTACTGCAGAAGGAAGAAAAGAGGAGGGCTGGGGAGACTGACCCTTTCATTAATCGATTCGATGTTTTTAAGACTAGCCGACAGACTCCAGATGGAAGAATTCCAGATCCTCTTGCACAACAAATTGTGGAACAAGGGGTAATTATATATTTCTGGCTTATTATTTTTTTAATTTACAAACTATATTATATTATTTGACACAAATTATATACTTCAGGAGCGTCTATCTCAAAACATGACGCCTGACGACCTCCATATGATTGGTCCCAATGATCTACTTGCTCGGGCTTACGGTCGTCAGGAGCATCCCGGCCGCATGCGCAGCACAGGCTTTGGGATGACAAAGACAATATTGACGACTCGGTGTGAAGTTTCTCTACTTGCACAACAGGTTGCTTCACTGGCTAGACAGGTAGAGATGTTATCTCAAGAACATAATCAAGGGCCGTCGTCGAGTACTGGAGCAAGCCATCAGGACAGTTGTCCGACGATGTATTCTGCTGATGCGCCTTCTCCACCTCAAAACATCTCCCAGGTATTTTGTTGTTTGCTTGTTGTATATTGGTTGTGGAGTTTGAGAAAGTTGTTTGTTTGTTGTAGTTGATGTGGATGAATATGATTTGGTTGTTTGCTGTAGTTGATGTGGATGATATGATTTGGTTGTTTGATGTAGTTGATTAATTGGGAGTTTGATAAAATATAAACGAAATTCTGTCGAAATTTTTAGAAAATATTGATTAATGTATATTTTTATGGGAACAGACACCGACCATGTGCTATTTATATTTGGAGAATCCTACACGGTTGGTGGCCACAGGGACGTTACTCAGTAGGTCCAGCGGAGTGATTCATGGTTGCCCTCTCACTCCTGGTTTTGAGAGGGTCACTATTGAGTTGGCTGCTCGCAAAGAGGAGAATTCCCCAGTGCCTCGACCAAATGATGAGGCGACCACTGTCGGGACGGCGATTGGCCACTTTTTAGAATGGCCTAGTCACTTGGTCTCATTAACTAAAAAGGTAAAATATATGTTATTAAATTTTCTCTCATTTTTATTAAACTAACCAATTACAAATTGATTGTAGAAAATTCGGTCTCCCAAAAAGACGAAGGAGCCGCGTGCTACAATGCCTATTCAGAGGGAAGGACCGAGTCGGCCTCCTCCTGCAGCGCCCACACAATCACGACTGGGTTATCCTATGCAAGGAGACTTCAATCACAACGACGATCTAATGTCTAGGGTGCACACGATGGTATCGTCCCCCGCTTTTGTTCCTATTGTAGTTTCTTTTAATTCTTATTTTCATACACTTGGTTGGGAAGACTTTATCCGTGTGAATCATGTCATGGAAGTACTCAACAATCAGTGGTTGAGAGCGACTACTATTGCTTTTTATCTCAGGTATGTGTTTATTGATTTTTCATATTTAATTCTTCTAGAGGTTTAATTTTCTTTATTTAAATATTAATATGAGTATTTTCATTAATTAAAGATATTTGGGGGAGGTATATCTATCAAGAGATTATGAGACATCATTGAAATATTCTTTCATCTCCCCCCAAGTGACTGCCTGCATTGGTAATGACAACGCCCACGATAAGGAGTTATTTGTGCTACATATGGAAAGATATTCTATGAGAGACCATCTCATTTTTTGGCCTACATATGTGGGGTGAGTACATACAAAAAACATGTCATCAACATATTTATTAATATAAACATGCAAATGAAATATACTTTTAATATTTTTATTAAAATGCAGGACACATTGGTTGTTGGTCGCCGTCAATAGGGGTGGACGGTACGGCATACCGAATTTTTTTTTGCCATACCGTTACCGTACCGAAATTTTCGATATCGAAAAATATCATACCGTTGTCATACCGAAAATTTTGGTATACCAAATTTCGATATACCGAAAAAAATCATACCATTTTCATACCGAAAATTTCGGTATACCGAAATTTCGGTATGACAACGGTATACCAAAAATTTTGGTATATCAAAATTTTTGATTTTTTCAGTATACTGTGATATACCGAAATATTTCGATATACCGAAATATTTTTGGTATACCGAAATATTTTCAATATAAAATTTTCGATATATCGCGATATACCGAAATATTTTCGGTATACCGAAATATTTCAATATACCGAAAATATTTTGGTATATCGCGGTATACCGAAATTTCTGTATTTATATACCGTTACCGTATCGAAATTTTCGATACGATACCATACCGTACCAAAAATTTCGGTATACCAAAAATTTCAATAAATTCGATATTTCTCGATACGATAAGTGCGGTATATCGGTATTTTCGATATTTCCTCCACCACTAGCCGTCAATATGAGATCACTAGAGGTATATTTTATGGATCCAACTCCAAATGGAGTGCATTCTGATCAACCTGAACTTGTGACATTTATGGACTGATATGTGTTTATTAATTATTTTAATATCATTAAATCATTTTATTTTTAGAATTATATATGTATATGTAATTTATTTTTATTTTTTAATTATAATAATAACAGTGTGATGAGGATGTATCGGACTCGCCTTCCGCCCGAACCATCAAGAACTTTTAGTACCGTTATGTGAAACAATATTAAGGTATATATACTTTAATTGAAAAAATCTATACTTATTCATGTATTAACTATAATTATTAATCAACAGGTGCCGAGACTGCAAGATAGCTTTAGCTGCGCCACTTTTGTATGTCATTATATTGAAGATATAATGATGACTTCTCAAACGACGGTTCCGAACGACGCAAGTAGCTAGTTGGGGCAATTTATTAATTTGAATATACATACATATATATATATATATATATATTTCTAATTACATTTTTTATTTTCCAGTTTGTCTATCAACGTCCGCTTCATTCGTACGGAAGGAACAAACTCAAGAAATTCAAATTAGATTGGACCGGGTATTTGTATAATAGGTCTTTACGTTATCTAGTATGAATTTTGGTTCGACGATATGTAACTTTTATTTAATTTATGATGATACATTTAATTAGTTATAATTACTTAATGTTTTATTAATTGGTTTATTTTAAGTATTTTATTTTTGTGAATTTGTATTATTGTATAAATTAATTAAATAGAGAATTTGTAATATAAAATATATAATATAAAATATATAGATTATATATTATATAAAATATATAATATATAATATATATAAAATGAAATATATTAATTACAGAAATAAATAAAAAAGTTCTTGGATAGCGGTTTGAAACCGCTGTCTAAGAATAAAAAAAAAATCGGATATGAGCTTCACTTAGAGAGCGGTTCATAACCGCTTTCTAAGCTCGATTTTTATAGCGGTTGTTAACCGCTTTCTAAGTAAGATATCACGTACATAGCTTTCACTTGAAGAGCTCAAATAACCGCTTTCTAAGTGAATTTTTGTCAGCTCTCCAAGCCTTTTTTGTAGTAGTGTTTAATAATTATAATATATATATATAAATTCATTCATAAGTATTTTTTTTAACGAGATATACATTACCAATAGTTGAATTAGTCAGCATCAAAATGTTAGAAATTAATATGCTAGTCAGCCGACTATTTATACAAAATTATTATACTCCCTCGGTCTCAAAATACTTTGCACACTTTCCTTTTCGATTTATTCCACAAATATTTTGTGCACCCTTTTAACGAAAATAATAATTTTATATTTATTCTTATGATATTCACATATTTACACAATATGTCATTACTTTTACACTTAATTCAACTAATTTCATTACTTTAATAATACAACTTTACACATTACCATCAATTACTCTACTTTTTGCACTTTTTTTTTTTTAAAAGTGTGTAAAAAAGAGATGAGAAATTTTTTTAGAGATAGAGGGAGTACTATTAATAAGGTAACAACTTAACCACCAAATAACAAACTTATAGAAGATAGTATCTTGATTTTCAAGAAAAAAAAATCTCTAAAATACAACAACTTAATTCTAAAGTGACGTGTTAAAAGGTACGTGGATTAACGCTTTCAAATGGTGTAGACCAATGCAGGCTTTGTGGCAAAGAAGAAAAAATTGTTCAACATCTCTTCTTTTCGTGTGAGTTTGCAAGACAAATGTGGAACAAGTGTTATTTATGGGTGAACTTGCATATGGTCCCTCATCACATCCCGTCATGCCATCTTCTTCAACATGGGGATTTACTTGGTCTAAAAAGAAAAAACAAGGCATCAATAACCTTGTGGACAACGGTCGTTTGAATTATTTGGAAAATAAGAAATGAAGTTATCTTTAACGGCTTGGAGCCAAATGTGAATAGAATCTTCTCAGATATCAAATCGAGTGTTTGGGCGTGGATTGGAGCAAAAGATGAGAGCTTCAGTAAGTTTTTTTTTTGGAGTGGTGTAGAAAACCGAGAGAGTGTTGTTTAGCCTTGTAAGTTGTCTTAAGGGTATTTTTTATACTTGTACCTCTAATATTCTATATTAATAAATTCTCTTTTACCGTTAAAAAAAAGTGACGTGTTAAAAGGAATTTAAATCTCCTATTCATTAAAACTAATTAGACTCTATAACCTAACAATCTATCACTTGGAGTCTGACTTTAAAATATAATTGATTTTCCTCATCATAACTCTTAATAGTAGTGTCAATTGTGTTCATATGAATTTCCAAGGCCCGTTCAATCTTCAACTTCTCAAAGGTCATCACCTTAGTAATAAAACATAACTTGTTTTTCTACACATGAACATTCTTCTATCTGTCTCCTTTATGTTGTTGGATATTGTACTCAGTTTGATTTTACCATACTAGCAATTCTTGATATGTATCTTCCCAGAACCCGTAACTTGTTTCATCGAACATCTCAATTTTCTTCAGCCAATATGTGATTCACACGTTTCAATTGTTAGGTAGGGATATTATTTGATATTCCAATAATCCCCCCTTTAAACAACAACTATCGAACCTCCTTTCGAACAATGTATTCGATGTAAATCCGCCTGGTCCACAGAGACCTCATTGTTCCATCAAGACACACTGTAAAAGACCTGCTTTATCTAGGTCCACTTACATGTTGATACAAATCTCGACGAGCAACTTATTAAAAAAGGTCATAAATCTAGTTGCGACGAAAGAAAATTAATTAAGGCTTAAACTACTTGCCGATGAGGACATTAATTGAAGTTGGGATTAGGAAAGAAATTAATCAAGCCGCGACAAGAAGAATCGGAAAAGATTAATTATACAAGAAATGACAAAGATAAAAGACCAAAAGAAGAAGTTGAAGAGAGCAACCCCTTGTGAAATAGGAAAAGGGGCAAGCAACTTGGCATCAAGGTTGCTCACCCCAAGAGTTGGTCGCCAAGATCACATATTTGCCAAAACAATGAAACTGCTCGTCATGGTCATCACAACAAAGCTACTCGCCAATTCTACTACCATTTAAGAAAGTTGTTCGCCACAATCACAAGTTGCTCGCCATTGTATTAGCTGATCGCCCTTATTTGCTTGCTGGATATGACTGTTCGCCATGTACCCTAGTTGATCGGCCATGGAAAGTATGCATTCACAAGGGAAGTTTCACACCAAAGAAATTTAGTAGTAATCCTCATGGACATGTGTCACGTGGAGAGTAAAGGTGGCAGTAGGTGCCACCCATACTTACAAATCTCTCTCTATATATATGTAACCTTTGACAATGAATAAAGAATTCAAAAATTGAAAACACAAACATTATGCTATCAAATTAAGGACACCAACTTTATCAACGACGTGTTTGTTCATTACTATGACTTACTAGCATATCGTTGCAACTCTTAATTCAGGTTTGCTTGATAACCAAGATATATTAAGCCACAAAATCCACTTGTATAAACGGTTATCAATGTTACCTAGTTCACAAAGCTCTCGTCTTTCACTTTTTTTTTCCTGTTGGACACCCAGGAACTCTTTGCATTGTTTTTCCTTGTTAACCTAGTCATCAAACATGACTATGTTTGAGGACACTACAAAGTTAAGAGATCTACTTATACTCTTATAATAAGCATACTAGATAGTTCAAGATATAATGAGTAGTCACATGACTATATATACTAAAAGATTGTACTGCAAATAAGATAATAACTTAGAGTGATTCTTATGTGCACTCAAATACATGATATGCACTTGAATTTTAAAAAAATACCCAACAATAATTAATAATACCTCAAAAAGTAATTATAATATCCTAAAAATAAATTGTATATAATTAATATTCTAAAAAGTAATCAGTAATACCATAAATACAAAAAAAAAAATACACAATTCGATATGTTACTGTGTATTTTTAATAACACAAAATATAGTTTAAAATTCTAGTGCATATCATGCACTCTGATGCATACACGAATTTTTTAACAACTTAACTCTGAGTAACAAGTCCAAAAACAGTTCTTGGTCTTCATAAAAAAAAATCTCTAAAAGGCAATAATTTGATTTTGAAGCAATCTCTAGGCTACGTTCACTTCATAAGCTTTAATAGTGTACACATTACTAATTTAATAGGGTACTAAACTTAACCTAATTATCACTTGTTTACTTTGTTGAATAAAAAGAATTAAAATAACAATGTCTTGTTTAGTTTTCTTATTTTTTATTAAATAATTTTTTAAAAATAAAATAATAATAATTAATTTAGAAAATTAACAAATTAACTTATATACACTTCATTAATTCTTTTGCCCATTAAATTAGTACTCCCTCCCAGTAAATATGCGTACTATTGTATTGCACGAGTTTTTAAAAAAGTGGATAAATAATAGTATTGTGAGTGTATTAGAGGTACACTTATGAATAAAATAATTGATTGTGAGAGTGATAATAAATTTGATAGTTTCCGTGAAAGGAAAATACGAACGAAAAAGGAACAGTGCATAATTTAGTGAATTAAGTAAGTATTATTATTGAGAATAAAAGTGTAATTTTAAATTATGAATAGCATAATTTATTTAAATAAGCCAAAAGGGTGAGTGTAATTTGGAGAATAACACAAGTTTAACCTCGGTAATAATCCAAAAAATATAAACAAATAAAATACAGCGAACAAAAATATGTTATTTATATAACGTTCTTCTATCCGAAACCCAATACTAGTACAAGATAAAAGTGGAATGACTTGCCCATAAACTTTCATAATAATAAGAACTATTTTTATTTGGGTATATGTTGTACTGACTTTTTAATAAGATAAAAAAAATTGATAAATATAAATCTTATACGATAAAATGATTTATATCATAAAAATAGTACTTCCCCTATTCCACATGAATTTGCACACTTTCCTTATTTGAACGTCCCACACAAATTTGTACACTACTAAAAAAAATATTGATTTACGTGCACACTCACAAACTTATACAGATATTTACCCTTATACTACTACTTCATATATAAAACTTATTTTTTTTTAAAATGTGCCGTCCCGTAGGGTGCAAATTCATACGGTGCGGTGGGAGTATTTATTTTTAAAAAGCAAACTCGTGGTCATTGAGCATATTATTATTAAAAACATTCTGCCAATCCAACATATGTGGACACAATTAAAAGAAGAAAAAACTAAAGCGCTCAGCAAAAGGGAACGCTGAATAATCATTTGAACTTCAATAAACAACTGATAGTGCGTCACTTGTGACTGCAACAATTCAAAATTTATTTAATTTGTGTAGTATATATATTTCCTCTGTTTTTATTTTTATATTTATTTTATTTAGATATTTTAATTTTACTTTCATGTATTTGAAAAAAATATTTTATACTTATAAAAATTAATAAATTATTTTTTGTTAATTAATCATATATATATATATATATTTTGTTCGTGTATCATCTCCAGACGCAAAGGACAGAGAGTATTAAAAATTAATTATTTGACATTTAATTTAATTTTTAATATATGTTTATCAACGTTTCAACATACCGGCTGCTATTTAAATTGCTACCAGTGTTAAAAAAGGAATAATTTTTTAGTTTTATTAAAAAAGAGATAATATGTAATTTTTAAAATATTTGCACACTAATTCTGAGTGTGCAATTTTTTATAACTTTTGTACACTTACTCCCTCTCTAAAAAAAAAAAATATCCCTCTTTGTTATACACCCTTCTGAATCAAGTTAAGTGCTTAATAACAATTGTACAATTTTGTTGAGCAGGACTCAAACGAAATCAATTCGCGTGAATTTATTTTTTTCAAATATCATTGTATATATATAAAAAATATCATCATTTAAAATTCTATTATTATTTTTCAAACAGTGACAATATATATGCATTATATATATATAATACTATGTTGTATGACACTATAATTTGGAAAAGCAAAAGGAGCTCACTTATTTTTTTTCAAAAATTTCTTGACGCGTTAATAGATAAATGAATAATTTATAACGTAGCTAAGTCACATTAATTTCATGTCGCACTCTCAACCAAACTGTATTTTATATTATAGAGATGTGAGGTGGGCAATAAAGTAAATGCATGCACACTAACTGTACCTTGTCACACGTAAATTAAGATGCATGGCACATATTAATTTGTTCACATTTTATAATTGAGCGGTATATATATATATATATATATATATATTTTTATTGATAAATGTTAGTTGTTACTAGTTAAGTTAGTTCACCAAGTCTCCTTACACTCCATATCTCCAAAAGTCCAAATCCAACCTTATATCTCCATCCTTCACATTAGTTTTTTTTTTTTTTAGCGGTATATTAATTGATACACCATGCAAATAAAGTGAGAACTAATTCAAAATTATCTATTTTCAATCCTTCTTTTACATATTCTGAAATGTTCTAATTCTTTCCTTATATTTTAAATATGAAATAATTCACTTTTACATAAATTAGTGAAATATATAATCTCTTAAATTTTGTGATAGTATATGTAACAGTGAGTAATAAACTACTCCCTTAATTTCTTTATAAGTTGTTCGTACTTTTTGGGCACGTATATTAAAAAGTATATAAAAATATTAATATAGTACAAGTGATGTGATGAAAAAAAATGAAAAAATAATGAGAATAATGTAAAATATATTAAAAATAATAATAAAAGTGTGAATAACAGTTTCTTAAAAAGGTAAAAGAGCAAATGAATAACATATAGTGAAACAGACGAAAATGACAAAATGAGCAACTTATATTCAGGTGAGAGGAGTATCAAAGGAATAATATTACTGTAATCAAGTGGGGTTCTCAATTAATTTTAATTAATTAAAAAATCAATATCATATTTTATTTCATATTTTTAATTAAAATATAGTATTATATTTTAATTATATTAGCATCCATATTTTTATTAAAATTAATTTGATATCACATTTCACATTTATAAATTTTCAAGGAGTAGGTCTCTTGTGAACTCGAATTCATATGAACTCGTATTATTATTATGTGTAACCACTATTACTGTCATTTATATATATTATTAATGTTATAAAAATATATTTAGTATTTTAAAAATAAAAGCATATATGCATAACAGTAATAATATATACACGTGATAATGATAATTGAAAACTCATAAACTTGAATTGATACTCCCTATGTTCCGGAACTACTTTCATAGTAGTCCTGGGCACGCGAACTAAGAAAAAATAAATATGTAAATGTAAAGTTAAATAATAAAATAAAAAAAAATGTATTTTATTGATTTTTGTGAGAAAAATTTTATTTTTTTTTAAATGTAAAAAAAAAATTAAGACGTTCAAATAAAAAAAATGTAAAAGTAGTTCGAGGGAGTACAAGATTTTGTAATCTTCAAATTAAAGGAGATTCCAAATATAAAAGTCCAACAGACTCATCAGTCCTGTTCCTGTCCGTCCCCACCCCACCCCGCCTCGAAATATCTGCAACTAATTAATTTGTGCAAAAATTGGTTAAATTATAGAATATTATATCATATGTACTGTGTATCAATATAAACAAGTGTGTAGCAAATCCTATCCCCATTCCAATCCTATTCAATAATTCGTCTCCTTCTCCATATCATGAGGAGTGGATGAGCTTGCAGTCATAGTTACTGAAGCCGAACTTCTGTCCATGCAAATCGAATCGCAACAACAACAATGAAAAAAGTGGAGAAACTCATCATTTTCTTCTTCGTCTTGATTTTCTGCAGTGTGTGTGGCTCAGCAGCAACACTCCCCAAGCAGAGGCTTCATCAGAATGAAGGTAATTTCAGCTGATGTCGAGAGTTTAATGCTTTGGAATTCAAATTTAGTGCTTGTATGGTGTTTGATATTGGGTCGCAGTGAGGGCGTTGAAGGAAATTGGGAGAAGATTGGGCAAGAATGATTGGAATTTTAGCAAGGATCCTTGCACCGGAGAAGGGAGTTGGAGTGTTCCCATCACAAGAAAAGGATTCGAGAGCTCTGTTACTTGTGATTGCACTTTTGATCAGAATTCTACTTGTCATGTTGTTAGCGTGTATGCATCTCTCTCTCTCTCTAAATCAAGATTTACATTATATTGCTTATTAAGTTCATTATAAACTTCTTCTTACTTGTGGTTTGCATAAATGGATATTACATTTTCTTGTAATTAATTGTAATCTATTGTGTGAGGCCTAAAAAAATAAATATAAGTAGAAAAAGTGTTAATCTGTTGTATGTTAGTAATATGTATTTTGGAGTGAGAGACTGCAAATCACGTGTTTTCGATAGTATGAAATTGTTCATCCATGGCCGACATTGTGGAGGAGTTCGTAGATCAATGCTTTGACTGATTATAGTCAGTCAACGTTTTTATAAGTTAGCGGTTGACTTTCTGACTGTAGTTACTCATCCAGCTGTCAATGGCGTGCCTGGGTCCATCTATGTCTACGTTGGAGTTTAAAATACCTTTAAGTTTACTTTAATTAATGTATGAAAAACATGCATTGTCTCTACTCTATAGTTTTTTAAAGCAACATGGAGTTTGGGGGGTGGTGTGGCGGTGGTTGGTGAGTCAAATGGCCTAAGAGACTTCGATAGAGTTCTTGGCATAAATGATGTATACAAAACTGATGGGATGTTTGATTAGTTGCATGCATGAGTTCATGATTAATCGTGTAATTCAAATTATTCAATCATATAAACGACAAGCTCAGAAGATGAAGTGGAATAGCTCAAGTAGTACTCAGAGCTCAACTATCTATACCATAAGGTCATAGTCTCGAGCCTTCATTTGCCCGATAAAAAATAAAAATAACGGCAAGCTCAATATTATGTGCAAAATTCAATAATACCACAGTTTTAACTTCATGACTATGGATTATATGTAATGATGGAACAAAAATCTATTCGACGTTGAAAATTACATGCATTGATTACATCTTCCAAATGATGGGATCATTTCAACTCTCAATCGTGGCCGAACTTCCTGAAACTTTAGTTTTCCATGTGTTTAGTATCAAAGTGTAGTGTTTAGTAACTATAAAGAATGTGTTAACATTTATGTCATGTCTCTAAGTTTGCTGCATTGAGCTGCTGCAGAGCTTTGAAAGGACAGAATTTTACAGGAGTTGTTCCACCAGAATTTGCCAAGCTTCGTCATCTTAAACGCTTGTGAGCATCATCAACTACATCACATCCTCTACTCTAAAGTTTCATTTTGATGTTTGAGTCTATTTCTGTTAATTTCTATCGTTGATTCAAGCGAAGAATTAGATCTGAGCTCGACTTTTCTTATTCTTGTGTTGTGCAGGGATCTAAGTAGGAATTGTCTTAATGGTTCAGTACCTACACAGTGGGCTACAATGGGATTGGTTGATCTGTAATTCCTAGTTCCTTGGCTTTTGCTCCATTTGTTTATCGCCTTTCGATTTCTTTGTGAAATACTTCTATTCAGCGTAAAATGAATCCAAGACATGCCTTTCTTGGCTATCAATGATGCAGATCTCTTATGGGAAACAGATTGTCTGGTCCATTTCCAACGGCAATTACCAAAATATACTCCCTTGTGAATCTGTATGACAATCTCTCTCTCTCTCTCTCACGCGCACACACACACACACACACACACATTTTGCTGTTAAGAATCATTATGAATTTCGTTTAATCAATCAACATTTTCTGGTGCATCTATTTTTAACTTGACCGTGAGAATTCTATGTGCAGGAGTCTTGAAGGGAACCACTTTTCTGGACCCATTCCTGCAGAAGTTGGGCAATTGGTCAATTTGCAAAAATTGTATATTTTCTTAGCATTTATTCCACATTTTTCACTTTCTAAAATTTTTATCTGCTTCCATAAAAAAATCATCCTAATCATTTGTCTACTTGTATCCAATAATTTTCAGTGTTTTATCATCAAATGCATTCACAGGAGATTTACCTGAGGAGTTGGCCAAGCTGACAAACTTAATTGATTTGTGAGTACACCACCTCTTCTTTCCAGTTTCTTTTCAATATCAACCGAGCAACTAAACTTGCATTTACCCTTAATGCTCTGCTCCATATCAAAATGTACTTCTGTAATAGTTCACATACTTGGTAAGCTTTACCGTTGGTTTCTTTACATATTTAGGAGGATTAGTGATAATAACTTCACCGGTAATATTCCCGACTTCATCAGCAGCTGGAAACAAATTGAAAAACTGTAAGTAGCCCATTTTTTTCTAACTAAGGCAGTCACTAAGCAATAATATTTAAGTGTGAGTAACAATGTGGTTAACTTTATAGTTATATTACAGGCACATGCAAGGTTGCTCGCTGAAGGGTCCAATCCCTTCTTCCGTATCAGCCCTGACAAGCTTAAGTGACTTGTGAGTGATCTAAAATAAATTTGCTCGATTCTTTCTGAAGTAAGCTTATAGATTTACACTCATTTTCGACTTTCAGGAGGATCAGTGACTTAATAGGTGGAGGATCAACTTTCCCTCCACTAAGTGATATGAAGTCCATAAAAGTGCTGTGAGTATTAACTGGTTTCGCTCCATTTAACTATATGACATGATTTGACCCGAGATTATTAAACTCAGCTCTTCTGTATAGGATACTAAGGAGTTGCTTAATACATGGAGAGATCCCTGAATATATTGGACACATGAAAAAGTTGAAAAATCTGTAAGCATTTGAGATTTTTTTTTTTTTTGCCACTATTATATAAATTACAACTGCAAATCTTATATTTGATTTGCAACTGTAGAGACCTTAGTTTCAACAATTTGAGTGGAGAAATTCCTGCTTCTTTTGACCGTCTTGCAAAAGTTGATTTTCTGTAAGTACTTAATTCTTTTCCAGTTCTTTATTCTTTACTTTGTGAGTGTATTTGTGCTAAATTAACGACTGTCGTTTGTTCTTTTAGGTATTTGACGAGCAATAGGCTTACCGGACAAGTTCCAGGTTGGATTATACAGAGAAACAAGAACGCGTAATTACATAAATCCCGCATGCTTTGTCCATTATTTGGTCTACCAAGTAATGTTATTTTTTTCATTATTCTTCATTGACAAAGTTTCTGGTATTAATTATGTTGTTTCATGTACAGAGATCTCTCTTATAACAATTTCACTGGAAGTCAAACAGTAAATGAGTGTCCACGAGGGAGTGTGTAAGTATTTTGTGGAATTTCACCTTGACATTTTGTTGATTTTTTTTAGTGTGAGATCATAACTTTTTGTGCACATTTGCTTCAGAAACTTGGTAGAGAGCTACTCATCAGCGGCTACTAAATCGTAAGATTGCATCTCTATATGCCTTTTATGATAATTATAACTATATGAGTTTGATCATTCTGTAATAAAATATAATAGCGTCTGAAAGCCACACATAATTGTGTCTTTTGTCGTGGCAGTAAAGCACATTCATGTATGAAGCAAGAGTTTCCATGTTCTGAGTCAAAAGATCAGCGTAAGTATGCTCATATGTTTAAACTGGGGATTTCTGTTTCACTCCATGATATAACTTTCTGGTCACTTTTAATAACGTTGGTGAAAGCCCAATTCCATTAGCTGATAGTTCTATCAAGTTATCAACTTTCTATAATCTTAAATCTTATTTAACTTTGTAACAACAGAGGGATATTCATTGCACATTAATTGTGGAGGCAAGGATGTGAGCGACTCTAACGATACAACATATGTAGCTGATTTAGAGTCCAGAGGGGCTTCAATGTATTACTCGGGCAATAAGTGGGCATTTAGCAGCACAGGGAATTTCATGGACAATGATCTTGATGCTGATAACTACATAGAGACAAATGTTTCAACTTTGTACAATACCACTTCACCAATATACCAGAGTGCACGTGTATCTCCTCTATCCCTCACTTACTACGGCCTCTGTCTCCTAAATGGAAACTACACTGTCAATCTCCACTTTGCTGAAATCGTGTTCACAAACGATAGTTCGTTCAACAGCCTTGGAAAGAGAATATTTGATGTCTACTTACAGGTACGCACAACTTAGTCATATTTAGTTTGTTGAAATGTTTCATCATGTTGGATTAAGTACAATATATTATAAATGCAGGGAAATTTGGTTCTGAAGGATTTTGACATTGCAGCTGCGGCTGGTGGGCCCGGTAGGCCAATTGTAAAGAATTTTACTACAGTGGTAACAAGCAACACGTTGAAGATCCATTTTTATTGGGCTGGGAGAGGGACAACAGGCATTCCAAGGAGGGGGAGTTATGGCCCTCTAATATCAGCCATATCAGTTGATCCTAGTATGTTAATGATTCCTGTGCTAAGTTTACTTTTTAGTTCTAAAACTGTGAGGATCGATCATTATTTGCATTCTGTTGCAGATTTTAAGCCTCCAGTTCATCACAAGAAAATCAATTCTACCATGGTAGCTGGGGTGATCGCTGGTGCAGTCTTTTTAGTAACTCTGGTTCTAGGTATCTTGCGTAAGAAAGGATATCTAGGAGGCAAAAGTTCAACAGATAAAGGTACAATCTTTCCAATGTTTTGCTAAGTCTCAATAAGAATTTTTTCAGATTGTTAAGTGAAGAGTTTTGCAGTTATGATGAACAAATTAGAAGATAAAAGAACTTCTCGATGTATATATTACTGCAATATTAATGTTTGCTACTCCTAGTTGTTCATTCCTTCTGTGTACCTCTCGACTTCATGAGTCCTATCCAAATATATATCTTCAGAAAGTCATTTATAATTCTCTGATATTTCACATTTTCTGCAGTTATATACAAACATACTATATTTCATGATCAAGTTGTAATGGGAAAATATGAATGAAATATAACTAGGAGCTTATGGTATAATGAAGAAATATATCTTTGCTTGATTTTCTGATATTATTGTTCCTTGAACAGAGCTAAGAGGCCTCGATTTACAAACGGGTCTATTCACTTTAAGACAGATCAAGGCTGCAACGAAGAACTTTGATCCTGCAAACAAGCTTGGCGAGGGTGGTTTTGGATCAGTTTACAAGGTACAATTGTTCTCTTAATTGCAAAAGTGAATCACTCCTGTTTTTTCAGCATTTCATATAATTTGTGAACTCTCTTGTATTAAAATGGAAATCAACCCGCTCTGCTATGGCAGGGATTGCTATCAGATGGAACCATAATAGCAGTGAAGCAGCTTTCCTCAAAGTCCAAACAAGGAACAAGAGAATTTGTCAACGAAATAGGAATGATATCTGCCCTGCAACACCCGAATTTAGTAAAGCTTTATGGCTGTTGTGTTGAAGGAAATCACTTAATGCTCATCTATGAGTACATGGAAAACAATTGTGTATCTCGTGCTATTTTTGGTGAGGATGGTTTCAAATCATTCAAGATTATGCTATTTTAAGCGCATTGAAAAGCTCAATATCCCTCTGCTCCTATTGTAGGAAAGGATACTACAAAGAAACTGAAGTTGGATTGGCCCACAAGGAGGAAAATCTGCCTTGGTATAGCTCAGGGTTTAGCTTACCTCCATGAAGAGTCGCGTGTAAAAATAGTTCATCGAGACATCAAAACGAGCAATGTTTTGCTCGACAAAGATCTTAATGCAAAGATATCCGATTTTGGCCTAGCAAAGCTCAATGAGGATGATAAGACCCATATTAGCACCCGGATTGCTGGAACTATGTAAGTTCCCTTCTCTCCCTCCCTCAATAACTTTATACATTATGATCTGAGCTTGCTAATTGAGCCCGACCTGACCAACTCAGAACTAGTATCAAGCCGGGCCTCCCATTTTGGTACCGTGCACATTTATTGATCATAAAAACATCAACTATTGACACATGCATTATGTTATTTTGTCCTGTAGAGGCTATATGGCTCCAGAGTATGCTATGCGTGGTTACCTAACTCCCAAAGCAGACATATACAGCTTTGGAGTGGTTGCACTCGAAATAGTGAGTGGCAAAAGCAACACCAACTACAGGCCTAAGGAAGAGTTTGTCTACCTTCTTGATTGGGTATGCATCTCCTCTGTACTTCAGGGAGTAACATTCTTGTACACCAGTTGTACAGTGCATTTATACATATTTTTCGGTGAAAACAACCGATAGTATTTGAAAGACACGCTTGACTTGCATGGTCTACTTGGTCCAGCGCACACAAGTTTTTGTCATTTCAAGATTATGCTTATTGCCTTAAATGCTTTCAGTATTGATTGTTATTTTACTATCTCGATCAGGCCTACGTTCTTCAAGAGAGGGGGAGTTTACTGGAGCTGGTCGACCCGGATTTGGGGTCCGCATACTCATCAGAAGAGGCGATGGTGCTACTGAATGTTGCCCTTTTATGCACCAATGCTGCCCCAACTCTGAGGCCTATAATGTCTCAAGTGGTGAGCATGCTGGAAGGACGGACAGCTGTTCAGGATTTGCTTTCTGATCCTGGATTTTCGACCGTTGATTCCAAATATAAGGCTATTAGAAACCACTTCTGGCAGCATCCTAGTGTGAGTCACAGCTTATCAACAAATGGCCTTTATTCTGATTCATCACATTCAAATCTAGATCTGGAGGAAAATGTCCTGGCTCAAAGACATGACGATCAAGATGTAACTAAATAACTATGAAGTATACATACCTTAAAATGTAAGTACTGAGTAGCATGAGGTTTTGCCAAGCAATTGTGCATAAGAGTGGCTTCTTTGATAATTGTATTGTGAGAGAAATTGTATATTCTTTGTAATTATTTTGTATCATGGTATGTTAATGTTATAATGTTAATGATTCTGTATTTTCTATCTCGTTACAGCGTTACTTATAAATTATAATTTTGTTTTTCAAGCATGCACTGTAAATGTAACTGAGATTTGCACACATTAAAAATAAATTGTCCAACTGGTAATGTTAATAGAGTACTAGAAAAAGCAACCATGTTCATTGTATTCATATTACTTTGAGTTGACATGATTTAGGTAAACCATATGATATCATTTTTTATATTTTTCACGTTTCATAGTCGGGACGTATGACATGTGGAACGTTAAAAAATAATTAATGAATAACCATGTTCGTGTATTAAAGATTCTTTAAGATGAGTACATATTGAAACATAAAAGATAAGACACTTTAAATATTGAAAACAATTACATATTTACTAATGAGCACAAACTTATATGTTCATTAGAATAATCACACATAAGCAGAATGCCTACTTATGTGCATAATCATATCTGTGGTGGACATATAAATTTCTGTGTATCGATGAGTATACGATATTTTTGTTTGAATATTGTGGACAAAAATTTCTATAATTTTTTTTGAAACTACTACTCTTATTCATCATTATCTAACATTTTAAAATAGCATCTCAAATATTTTGTATTGCATCATTGTCTTGAGCAAGAAATTGATTTACAAAGAAAGGTTTATTTTATTTTAGATTGAAATAATTTTTTTTAGTAGAGTAAGTAATTACGAATTTTGAATATAGTATAATTTAGTATGTTGCTTACTCATTTTATGCATAATAGAAATTGATAGTAGAGTATATGTAATTAATAAATAATTATTGATTTTTCCTGTCTCAATTTTTTTTCTATTTTTAATAGCACTATTTACTGTCTAAATATATTTTTAAATTAAATTTCATTCCATTAATAATTATGTATAAGAATATATATATATATATTTATAGTTTTATTTATTTAAATTAATTAATAAATTTTTTTTTAAATTATTTTATTTACTTAATAATTATAAATCAAATCCATAAAAAAAGATGGAGGGAAGGAGTATATAGTTATGAAATTTATTAAAAAGAAAAACGCCTCAAGTAACATAGGAGCAGAGCAGAAACTCTACGGTAATTAAAAATGGCGACCTTATTCAAGTGCACGCCATTGTCGATTTCGATCCTTTTACTGTTCCTCAGCAATGCGATCCCCTCAAGTGCTTCGGATTCTTCTTCTACAACTATGCACACCAACAATTGGGCGATTCTTGTCTGCACATCCCGCTTCTGGTATTGTGTTTTTTTTGACACTTCGCCTCTTTGCTCAATTTCTGGATTCCTGCACAAACTCTTGGGGTATCTTTGATGGTAAAGCCTGGGCGGGGTAGTTGGATTTATTTTGCAGTAATTTTTGTTTTGTCGCCGAAGTGATCAGCTTGAAAAAAATTTAGAAAATTAGGTTTTTTTTTTAATTTTTTTTAAAAAAAAAATTACATTAGGTATTCAGTTAGCTGCACGAGCTCCTAAGTAGATGAATTACTGGGTGATATTGACTGGGAAAAAGAAAATCATATAGTATTGGTTTTATATGTGATTCGAAATGTCATGATTTGTGATTCATTAATATTGAAGCTTATTCATGTGCCAGCCAGCATTTAATATCAAATATGCTTACAATATATCCTTCAGGTTTAACTATCGGCATATGGCTAATACTTTATCCTTATACAGGTAAATTAGGTTCTATTCTTCGTTCCTATTTATTGTGTTCAGTATAAGTGTATCCAGGAGTGAAATATTCAGATGTCTTTTTTGGTATACTTTGTCTTTAGAACGGTTAAACGTTTGGGAATACCAGATGAGAGGATAATTCTCATGCTGGCTGATGATATGGCTTGCAATGCTCGGAACAAGTATCCTGCCCAGGTCTTCAACAATGAAAACCATCGTCTCAACTTGTATGGAGACAATGTTGAGGTGGGTTCAATTGTTAAGTATGTGAAGTGTTCGACTTTTATTGAAGAAACTAAACAATGGTTAAATTACTTTTAAGACATGAAATATTATGGATTTGGGTGATGTCAGAGATTAATTTAAGACTTTGGTGTGCATCTTTAACTGTGGCAGAAGTAGATAGTGTTTTCAGGAGATATGCCCTAAAGTCCTAAGAAAGTATATTTTGGAGCTTCCTTGTATTTTAATATGATAACTCTTGGGTTATCTGGAAGAATGACAATGCAGAAAGACATCACCAATGAAGCAGTAACAATGGTTAGAGTGGGTTCTAATATTGTCGAGGGACCAGCCAGAAAATCATTAGTACTTTGTCGAATTCCATTCTGTTCTCCTTTCATCTTGGTACAGCTGATTAATTCTAGAGATACACTATTTATCTAACTGGTGATCTACCCTCTATTACAAAAAATTTGGGGTTGTTTACACCTTCATTTGCTAAATTCACTTAGTTTTCTTTTCAGTTATACATATCTCCTGTTTATTCACCAGGGGCCTGCTTAATTGTCAATGGTCATAGTTCTGTTGATGTTTGGATGAGTATTTAATATTCCACCTTACGTGATAAGAAAATGAATCTTATTCGACCATCTTGACACATCTTCGTGTACACGAGAATTTCTAATATCTTTATTCATTTTTATTCACAATGGAGAAAGGTCCATATTGCTTTCACTATCTTCATTTCATCATTGGCCAATTACCATATTGAAGTGTAAAAAAACACATTTCTGCTAATTTTTTCTCCTTTTTGTGCTTTGGGTATCTCTCTGATTATGGCATGCTCCAATTTAGGTAGATTACCGAGGTTATGAAGTGACGGTTGAAAACTTTTTGCGAGTATTGACTGGACGTCATGAAACAGCAGTCCCAAGATCAAAACGACTTCTAAGCGATGAAGGTAGTCATATACTTCTATACATGACTGGGCACGGTGGGGATGAGTTTCTAAAATTTCAAGACTCAGAGGAGCTTCAGAGCCATGATTTAGCAGATGCAGTGAAACAAATGAAGGAAAAGCGCAGGTGTTTGCTTAGCTTGTGATTTTAGATTTTTGTACTTGAGAAAAAAAGAAAAAAGTGTTTGCATTGCAACATTCGAATCTCGATAAAGCTTTGATGGGAGTTTGAACATCTCTCTCTGCCCCTGTAGGAGTGACGTATCAATTAATGATATTACTTTCTTGTTGTTGTTCCAATTATCAGATTTAAGGAGCTGTTGATTATGGTAGATACGTGCCAGGCAGCCACTCTGTTTTCTCAGGTGAGTGGTTTTCCTTCTTTGGGTCTTTCTGTTAGTTTGTAGATGTGTCATTGCACTGTCTCATCTTACCTGTTTCGCATTTAGTATCTTTGTGTGTGTGTAGTACTTTGACCCCAATGAAATTATTTGTAAGTTCCTATGAGATAGAACCATTACGCTATCTCTTCTTTTTTGTGAAATTGGCTTCTTGTTGTTACATTGACCATTTAATGCACTTCATAATCCTTATTTTAAAAAAGGAAAACAAAATCGTTGTCCTTCTCGATGGTGTAATTATTTCTTATAGAAAACAAATAGGAAATTTCATTTTCCTTCTATTTAAGCCCTTGGGAATCAATTCTTTATATTGTTCTCCTGAGTTAGCAGAGTGTTGCAAATTCTATCTTGAGCTAAGTATGATATGCTTGTATGTTAATATGTTCAAATAATTTATTTTGTTTGCAGCTTCAATCACCTGGTGTTTTGGCTATTGGAAGTAGCAAGAAAGGAGAGAACTCATATTCACACCACCTAGACTCTGATGTAAGTGTTTATATTTCGTCGGCGTCCTGCATTTGAGTGGGTAAATGGTAATGATATTTCTGGGACTTGTTAAATTGCTGCTTCAATTACTACCTATCAGTCTTAACTTATTTGTTTCTATACTGTTTCATTTGTTCTTCCTTTCAGGTCGGTGTGTCTGTTGTAGATCGATTCACTTTTTATACTCTTGCCTTCTTTGAGAGGTTAAATATGTACGACAATGCCTCATTGAGCAGGTATATCTTTTCCTTTTCAGTTTATGCATATCTTAAGTATCTATCAAAATCTATGGTTACTTCCATGTCCTTACATTTTGAACTCGTTAGTTCCTTGATCAAATCACTGACAATTCAATATGTTAATAAAGAAATTGCCAAGCAATTATGATAATCAAATTTGATTCCGTTACAGTAAATATATGACTTATCCATTACACTGAGATAAACATGCAGTCCTTATTCATTTTAATCGTTTCTTTGACCTTCTTCACTTTTACCAAAAAGTTATCACATATTGTTATTTTGAATAAATATTGAACTGAACCTTTATTTTGCAGCCTTTTCAATTCCTATAATCCAAGCATGTTGATGTCAACTGCATACTATCGAATTGATTTATACCAACGACGGTTGGAGGAGGTATCTGGCATTCAAATCCTGATTTTTCCTATAATTCATCCATGTGTATTCAAGTAAATGTGTATTCGAGATTTTGAAATATTATTTTTTCGTCTCCTGCTGATTTAGGTACCAGTGACCAACTTCTTTGGCTCAGTCATGGAAACTATCCATACAGATTCACCTTATCGAGCCTTCACATCCAAGAAATCCAAAATCGGGATGCCTTCAGGGTGGGAGAAAGGAAGAACACTTGAAAATTCAGATGCTTCAGAAGAGATATCGGACACTAAAACAAACGTGAGTCCCTTGCAAATTCATGATGCTTGAGTTTACAACCGAATATGTTGAAAGTCATGAAGGCAGGGATTTCATTGGTGCAGGGTAAACAAGATAGTTGCCCTTTTACACGGAATTGGAATGCAATTGTTGCCCGGATGGATAAAACGGAGCAAATCGATAGTTTAGTGAAGTATGGTTTGGTATTGATGTTCCCAGTTGTGGCCTTCTCTTCTTGGCTTTCATACTGAGGTGAGAAGCATCATATATCCATCCTTATTCCTCTCCCTTTTGCCCAACATTTTCATTTGAATTACACATCACATTAGTTTTACACCCACCTTCAATCAATGCAGGTTGCCTTTCTTTAATAGGCCAATTTCTTCTCATTTTACATTAATATCAATTATTGTTCTCTAATGAATTAGGTATCGACATAGGAATTTCAATTAGTTGAGTTTAGTTTATTAGCTTGGGACTTGGGTGGTTTGACCTCGATTGACGTGCTTTTGTTCTATGACCTACTCCCTCCGTCCCGATAAAAAAAAAATGAGTATGTTAGTAAAAAATTAAATAATAAAATAAAAAAAGGTATATTTTATTGATTTTTTTTATGAATTAAAATATTTTCTTTATATGTGTGAAAGTAGAATTGAGATATCCAAATAAGAAATGTGTGAAAATAAATTTGGGACAGTGGTAGTGGTAGTGGTAGTGGTAGTGGTATTCTTCTGTCTCACAAAACACTACATATTTTTCTTATTGAGATGTCTCGCCAACACATGCATGCCCAAAAAGTGAACTTTTATTACATTTCTTCCTTACAATATTTATATATTTTACATAAAAATTTATATATATATATATATATATTATTTTATTTTCTAAATTGTGTGGTCAAATATTTCCGCAATGTGTGATTTCTTGAAGGGGTGTAGCAAATTTGTTTTGCTTGGGGTCGTGACGCGAAGAAAAAGAAAAAGCTTTTAAGTTTGTGTAAAATGACATGGCGAGTTGTTCGTTAATATTCTCTTTTATGTACTATATATAATATTAAATATAATTCTCTTTACAATATACCAACTTTTTTTTCATAACCTAAAAATAAAAATAACTGATGCTCACAAAAATTAATAAAATACATTCTTATATTTTATTATTTATCTCCACACTTACATACTTTACTTTTTTTTAGTATGCGTGTTATTCAACCTATGAGAAAAATATTGGGACGAGACGAAGGGAGTATTATAATTTATTTTAAATTTATCATCAATTTTTAAGAAAGTGACTATTATTTATTTTAAAAATATTGTGAAACTCACATAATTTTTTTTTTCTAAATTGATTGTGCAAAAATTAGGATGTGAAAAGTTGTACCCGTTTTTTTTTTTTTTTTTTTTTACAAATTGAGCAGTGGTGCTATGTGGAGTAGTGAAACTATTAATATTGGTGGATTTTGTGCATAATTTGAAATGAAATTAATAATGATGATACTGTCACATATATACCTTTCACAAAATTCATATCAAATAAAAAGTATTAGCACAAAAATTAAATAAGAGTTAATAAGTAGGGATAAATAAATTTAATATAAAATTTTATCACAAATTTAAAAATTCACACTCAAATACATGACGTGCCTCTAAATTTTAAACTCAATTTTAATTTTAATTATAATTTTTTCGAAATACAGAATATCATGTTGAACTGCGTGTCTTTTTTGCACTAATTATTTCTTGAGATAATATTGATTACTTTTTGAAATACTATTGATTATTATTGTGGAGTGTCTTATTTAAAATTAAATGTATATTATATATTTAATTGGACACAAGAATTATTCAATTTTTATCGCGATTTGTATCATATTGTTCCATCGTACTATAATTTCTCACTATTCAAGGAAGAATTACTAATAAAACTGGTTATTTTGTTAAATTCATGCAAAACTCGACCCATAATCTTAAATAATAGTACTTTGTAGTAAAATGATTCATGTTATTTAGCAAAACAAGTACTCATATTCAACCGATTGTATTCCACAATTAATATTTGAGGAATACTAAATGAGATATGTAATAACATAAATAAACCATTACAAAAAAAAAAAAAAAAACACACACACTCACACAAAAGAAGTTACCCGAAGGTTTTCATTTAGCGCAAATTACTCATTCAATTTGTAAAAAAAAAAAGAAAAAAAGAAGCCCATTTAAGGACAATTTTTTGTGATAATAATATATTCTTTCCTATCATTAATTGACACTAAATTGTACACATAAAAAAATATTTTTTAATAAAGTAATACTAACATATAAGAAAATATGTTTATATTTTTATAAATATGTATATAAATCAATTCTTTTTTGAGTATTCAAATAATATTAGTTATTATAAAATAACTAATATAAAATAACATTTATACACTATATTATAAAATAATATTATGAATATCTTACTTTCCATTTCTACAGTCCGTGGAGTCTTGTCCACAAAGACAATTCAAAGACTGCATCTCTGTTTACCGTTTACCCTCCATTGCTGAATTCAACGCTGTATTCAACAATCAATATGTATGCAGGCAGCATATATATTAAAAAAAAGTTGAGAAAAGCCATTAATATCTTTGAAACTTTCAACCCTCCCATGATCACTTTTTCATCGTTAAAAAGCAATAAGACAAAATTTTACAAATCTGTATAATTTTTCCCCCAACTCAGAGCACAACTTTTCTCTCCGCAGTTGATTGAAAGTCAAGTCTCTCACCGTCAAAAGGCTCAGATTTTGACGATCTTGCTCGCTTCTGATTAATCTCTTTCTATATATACCTTTGGGTTTTAATTTCTTTTCTCCAAGAACCTAGTACTTTCCGAGTTTCGCCTTTTCATTTTTCTCCGAGAATTTTGACTTCGACTTGTAGAAACACACGATTTATCATAAGGGGTTTCGAAGATTTATTGGGTTTTGCTTCTTTTTGTTTGGGATTGTGAAGGGAATCTCCTTTTTTTCCTTTTGCCCTCTTCTGAATCGTATGTGGGTTTTTTGTGGTTTGATGATTCTTGTTGTCGGTTGATTATTGGATCAATGAAGGATTCTTGAAAAAAAAAAATCATCTAAGTGGTGATTTCGGGGGAGATTTATCAAGTGGTTATTGGGTTTCTGTGCCATTTGATTTATAGTTAGATTGATCATTTGTGATGGATGGATCAAATGGGAGCTCGAGTTCTCCGGCGCCTTTTCTGGTGAAGACATATGAGATGGTTGATGATCCTATGACTAATTCTGTTGTTTCTTGGAGTCACACAGGGAACAGTTTTGTTGTCTGGAATCCACCTGAGTTTGCTAGAGATTTGTTGCCTAAGTACTTCAAGCACAACAATTTCTCCAGCTTTATTAGGCAGCTGAATACATATGTAAGATTGTTTGCATTTCTTTACTCAATTTCCAATTCTGTTTATTGAGATGAGTTCTTTGTGTGTGTTATTTGCTGTGCTGAATTTAAGGTTTAATTGAGAATAAAATGCTGGAAGGACATATTGCTGTTTGTTAAACTCAGTTTTTGATTTGGTGAAGAATGTGGTTCCAACTTGATAAGTCATGTTTAATTGTCAATAGTTAAGACTCCCTAATTGCAACTTGTCATTTAGAAACAGGTTTTTAGAGTTTCATTTTCTGGGTTCGATTGTTGAGGTCGGAGCCCGCCTCATGCAAGAATTTGCCTTCTAAAAGGGGATCGTAGTTAGGAATTACAATGAGATACATTTTGTTGATAAAACTAAAACTAAATGAAACTAATTAGGTTGAGTAATTAACATACTTTGGGACATGTTTAAGTAGTTACATCCTATTGGCATTATATTGATCTCTCTGGCCATAATCTACTCTTAATGATAGTTGTTTTTGAGATACTTTGGCTTAGACATTTTCTTGAATTTTGCAGGGTTTCAGAAAGAATGATCCTGAACAATGGGAGTTTGCAAATGAGGTGTTTATTCGAGGACAGAGACATCTTTTAAAGAACATACAGAGGCGAAAGCCGGTCCACAGCCATTCTGGTCACGGAAACACAGTTCCCTTATCAGATTCAGAAAGAGAGAATTTCGAGAAAGAGATTGAAAGACTCAGACAGGAAAAGGCTTTTCTTCAATCAGAAGTAGAGAGACGTAAACACGAGAGTCAAGGGTATGAATATAAAATCAGATCCTTAGGGCAGACACTCCAAAATATTGATTCCAGACAGCAGCAGCTGATGGTCACCTTTGCTCAGCTGCTAGAGAAACCTGGATACACCAGCATCGAACACTCAGAACCTCAAAACAAGAAAAGGAGGATGCTAGCTTTGCATTTTTTTCATGATGAATGCAAGAACCAAAGCACGGGTTTCTTAGAAAATTCCAGTACTTCATCCCTTCCTTCATTAGACTTGGAAAAAGTCGAAAAGTTGGATTCATCATTGACTTTTTTGGAGAAGTTTTTACACGGGGTTTACCAAACCCCATCTGGAGATTTTCGTGATTATAGGTTGCACCCTGTGATATCTTCACCCGTTGTTACAGAAATGGCAGCATCTTCTGAAGATTCTGATTTGAACATCCCTCCTTGTTCACCTCAATGTCACATGTCAGCATCTCCTTCACAAGACGACCTGTCCTCTCCAGAGGTGACTGTATCCTCGACTTATGCTGCTGACAGCCCAGCTATATCTTCCATTTGTATTGATCTAGATGCTAGGCTTAAACCATTGGGCATTGACGTGAATATAAGCCCCACAAAAATTTCCAATACTGAAATGGCAAAAGATCGACACGAGGATGGAGCCAATCCTCCTGTGGCAGCTGGGATGAATGACGGCTTTTGGCAACAGTTTTTTACGGAGGCTCCTACTTCCTCCGTGGCACAGGAGGTACAATCACAGAGCTTAGATTAGAACATAGGAAGAATCCACCTTGTCTTATATGCTGTCTTGAGGAATTAAGGTTTAAGCAGGTGTGATGGTACATATTTAGATCAATGTATGTTTGAGGGCTTTGACTTTGTAGATTTTTTCCCCTGTTTTCTTATACTTTATATGCCTCTACAATTGCGAATTCCGAGGTTCCTGCATCATGTAATACCCATGTTAGTGTAATATATTGGTTGGCCTTCTGCTATACTCTCTCTCATGTAGAATCTCCATTACAGATCATTGCTTAGCTATGGCAGATGTGCTAATTCTGGCTGCATCTGAGGCCAGCTATTCTGCACTTTGGCAACATTTGTCATTTCAGTTCTGGCCGGTTAATCTGTCAATTCATTTTTCTCGTGTTTGGTTGTACTAAGTGCGTATTTTAGAACTCTTAAAACAATTTTTTTAAAAAGTGTCCTCTCACAGCTTTTGAAAGAAAATTATTTTAAAAGTTGTTTTGTAGAGTTTCAAAACAGGTACTAATCATGTTCCAACATTTCTTGATTTTGGTTGTGTTGTGTACATGAAGGAAAATGCTGTATATATGAACTCATGTTCATGAGGTGTAAGTAAACTTAAAAAAGAAAGAAGAGAAATGATTTTTAAAAAAATAGAGGAAAACACTGTGTATATATGAACTCGTGTTCATGAGGTGTAATTAAACTTAAGAAAGAAAGAAGAGAAATGAGTCCAAAAAAATAGACGAAAATATCATTAATGGCCCATGCAGGTCTCGAACCTGCGACCTTCGCGTTATTAGCACGACGCTCTAACCAACTGAGCTAATGGGCCAATTCTGTTGGATGACTTTTTATAAAGAATTTTATTATTTCTGCAGAGGTGATGCATGCATTTGCTCGCCTATGAATATGCGTGCAGGGAGTGAAGACCCTCACGTGATTTGAAGATAAAAGTATTCAAAGCTTATTCAAAATTAATAACTAATATGCTCCCAGATTTGAAATGAACTGTGTATTTTTTTAATTCCACGATAACTTGATTTACAACTAATATTATATAATAAAAGTTATTATTATTATTAACAAAATAAAAATATTATCTTATTATAAATATAACAAATGCTTTTAAAATATAATTAAGGCTCCCAATGTAAATTTTACGATAAATTTGTTCTTTACTTTACATCACAAAATTTACACCTCACATGAGATTTGTCCTTGCAATATAAAAATATAGGTGTTTTGGGATTTCTTATAGTATAGTTTCATGATAAATCTATGCTTATTCTAAGTTTCTAACTATGTAATAAAATCTACTTTTTGTTAAAGAAAAAAATTTGGTAAAGAAAATATAATAAAATATGATAATACCTTTAAGAAAAGTAATAATTACTTTTATCAAAACTATTATTACTATTATTTTAAAATTTCGGCAATAAGTTTATAATAAAATATGATAATATTTTTTAAAAATTATAATTTTTTGTTAATTTTTTTTTTACTTTTTTACAATAATAATTTTTTAATTAATAAGTGACACATTTATATTAGTCTCATGTTATAAAACGATCTCATAAAATACTTACTTTTTCTGAAAATATTCGGTGCTTGAAAAAAATGTAATTTTTTTTACCCTTCTTATACTATTTCATTGTAGATTACTCAGTTCTTTAGTACTCCCTCTATTCCACAGGAATTTGCACACTTTTTTTATCTTGGACGTCCCACATAAATTTGCACACTATTAAAAAAGGAAACATTGATTTACATGTACACTCACAAACATATACATATATTTACCCATATGTCACTACTTTATATATAAAATACATTTTCATTCAAAAATATGTTACTCCCTCCGTCCCACAAATTTATTCCCACTTTCCATTTTCGTCCGTCCCACAAATTTATTCTCATTCATCTTTTAGAAAATATTATTTTATTATCACACTCACAAACAATCACTTTATTCTCTGGTGGACCCCACAATTATTCCACTTTATCCTCACTTTATCTACTTTATCTCACTTTTCTTAAAACCCGTGCCCATACAAATGAGAATAAATATCAAGGATGGAGGGAGTATTTTGTAGGTTACAAATTCCTACGGGATGGAGGGAGTAATAGTTAAATAACTTCAAACTCATGCAGTATCTGCATAAAATCAGAATTGTTTAATATACTTGATGACCTAAGTAACATTCTTCTTCTTTGGTTTTTTAGTCAATTGGTTGACTTATTATCAATCTAATGAATTAATGTTGTATGCACTGCATAAATTGTATAATTCAAATGTATTTTTGAAAATTCATTTTCATTCATAAACTTACACTTGTTTATATTGAAAAATCTTTTCATGTTAAATTAAATTTTCAGTATAAAATAATGGTAAATTGATGCATACTTCAATCGAGCAAGTTTCATAAGCAACTGGTGGATGATGTACTTACTCAACAGTTGATGTTATTTATATTAAAAATTATAGATCAATTATGCTGAAAAGTATGGGTTAATTATACTGAAAAGTATACGTTGAAAACATATAACAATGTAAATTTTCAGTATAACATCTAAACTCACACTTTTCAATGTATTAACTACATTTTTAGTATAAATAATATCAACTGTTGAGTGAGTGCATCGTGCACCAATTTTATGTGACACGCTCACAATTAATTATATACTATTGCATTTGGGATTTGATTCTAATTGAAATTTTATTTTTATTCAATCAGTACGTAGTAAACATCACATATTAATTACAGAGACTCATTCATGAGATATTCTTTATCCTACTCATTATTTAATACATAATCCATCTTCTTGTTTCATACAATTCTATACTTTCCTTTTATAATTCCATACATGATCAACATTAATTTTACTCTCTTAGGTTTTTAATTTCTTTCATTTTCTTTCTGGTTTTCATGGTGACTTTTCAGGATGGTGAATTTTCTCCCTATAATTATTGAGACAATTATTTAAACTTGGTGATTTTTGGTTTTTTCTCTAATTGTTTTCATCTCTTTAAACATCTAGATATTTTATTTTTGTTTTGTGTCAATATTTCATTCACATAATAACACATTTTCTGCATGCAATAACTCTTTTATTCATATAATAAAATATTTTTAATAATACGTAATACCACATGCATGTATGTCTCCATAATATTGTGTGCATACAACTTAACCATGTATTATATTATCATATGAATAATCGTGTGCTAGTTTATGAACATCTTCGTGTTACCTTGTGTTTTAATGCGTGTTACACATAAAATGAATAGTGTACTTTTATAGTAACACTTACTTATTCACATAATAATACATGAATGTTCATAAGATAACATTAGTATATACATACAATAATACTTGAGGAAAAAAATTATCTTGTGAAATATTATATGTTAACGTGTAAATTATTCAATACAATAAAAATAATAAAAACATGTGTCTTTCACATGTTATTGCACAAGCAGAAATTTTATGTTGTGATTATCAGGTAATTAAAAAAAAAATCATCTATATTTTTTTTTTTTATATTGTTGTTCAATATGTTATTGTACTCCTACAATGTTACAAATAAATCCCAACTCCATATTAATTAGTGACTTCATATAATAAATGTGCTTGATGCTACATACATTTTCAAATATAGTTTTGGAATAAAAGATTTCAAATTCATTCTTTTTTAATAGATTTTCATTAAATCATTATTCATGCTACATTCCTTCGAATTTGTGCATGCTCCTTTATAATTTTTAATATGAAATAGTTTTAAAGTATTAATTAGGAGTACCCCCACCAAAAAAAAAAACCTTTCACCCACATTTTTTTTTGAAAAATTACAAAATAGTTTACAAAATTGACACTAACTACAAATTGGACAGAAATTGTAAATCAATTTGTAAATATAACTATTTTTTTAAACTAATATGTAAATTACCCCTTTTTCCCCATAAAACTACTCTCCCCTTCTTTTCACAAATAATAGTTAGGATCCCACAATATTTCATCAGTCTTTTACTTATATCTATAAATTCAATTTAATATTATTTTTCATTAAATCTCGTGTCACCTCTCTAAGGGAAGATAATTTTGTGAACGGAGGGAGTGCAATATAATATTATTAACTTAAATTTTTTATACGAAATTTTTAATTAAATATTTAATATTTTAAAAATATTTCAAATAAACTTATACTTCCTCCGTCCCAAAACTACTTTCACACTTTTCTTATTTGGACGTCTCAACTCTTCTTTCACACACCTAAAAAAGAAACTTTTTACACTCACAAAAGTCAATAAAGTACACTTTTTCTTATTTTATTATTTAACTTTATACTCACATACTTATTTTTTCTTAATTCGCGTGCCTGGAACTACTATGAAAGTAATTCCGGGACGGAGGGAGTATGAATTATTTCATGTAATTTTTTTTTTTTGACTGTTGAAATTTGAAAATTAGTTTTCCAATTGCGATTCCATAATGGATAGTTTCCAAGTAAATCTCCACGTTTTACTCCCATTCCATCTCTGCTATACAAATCATAACTGCTCGTCCATACCATCAAACACCGACCCTCGCTAACTCCCTTATTAATGCCTTAAATTTCTTCTCTTTCAAATTTAAAATTCCACATTCCCCCGATTTCCCCAACTCCACCACCACCGCCGCCGAATTACCACCACGCAGTTTCGGAATGAGCTCACATTGCACAGGGCCGCAGAGACTCTTCGGATGCAGAGTAAGAGACTTCGCCTCGTGTTTCTACGCTTGTCGCCTACCTTTAGGTAATCGCCAAATTCCCCCTGTTTTCAGTGTAATTAGATTCGACACAATCCGATTTCGTGTATATGTTGATCTGATTGAACGAATCGTTGATTTGATTTAGAGGAAGATCAACCTGATAATTCGTGCAGCAAATCGCCTAAAATGTCGGGCGGAAGTATCGTCCTCGAATTCGACGGCGCCGGTAAGGGCAGCCGAAAAACTTCGACGGCGAACAGAGTTAGAGGGGAGTCAGTACTTCGGACTTCGTTATCGTCGGCGGCGGCGGCGTCGCAGCGGGAGCCGCGTTTTACAGAGGAGGAATACATTGTGTTCTGCTTCAGAGAAGATGGAGAAATTGACATGGTGACTGAAGGAAGGCCTTCAGCAGATCACGAAGAACGTGACGGAAGTGCTACCGCCGTTACTTCACGGAAGGTTAGCAGAAAGCTTGACATCTTGTGCATGTTTTTACCACTTTTTTCTAGATCAAAGTTTTCAAACTCAGTTCTATCTTTTAGTTTATTCACCCAAATCGAAAATTTGATCAAATTTTAATTAATGTAATACGTAAGGACTGCTGCTGCAAATATGAGCTTGTATTTCAACACTTGCTTGCGGATAGAACTCCAGCATTTTTCTGTGGATTTAATTGATTTTAATAGGAATATTGAAAATGGGTAGTGATCAAGAATGAAAATAATACACAAGAACTTGTATGGACACGAGTTTACGTTTATACACTATTATTATTTAGAAATCAAATATATTTTTATATAAGTAATAATATATATAAACAATAGGGATAGTGATTATATATAATAGTGTAAATTTTATGTAAGTAGAATATTCGAAACTCAGAACAAGTTGAAGAAAAACGAGAAAAGGACAAGAAAAACGAGACAGCCCGGGTTCGACCCGAGCCGGTTCGGGAAGAGGAGGAGAAACCAAGCAAGATGGAGTTGGAGTCCAGTGATTCAAATCGATCAGATACCACCAGCACAAGCTCTTTTGCCTTCCCAGTGTGAGTAAAAACTATACCAATCTATATAAAAGATACACTTACATTAGTTAATAATTGAATTTTAATTAATAATATATATTTAATGGTAAACTATATTTGCAGGTTGGGAATTGAATGGATCGGTAGCCCTGTTCACATGCCTAAATCAGAAAAGCAAAGTGTGAGCATACACTGCTGTAGATTCTAAGATGTCTCATCATTTATGTCTCGTTGCAATCTTTATTTATGAGATATACATTTTATTACTTGTGAAAAAGTATAATGTATTTTTTACTTTTATTTGGTGTACTTCAATATAAGGTTATTTGGTTCGTAAGCTAAAAGTATCTATGCATAAAAAACACGAACCAAATGAACCCTAAATTATTAAACGCTTTTGCTCAGTTCAATTTTTGTCATTAACTTTTTTGTTACCCTTTTGCTCTTAGACGTAAAATATATAGAATATTAAATACGTGATATTAGTAAATATACTTTTTCGTCTCTTTTTAAATTACTTGAAAATTTATAAAAAAAATCGTTATTTATTTTTTATTATTTAAAATGATAATAAAATAACTATATCATTTAAATAACCTCTTACCACCTCATGTTACTATGTCTCAATATATACTTAAACCACACATTAATTTTTCTTTCATAAAATTAAAAAGATCAATATACTATCAATTTTACATCTTTTAATACTAATAAGTAACTTTCTCATTAAAATCTGCACCATTTAAATATAAAAGAAATGATCTTATATGTGACTACTTTACTGAATAAGTTTGTAATCCAGGTCTAGATTTGATCCACATAAAATATAATCTGATCTAATTTATCTTTTTAAAAAATAAAATTAGTTAAATGAATTTTGTCTCACAAATTCATTTTATGAGATGATGTTACACAATTCCTTTTAAACATATAAAATAAAAAAAAATAAGTACATATGACAAAGTAAAAAATGGAGAGTTACACTCCAATTGTATAGTGTTGTGGCATGAATATGCCTAAGTAAGAAAGATTCTGCCCAATTTTAAAAGGGCCCAAGGAGGGGTCTAGAACTCATGCATGAGTGTTTGGCACAAGCCGTCAGAGTTGCTCCAAAGGCCATTCTCAGTCCAGACTTAGGTTCAAGTGTCAGGGACGCTCCATCGAGGATTTCAGCACTGAGGATCGAGTGTCTTCAGTGTAGCCTACTGCTCGGGGGCAAGGCGCGAGCAATGGACAAAAGAAAGTGGAAGTTATGGTTTGATTCTATTCTGACATCAAATATATTCATGTTGGAAGCGTGTCCACCTGTCACTGTGCTATTGGTTGAAACACCATTGGCAAGTGCACACTATCTGAATGATCTCTAAGACACGACAAAACGTGCTCTGCAAGCAAATGAAGACCATTGGACACGTGTCCCCATGTTAGTCCTAGGAAACATGTATTAATATGTCTCTTAATAATACAAAAGCAATAGATTATCCACCTCTTGTATACAATATTTCTTTGTTCTTCATTAATACAAGAACACACACACATTCAAGTCCTACACTTTGCAATAGAAAATTAGATAAATCTTGGAGTTATTTACAGCTCTTATTCCGTATTTATTTATGTTCCTTTTAATCCATAATTACATTAGGAACGAACGCAATGTAAATATTATTTTAAATCAATGCATTCCTAATAATTTATTTTCCATTATATCTTCAATTAACTGTTTTGAAATTCTTCAAAAAGACTTATATTATTACTACTATTTATGTTATTCTTAATGATTTAAGGTTACACTATTAATTAACATTAAATATGTACAAAAACATCATTTAAATTGTAAAGAAATTCAATTGAAAGGAGTATTTTTTTGGTGAATTAATTAGTACAAAGTATATATTAAAGTAATATAAACTTTTACTCCAAAAATAATTAAAAATTATGTGGAGTTAAATATGAATTTTGTTATTTTTAATTTATAATTCATATACATATTAGATTAATATGACATCAATTATTAATTTATTTTACTCATCTCTCATATAAAATTTGTTAATAGTATGATATTATATGCATTTACTAATACTATTAGATTTATAATTAATATTATAGAATAAAATGTTATTGTATCACTGAACGCATATAATAGTATCAGTAAATGTACGTAAACAAAACTAGTTTCACAGGAAAGTGATTTTTTTTTTATTAGGTCAACCAAGAAAAATATTTATATTATATAAATGAAAAGTTGGTCTCTTGTGAAATTTGGTTGTTATGTAAAACTGATACTCTGTTTGGATACAATATTTAATAGTTGTTGATATGACGAACTTAACAGGTCGCCAGGACCCACCGGGATCCTGGAAGATACGGAGGTCGCCCACATGGAGGTAACCTACTAGCGGAGCTCGCTCAGAGCTCGCCATTTATCCCTGGGATGGTCTCGCCGAGCTCCATCATCGCATAACGTCCGTGGGCCACACAAGGCACCAGAGCTCGCCATGAAGCTCACCCAAATTGCCTAGACTCATCTCCGAAGCTCACCGACAAGCTCGCCTTCCAGAGCTCGCCCCCTAGCTCGCCCAAGAGCTAGCCTTGTAGCCTACTAGATCCCGATGGTTGTACTCTTTTTCCCTCCGTCCGGTTTATCCACAAGGGTGGTTTACGGCGAGGTTTTTAATGAGGCCCATCTAGTCTAAGGCATAGTAGTAGGACGAGGCACAACATAGGTAGCAGTGTAAGGGACCAGGACGAGGGTTACGGACCCTCGTCAACACCGGAAGCCATATAGGCTCGTAAGGTGCCGTCTCACACTCGCACACCTATAAATAAGGCCTCTCTTGTACTATTCACATAATTCTTACAATTCTGAAAATAAATACAACTCCCATTACAATATTTCTCTCTCTACTCTCCCTCCTCATATTACATCCAAGAACATAAAATCTTGGATTATTGTTTGATAGAATTAATGTGTTGAAAAGCCACATAAACAAACACCGTTAATAAATTCTGTCAACAATTTGGCGCTAGAAGGAGGGTCGCCCTTTAAACCTGAAAATTAAGAAATATTCAAGAACAAAAATTAGGGTTCGTTGAAGATTTGAAGATGTTCTTGACAAAACTCAAGAACACTTGAAGATACACACACATCTTCATCCCCTGAACAAAGAATCCCGATTTCTGGACAAAAACCCGAATTTTTGGATTTCACAAAATCGGTCCGGAACAAGTTTTCAAACGCGCGCGTATATACGAATAAACCGAATTCCGGACAATTCATCACACGCAAGGCTAGACGAAAACTTGCACAGCTCCACCTAAGCTGGACGATAACCATCCAGGCGACCTCCATCACCCCGGCGACCTCCCTCCACTTCGTCGCCCCTCAGCGAGTTACCCCCTCCGAAACCCGAAAATGGCCAACACTCGAGCCGCCAAGGGACAGACCTCCGCAATTGCGGGAAGGTCTAGAGGGGGCAATCAAAACCAGGTCGAGGTGGAGACCTCACACCAGGTGGTGGAGACATCACAACCGCCTCGCCAGAAAAGCCCCGCAGCCCCGCGACCTCAGCGAACTGCGGCGACCCAGGAAGACTTAGCTCCCGCTCTGAGGGACTTGGTCAGCAATCCTGACGAGCTCCGACGCACCATCGCGACACTTCAAAGATTGCAGCAGCGACAACAGGATGAGCTCGCCCTAGTACCGAGGCGAGCTCCAGCCGCCGAAACCAGGGAGCAGACCAGGCCCACCCAGGGCACCCAAACCAGGGGAGACTACAGCGTACTTCCCACCGAGCAGGAGGCGAGCTCGACACAAGCTCGCCAGCGCAGGGAGAGGACCGGTAAAGCCAAAATGGGGGAGGAGGGTCCCGCTCCTTACACTGGAAAGGAGCCGGCCTACACCGGGGCGTCTGGCACCCACCAATCTCAGAGGAGGGAAGTCCTCCAAGGTCGCCTGGGCCCGAGATACGAAGAAAATGAGCGTGCGGCAGCCCCAGCTGCGTCCCAGGGGGACTCTGACCAGCAGCCGCGCAGGTCAGCCCACGAAAGGCTAAGGAGGCCCGCCACTGACCGGCTAGGCCCCCACGGCGGACACCAATTCCAGCCCGTCACTGAGAGGTCACCCCAGAGTGAGGCACCTCAGGGACGTGCGTCCGTGAGACGCACGACCTTTGAGCACCCTCCGCCGGAGGTAACCCGTGATGACGAGCTGGCCTCACTGAAAAAGGCCGTTGAAATGCTGCAAGTACAGGTAGCAGCTAAGTCTGGTGGACCTGACGCCACGACTCTCCCCACCTCTCCATTGGCACCTGCCATCCTCCGCGCACCGGTCCAGAAGAAAATCCAGTTTCCGGTAATGTCCGCGTACGAAGGAGAATCAGACCCAAAAGTCCATCTGGCCAAGTACGTGGATTTCATGATTTCTGTCGGTGCCACAGACTCCACCCAATGCCGAAATTTCCCGTTGACCCTAGGGGATCGAGCTCACCGTTGGTTCTCCTCACTTGCCCCGGGGTCAATCTGCTCATTTGGCCAACTCTCGCGGGAGTTTCTGGCCCACTTCTCTGGGTTTGGATCTTACCTTACCCAGAAGCACCGACTCGCCAACATCCATCAAGGCGAGAATGAAACCGACCAGCAGTACCTGGAAAGGTTCGACAAGATTCTGCTGGAAGGCGAGCCGGTAAGCGACGACACTAAGGTTGTCGCAGCAATGGGCGGACTCAGGAGGGGCACCGACCTCTGGAAGGAAATGCACCTCGCATGTCCCAACACTTATAACAAATTCCGCCATAAAGCGGGGGTGTATGTGGCTATGCAGGAGGCACTACTGAAAGAAGTTGGTGCCCACGAGGAGAAGAAGTCCTACGGGAAGAAGTCTGGGGGCACCTACAAAGCCCCCCGGAACTTAAAGGCCTTCGGCGAGGGAGACGAGTTCAAAGAAAAGCTCAACCAGGTCCTCGCAGTCCCCGTCGACCACGTCTTCACTGCCGTCCAAAACAAGGCCATGCTGGAGGAGCCGAGGTGGATCCGCCAGGACCGCACGAAACTCAACCCCAACAAATTCTGTGCCTACCATCAGGCCATCGGCCACTTCACCAGCGAGTGTCGCGATCTCCTCAAGCAACTCTGGAAATTTTACGAGGAGGGGAAATTGGCCGAGTTCGTGAAGAAGGCCCCAGCCAAGAGACCAAGGTTCGAGAGGAGGGCCACCTCCGATGACGAAGAGGAGGAGGGGGACCAACCTGGCCCCCATCACAGACGGAGAGCACCACCCCAACCTCAGCAAAATATGGAGCCGACTCGGGAACTCTTAGTTCTTGAGGAGGAGATTGGAGCCGCGGGAGGCCTCCGGGACGGAGGATTCTCCATATCTAGGAGAAAGAGGAAGGCCGAGATCCGGGCCATAAATCAAGTCCAGGAAGGCAGCTCCGGCCCCAGGTCCACCTCGCAGCTCGTTGACGAGCTAACATTTTCTTCTGCGGACCTGGAGGGGGTATTGATGCCCCATAACGACTCATTAGTGATAACCGCCGACATCATGAACGTCCGAGTTCACAGGCTGCTTGTAGACACCGGCGCATTCACCAACATTCTCTTCAAATCCACCTTGGATGCCTTGGGTGACTTTGAGTCGTACCTGGAACCTAGCAATGCTAGAATAGTGGGGTTCGGAGAGGCTGTAACCGTCCCCTAGGTAGTGTAAGGTTGAGCGTCCAACTTGTATCGACTGAGGATCCCGCAAGGAGACTGACTAGGCTCATAGATTTCCTAATTGTCGACCAGCAGTCCTCCTACAACGGGTTCCTTGGCCGCCCTTTTATTAATGAATTCAGAGCGGCATGTTCGACCTACTACTACTGTTTAAAATTTCCAACCCCGAAGGGTTCTGGAACTATAAAAGGTGATCAGAAAAAGGCTCGAGAGTGTTTACTTCAAATCAAAGATAGCCGGGTCAAGAGGTCCGTTACGCAAGTCCACATCCTCGAAGAGGACATTCAAATCAACCAAGGTGTTGGACCTATGCCGAACACACAATCGACACCAATGGAGAATGAGGCACCAGGTGGAGGACCTGCGGGAGGTCAAGAATCAACGCCCATGGACGTTGACCCAATTCCTCGAGTCACCATACTACCCCAAGCTGACAGACCACCGGAAGAGTCCACAGCTGATGAGCTCGCCCAAGCTGAAAGCCAACCCGAAAACCTCGAACCGCGCATAGGCCACGAGCCTGCACGGATGTCACATGAGGAGTGGGACGAACTCATCAACGACCCGAGGTGGAAATATCAGAAGAGAAAAGCAACCCCCGTGGAGGAGTTGACGGCACTCCCGGTGGACCCGGAAAGGAACTTAGAACTCTACGTCGGTTCTGAGTTACCCGAACCGTACCGGTCGAGGATGGAGCTATTTTTGATGTCCAACCTGGACGTATTTGCCTGGTCCCATGAAGACATGACGGGGATCCCGTTGGAACATGCTTGCCACAGACTTAACATAGATCCGACGAAAAGACCCGTGCGCCAGAAGCGAAGAAAATATGGACCAGACAAGTACGCGGCTCTAGCAGTTGAGGTGGAAAAGTTGTTAGACAACCAACTCATCAAGGAGGCTTTGTGTCCGCAGTGGGTCGCGAACCCCGTCCTGGTGAAGAAACACAACGGGACTTGGCGACTCTGCATTGATTTCACGGACCTGAATAAAGCATGCCCGAAGGACAACTTCCCACTACCTCACATTGACCAGCTGGTGGACAGCACTGCAGGCCATGAAATGATGACATTCATGGACGCTTTTGCTGGCTATCATCAGATAGCTCTGCACCCGGAAGATCAGGAACACACGGCGTTCTATACCAACAAGAACATGTACTGCTGGGAAAGAATGCCGTTCGGACTCATCAACGCCGGAGCTACCTACCAAAGATTGGTGAACAAAATGTTTGACCAACACATTGGCGAATCCATGGAGGTGTACGTGGATGACATAGTTGTCAAGAGTTTGAGAAAGGAGGACCACCTGGACCACCTGAAACAAACCTTCGACATACTGCGCCACTACAACATGAAGTTGAACCCCAAAAAGACCAGCTTCGGCGTACACTCGGGGAAGTTCCTGGGGCACCTAGTTAGCCAGCGGGGAATCGAGGTCAACCCGGCACAAGTTCAATGTATAATTGAAATGGGGAACCCCGACTCCATCCAAAAAATTCAAAGGCTAACTGGATGCATGGCGGCCCTTAACAGATTTATCTCCAGGTCCGGCGATAGAAATCGTCCATTTTTCGAGGCAATTAAAGCAAACACACGTAGGTACAAAGAGGCGGCCAAAGCCAACGAGCTCCACCTCAAAAACCACTTCGTCTGGACAACTGAATGCCAACGAGCCTTCGAAGACATCAAAACATACCTGGCGGACACACAGATTCTGTCAAAGCCAATACCTGGAGAGAAGCTGTATCTGTACCTAGCCGCGTCGGAGGTGGCCATCAGCTCCGTCCTGGTCCGAGAAGAAGCAAAAACACATCTCCCAGTGTACTATGTGAGCCAAGTCTTACATGAAGCTGAGCGGCGGTACACCCCAACAGAGAAGCTGGCTTATGCACTAGTGATGAGTGTCAGAAAATTGAGGCCTTACTTCTTTGACCATCCGGTGGAGGTGCTGACAACGTTCCCGCTGCGTCAAATACTACAGCGCCCGGACACTGCCGGCCGCCTGCTGAAATGGTCACTGGAGATCAGCCAATACGGTATAACTTACGCACCCCGAACAGCGATCAAGGGTCAAGCACTGGCCGACTTCATCGTCGAGCTAACTTTCCCACAAGATCCGACGAGGGGGCGTATAGCTCCGTGGCATCTCTACGTGGACGGATCATCGACTAGCATAGCAGCAGGCGCCGGCGTAGTCCTGATCAGCCCCGACAGACAAGTCTTCACCTCCGCAATTCGGTTTGGCTTTCGAGCAACCAATAACGAGGTGGAATACGAAGCGTTAATAGCAGGACTTAGGTTATCATTAGCTGTGGGGGCGACCAATCTTCAAATTTTCGGAGATTCCCAGCTAATAATATCCCAAGTCCGGGGGGAATTTGAAGCAAAAGATCAGCAGATGATGATCTACCAGAAGATAGCCGCGCATCTGATCTCGATGTTTACACAAGTTTACATCAATCAAATACCGCGGCTAGAAAATACACAAGCAGATGCTTTAGCCCGGCTAGCTACTAGCAACGGCGAAACCGAATTCACGGAGGTTGTGATCACCACACTGAAAAACCCCTCGACATTCGACTACAAAGTAAATCAAACCTCGAGTGGGGGGCAGGAGGATAATGAAGATAGTGAAGATTGGTGCACCCCAATCCGAAAATATTTAACTGACGGAACAACCCCCGTAGACACCTGGGAAGCTAGCCGGTTAGCAAAGCAGGCTGCCAGGTATACGCTACTGGATGGCCAACTTTATAAACGTGGATTCTCTCTGCCTCTACTCAAATGCCTAACTAAGAAGCAGGGGTCCGAAGTGTTAGAAGAAATTCACGAAGGGATTTGTGGGAGCCACACTGGGGGGCAAGCATTGGCATATAAAACGATCAGACAGGGCTACTACTGGCCCACTCTTCGCAAAGATGCCATCAGCTTCGCTCGAAGGTGTCGGAAGTGCCAACTTTTCGCACCTAACATCCACTCCCCGGCCAACCAGCTTAAGTCGGTTTTCAGCCCATGGCCTTTTGCGAAATGGGGTATCGACTTGATCGGCCCATTTCCACCTGGTAGAGGCGGTGTAAAGTTCGCTGTCGTGGCAGTGGACTACTACACTAAGTGGGCTGAGGCCGAAGCTCTCACAACCATAACCCAGGAAAGGATGATCGGCTTCATTTGGAAAAACCTGATCTGCAGGTTTGGACTCCCGCAGTCGGTCATCACTGATAATGGAAAGCAGTTCGACGGACAGAAGTTGAGGGACTTCTGCAGTTCATGGAACATCAAGAAGCACTACTCAACTCCATATCACCCCCAGTCGAATGGCCAGGTTGAGGCGGTAAATAAGGTCTTGAAACACATATTAAAGCTCCGCCTCGAGGAAAAGAAAGGAAGCTGGGCAGACGAACTCCCGGAGGTCCTATGGTCTTACAGAACTTCCTATAGGGCCAGTACCGGGGAGACCCCGTTTGCCCTAGCCTTCGGGACTGAAGCCGTGGTCCCGGTAGAGATCCAGAACAAGACTTGGAAGGTGGTGGGGTATGATGAGGAAAAGAATGATGAAGCCTTGGCAATAGAAAAAGATCTGATCGAAGAAACCAGAGCTTCATCAGAAATGAAAAACGCCACCTACAAGCGTAGAGCGGAAAAATATTACAACTCGCAGGTCCGAGACCGAAAGTTCAGGGTCGGCGACCTGGTGTTGAAAAAGAAATTGATGGCCCCACCAGGTGTATTCGGTTCAAATTGGGAAGGACCATTCCGAGTCACTACAGCTTGGCCAAACGGTACCTATGATCTAGAAGACGCAGAGGGCAAAGCTTCTTCATACACCTGGAGCTCGGCACACCTAAAGAAGTTCTACCAATAGACTAGAATTCTGTAATTCCTGTAATAGACTAGTCGAAGGTTTACATCGGGAATATAGATGGCAACCGATGTAAATTACGTTGCGATAAAAAAAAAATATAATAATTCAGAAAAATTCCCAAGTGTTTAGATCTGTGCAGCCCTCCGATCAGGCGAGCTGCACCAGGTCGCCCATTACGCTAGTTCGCCAAGCCCAGCTCGCCCGCATGCTCAAAAGTCTGCAATGTGCAAGGACCAAGGTCCCGAACGTTGTAATTAAATAGCTCGAAGGCAAAGGCTAAAGTGCCCAAGGTCGCGAAGGTACCCTTCGTAAAGGGTTGCTAAGCACCTACTGCCATAAGTAAGAAAAATTCGCGAAAAAGACAAAAATGTCTAAGGCAAGGTTCATGAAACCCAATGGCCCAACGTGAATCAATCGAAGTGCGGTTCGCTGCCCTAAGTGGCCTAAGACGAACAATTCGCGGCCCTAAGTGGCATAAGACGAAGAATACACACTCCAAAAACAGAGGTACAATTCGTAGTCGAAAGTGACGTAAAACGAACGATTCGCTTCTCAAAGTAGAATAAGACGAACAATCACGTACCAGAAAAATAAACAAGAACGAGCTATTTAAGAAATTATAACGTAAAGGCACAAGGACGTAAGTAATAAGAGTTAGACAAAAATGTTCGACTTATATTCAAAAGATACTTAAGAAATTTTCAAGTCCAAAATATACTTGAAAAAATCCTAAGTATGAGTAGCAGTGCTGGCCACAAAGGCCGACCAGCTAGCCATCTTTGAACTACAAAAAGCCCCTTCTGGGCGAGCTGCATATGCTGGGCGAGCTAAGTCTACTTCAACAAAAAAGTGAAAACTACAAAAATAGAACTCCTTCTAGGCGAGCTATGGAGCCTGACGACCTACTACAACTTGGGAAATAAAAAGCTAATCTAAGAATGCGGTAAAAAGCCTATGTATCGGGGGCATCGGCAGTGACAGGGGCGATCTGGGCACAGGGAAGGGTGAGTTCGGCCTCTGTGGTGATATTACCAGTCAGCCCACTGGCATCGAACTCGCCCAAATCAAGCATGGCATCCCCACATGCCTCCCGAAGTTGCTCCCCAGTGGGCGGAGTCTGCTCCTCTTGGTTGGCGACCTCTGGTTCATCCAGATTCAGTTCCGGCACTGGGATAATATTAATGATCTTGAACCGAGCCGGAACGAAATCCAATGGAATTCCTAGTGCGGGGAGGTCGCCAATATCCAGCTCGGCGTCATCAGGGAAGGGGACCCTATCCAGGCACTCCTTGAACTCGCCCACTATGGCCTTCACCTCGTCATCATGGTGAGCTCGCGCCCACCAGAGGGCCCTCAGGACCTCGGCATAACACTGCACGAAGCCCCGATCCGAGGCCTCGGCTTTCGCAGCTACCAAATCGGCCGAAGTGACAGCACTGCTGCGTAGTTCAGCGACCTCAAGTGCCTTCGCCTCCAGTTCGGCCCTTTGCCTCTCGCACTCGGCATTAGAACTCTTCACCAGGCCCCGCTGCAGTGCGAGGTCTTTCTTCGTGATCTGGTGGCTGTCGACCTCCAAGGCGAGCTGGGCAGCGAACTCTTCTTCCTTCGCTTTCATTCTCGCCTCAGCCTCCTGTTCGAGCCGGGCGAGCCGGCGTTGGGCGACCTCAAGTTGCTCGAGGGCGCTCTGCTCGGTGGCCAACGAGGCCGCTGCCCTCTCTTCGGCGAGCTGCGCCAGTTTCTTCGCCTTGTCGGCTGACTCCGCCAACGCCAGCATTCTTTTGTTCCTATCAGAACGGCCCGCTTCCAGCTCGTCAAGCTGCTCGAGAGCCTTCTGGTTGGCAAGCACCACCCTGCTCGCGTAGTTGGTCGAGAGAAGAAGATTCTCTCTCAAATCTTGGCTATTGACACCCGCCACCAGCGGAGTCGTCCAGTGCCTCGGCATCTCGCTCACAGCATTCCGGGCTATGCCCGGAGGGAGATTCCGCATCGATGTGAGGGAACGAGATCGCTCAAAGGCATGCAGGGCCTCATGGCGGTTAGGGAAGGCAATTGGGGCATAACTGCGGGATCAAAACAGATGGAAAATGTTAGAAAAATAAAACAATGATGAGTAAAAGGGAGTCAATTGGGCGAGCTACTTACTGAGCTCGGTCTGGGTCCCAGCCAAGCAGTGTGTCATCGGTGGTTTGCACGCCGAATGGAGAGGGCGAGGGGGGCGAACTTCGTATTGGCGTGACCGCCAACGGGGCGGTGGATTGGACAGATCCCCCCTGACCCGACCTCGCCGAGATCCTCTCAGCCCGGTCAGACTCCTCATCGACCAGGCCCGTATACCTAGTCCTCTTACGAGCCTGGATGTTCTCCTCGCCAGCTCGGGACCCATCACCCCGTTGGGGTCCTTTCTTTCCTCGACCCCGCTCTGAGGGGGCAACAGCTCGCCCGACACCTCGCCCGACCCTGGCGACCTCCGGAGCCTTGGATTTTTCGGGAGCTTTCTCCTTCTGGGCTCCCGACCCACCTGCCTCGCCCCTTCTTGAGGCGAGCTCCGCCTTCTTGCTCGCCTCCAGTGCGAGCACGGACGGCGGGGCTAGTCTGTTGGGGTGAGGTGGTCCCATCTCGTATCGCTCCTTCACAGTTTGGTAGGCCTCGGGGACCTCGGCGATCGGGATAACGACGAAGCAACCACCTGCACAAAAAATCACAAGTATAAGCACAATGAGCGAGATACCCCATAGGCGAGCTGCAAAGAGTTGAACCTGGGAGCTTGGGGCCTTGGATGTCAAGGTGGTGCGGCAGTGTGAGGAGCCCAGCGAGCCGCAGGCAATGGTGCGCGCACAGGTGGGCGACCTGTCTATCCTTCTCGCTCCTCAAATAGCAAATGGCGCGCACCACGTCGAACTGCTCCGACACTTTAGGCCTACCCCTGCTGGATTTGTGTCGCTTCGGAACTGCAAAAGGAAAGGGAATTAGAATTAGTATATCTAATCCAACTCACACACACCGAAATAAGCGACCTACTGCTGGCTTCCCCATATCCCTCGGGAGTGAGGATGCGGTCACCCCGCCCATGATATGTGCTGGAGGCTCGCCAATCACCTCCTATGAAGAAAAATTGTTTCTTCCATTCACAGATTTTATTGGGCAGGTCCCCCAGAAATTTCTCCCCCGGACGTGCCTTCAGATAATAATATCCTGCGCCGTCCTGTGTCCATTTGGTCACAGCGAAAACCTCGCCCAAGTCTGCCGAGGTCGTCGCATTCTCATAACCCTCCAGCCCAAAAACGGACAGGGCGGCGAGAAGGTTGCTCCACGCGTTCGGTGTAAGTTGGGTGATGGCCAGATTATTGTCTGCTAGATATTGGCCAATAATCGGGTGCAGTGGCAACGAAAGCCCGGCCCTCAGAACGTCTACATTCAGGGCGGTCATCCCCTCAGGAGGTGCGTCAGCCCGCTCATCCTTCATTGGAGCATACATAAAGATGTCCAGGGGGATGCGATACTCCCTGCGTATGACTGGCAGGTCGCATTCATCAATTAGGCTCACCACCTCGCCGGCTTTGAACTCGGAGGGGGCAACTTCTTCCAGGTCGGCGAGGTCTGGGCGAGGTACCCTATTCGGGCAAGGGAAGCTCGCCGCATACTCGGCAATGTATTCATTCCAGTCAAACGGGTGAACCACCTGGGTGGGGACCTGGTACTCTACCAACTGGGGTTCCGGGAAACCGATACGGCGGAACCATTCGAGAGTAACTTCTTCCAGGTCGCCACCCTCCTCGCCGACCTCGGCACCACCCTCATCAACTTCCTCGGGCCCTTCATTGCCGCTAGCAACTCTTTCCTCTTGGGCGGCCTCGCCACCCTCCCCCCATACCTCGCGGCACACAGAACTGGAGGCTCCCTCCTCCGGGTCGGGTCGTAGCTCGCTGGGCAGTTCGCTGCGTGGCTCGCCTGACACCTGGCGAGCTACAGAGGTCGCCTCGGAGCTGGAGCCGATTTCCACATACGAAACCCGGGGTGGCTCATCCTCAGTCATTGGCCGTTTGTCAGGATTTCGGCCAGATAGGGTTTTACTTGAAGAGTGTGTCGACATGGTCTCAGGAAGTTCAAAAGTCCCGAAGTCCAAAATCCAATAGTCAAGGGTCAGGGAGATTCAAAGGTTCTCGGCACAATCCGCGGTCCGAAATACCGTAATGACGAGGAACCAGCAGAAAAATCAAATAAAAGATTGAAGAGAAGGGAAAGAAGATCGAATCCTACCTTGAAGAGCCTTCGAAAATCCGTCGAGCACAAGAAAAATCGGTCGCCGGGAAAGCTCTGGAATTCGAGATGCAAAAAATGAAGAAATGAATCCACCTCACCCTATTTATAGACGTCGGGGCGAGGTGCCATATTCGCGAAATGCAAGGGCCTGTCTGCAAAAATTCGAAAGATAGCATTATTGTGGGCGGGAACCGAGGCCTCAAAAGGCGTGCATGACCCCTGGATTCCCGCACCACGTCGACCAGAAGCAACCACCTGGGTTGAGTTCGCTTGTCAACCCAACAATCGTCCATAGGTAGTTCGCCATGTTTTAAGTTTTCCAGCTCGCTTGCACATTCGACAAGGTCATAGTGCATGCGAGCTGGGGGGCAAATGTTGATATGGCGAACTTAACAGGTCGCCAGGACCCACCGGGATCCTGGAAGATACGGAGGTCGCCCACATGGAGGTAACCTACTAGCGGAGCTCGCTCAGAGCTCGCCATTTATCCCTGGGATGGTCTCGCCGAGCTCCATCATCGCATAACGTCCGTGGGCCACACAAGGCACCAGAGCTCGCCATGAAGCTCGCCCAAATTGCCTAGACTCATCTCCGAAGCTCACCGACAAGCTCGCCTTCCAGAGCTCGCCCCCTAGCTCGCCCAAGAGCTAGCCTTGTAGCCTACTAGATCCCGATGGTTGTACTCTTTTTCCCTCCGTCCGGTTTATCCACAAGGGTGGTTTACGGCGAGGTTTTTAATGAGGCCCATCTAGTCTAAGGCATAGTAGTAGGACGAGGCACAACATAGGTAGCAGTGTAAGGGACCAGGACGAGGGTTACGGACCCTCGTCAACACCGGAAGCCATATAGGCTCGTAAGGTGCCGTCTCACACTCGCACACCTATAAATAAGGCCTCTCTTGTACTATTCACACAATTCTTACAATTCTGAAAATAAATACAACTCCCATTACAATATTTCTCTCTCTACTCTCCCTCCTCATATTACATCCAAGAACATAAAATCTTGGATTATTGTTTGATAGAATTAATGTGTTGAAAAGCCACATAAACAAACACCGTTAATAAATTCTGTCAACAATAGTATTATATAAAAAAAAGTATGAAAAAAATTAAGGTATTGTAAAATCTAAATTTTATTTGTGAGTGCAGTTTATTTTTAAAAAAAAGGAAAAAGAATAAAATTAGTAGATAACTCAAAATGGAAAATGAAAATAAGATTGAATGTACTATTAAGTGATATCAATATATGCATTAACTAATACAGTAATATTTTACACTATAGTATTATTAATATACACATGTAATTATATTAATTTTACACTATAAAATTAGTTCATTTTCCGATAAATGAATATAAGTAATTGGCAATAAAATCGCGCTCTATATAAAACCTGGATATTAAATTCCATATCTCACACACAGATACATGCAAACAATATGACCCGAATATGTAACGGTTTAACGAACAACATCAATTCACCTGTTCACCAAACACTCCTCAACAACTATTCCTCACAAAATTGAGAAAAAAAAAATTCAATAAATTATGCAAACATCAACAGGAACAAATTTCGCAGGTGAGTTTCGATCTCTGTAGTTTGCATTCATCAATTATCATGCGACTTGCAACCTCGCAACGGTTCCGGATTCGTAATTGCTGCAGTTTTTGATCCAATAGTTCGCATTTGCATGTTATGGATGTTAATTAGTTGCTCCTTCTGTCCGCTTTATTTAATTGTCGACGACTTTTCGCAATTTCTTCAAGAGGTAGCTATTTCTAGGGCACCATTTAGGGTTTCGAAAATTTGAATTTGATTTTGTTTTGGCAGTTGATCCAAAGAATCGAAGCTGAATTCGTTGTTTATGTAGTAACATAAAAGTAGTTTTCGATGAAATTTGTTCTCTTTCTCTCTCTCAATGTGGGTATTCGTCTTTCTCAAATTTTGTTATTGAAAGGGGTTTTGAGGAATTATAATTTTGTTCAGTCGTTATGTTGTGTAGATTTAGGATATAAATGTCAGAGATAGAATTCAATTAAGGAAAAGGGACGTGATAAAAAGTTACTTGAGAACGAAAGTGTTGAGAAAAATGGAAGTTGCATTGAAACATATTAGTTTGTATGAATTAGTCATGCTACTATAAAGTGATAATTGCTAAATTGTTGCTCTGTAAAACTGTTTTAGTTTGACCAACTCTTTTTTGAAATGCACTCTTTCCATCTCAGGCTTAGCGAAACTCAGTTCAATTCTGTAAGGATGCAGTTTAGGAAAAGGAATCTTAGATGGTGAGCGAATTTGTTCGAGTAATTTTCAGTCGAGGATGGAGCTTGATGGCGACGTAAACCATGCATCAGCTACCCGTGTTAGAGGAGAGAATGAAATTCACGTGCCTCTTGATATTGAAACTGGTCACACGATCAATAAAAGATGTATTAATAGCCCCAGTGCCCTAAAACATATGGAGTACCAGAGCCTCTCTAAGAAAGAAACAGAGACTCATGTCTCTGTTGCTTACGTGTTGAAAGCATTTTTTCTAGTATTTGTTTGGTACACATTCAGTCTATTCTTGACACTGTGAGTGATTTTCTTTTTCTTATTGAAAATTGAATCCATATATATATATATATATGTGTGTGTGTGTGTGTGTGTATATATATATATTTTTTTTTTTTGGTTTTGATTAGTTATTATGTTCTTGGATCAGGTATAATAAAACTTTATTAGGTCACAAAATGGGAAAATTCCCTGCTCCATTGTTAATGAACACCATCCACTTCTTAATGCAAGCTGCTCTCTCGACAGCTATTACGTGGTTTTGGTCTGAAAGAGCTCATTCATCTGTCATGTCTTGGAGGGATTATTTTACAAAAGGTAGGGAGTGTTATGATGATCAAAACACAATCTTGCATTATGTTTATATGTTTTTAATTTTTTGGGACAATTTGAATTGTAGTGTTAATGATAGAGTTTCTTTTGACAGTTTCATGGTTTCTCCATCTTACCATAATTGATCCATAGGGTAGATTTCAGATACATTGATTAGATTCTTAACACTAATATGCTTCATTTTAGAGAGTTCATACTTCTGTTTGTTTTCTAAATGGTATAAGCAGCAGCATTTCTAGAAGTTTGTTTTTACAACTGTCATGTTTCCATTCTTTGAGTAGTTATGGAAGTTGCTTGTTAGGTGATGAAAATATATATTTAAACTAGTAAAAATATAGTCCCTCTTTAACTCATTAGTTTTGAAGAAATTTGGTTTGGCAAAATATACAATGACAAAAGAAGTAATTTGTTTATGTTTGACATATAACTACATGAAACTTCTTACGTAGTTACTATGAATTATATGATCTTCTATTAGTATCATTAACAATTTCCATATCTTGATACATTTATTTTTCCTTTTTTCTATTGAAAATTTTCCATAGATTAACTTGTTTAATAACTAATGCTACAGATGGCCTTTGCATTTCACAGTTGTACCTACTGCCCTCAGCACTGCAATGGATGTTAATCTAAGCAACGCATCCCTCATTTCCATCTCTGTTACATTTGCCACTATGGTTGGTTATTCTTATTCCATTATTTTGGTTAAAGATTTATGCTGTTCAATTCATAAGTTGATTATCTTTTATCTGCAGTGCAAATCAGCATCCCCAATATTTCTCCTTATTTTTGCTGTTGCTTTCAGGTATTTATCAATGACCTAACTTATGTTATTCCCCAAGTCCAAGCAGCTTGCTTTAAACAATTTAATAAAAATAGTGCTGCAACAATTCATTTTCTTATGTTTTATATGCTATGTGTGATGAATTTGCTGATCTAATTAATGTTCTGTGAAGATTGGAATCTCCAAGTGTGAGGCTGTTTGGCATTATGCTTGTCATTTCTGTCGGGATACTTTTAACAGGTTTGCAGATTTCCTTCTCTGTTAGTTCCCATCAAAGAAACTTAATAAAATATAATCAATAATAATTATGCTTTGTATCCAAAATTTATTATATATGTAATAAAAGTTTGACATAAACAAATATGAATTAAGTTAAGTAGAGAAAGATGTACTTAACCATATGAATGCAAGAATACTTATACATATGTCGAAGATGAAAAGCTCTAAACTTATCCATCCAAAATTTATAACTTTTAAACCAGCTAATTCTGCTCTTGTATTTGAATTTCCAAATACCAAGATGTCAAGATAATTACTTTTTATGGCATTAGTTTTTCTTGAACTTACCCAAATGACTAAATTCCATTCAGTGATGAAATGGACATAAAGGCCATTTAGTTTACTCAGCTTAATATTTTTCTAGTTTTTATTTTTATATCTGAACTATTTGATCAAAAAATGCAGTTGCAAAGGAGGCAGAATTTGAATTTTTGGGTTTCGTACTAGTTATGCTTGCTGCTGTCATGGCAGGCTTCCGTTGGACGATGACTCAGATTCTTCTCCAGGTATGATAAGCACTATATAGATTTTTTTTTTTCATTTCTTGTTTTATTCTCATACATATAATTATTCTTAACATGCTTACTTGTGTTTGTTCTTGGCTTGTTGTATCTGTTGATATCAAAATCACAATGAAGAAAGAAACCTATGGTAAGCCTATGGTTAAATGTATAGCATTTATATTTTCAAACTTATTATTTGACCAATTAAAGCTATAGCATATGCTTAATTTAGATTTTGATTAGACGATCAACAGTTCATATTTGAAACAATTACTGAATTTTCCTTTCCTCTATTTCAAGGTCTTAAAAACCCTCTTACGTTGATGAGCTACGTGACACCAGTTATGGCAATTGCAACTGGTCTGCTTTCTCTGTTACTTGATCCTTGGCACGAGTTCAGAAAAAGTGTCTACTTTAATAGCTCGTGGAATATTGTGAGAAGTTGTTTGCTGATGTTGTTTGGTGGAACTCTGGCTTTCTTCATGGTAAAATTTAAGATTTGATCTATCTATTTATAAAATTTAAGACTGAGAAACTTCTACAAGAAAAGCTTGACTGCTTGGTGTTATGGCAGGTATTAACCGAATATGTTCTCGTGTCAGTGACCAGTGCAGTAACTGTAACTATAGCAGGTGTTGTCAAGGAAGCTGTGACCATTTTGGTAAGACATCAATATATGTAAGAATATGCTACATTTTTCTGGTAATCATCTCAAATATCAAGAGAATATCTCTATTTAGATTGAAGAGGTTAACAGAGGTATATTTATAGTTAGTAGTAACTTTTAGTTCTTAGAGCATGTATCTTTATTTTAAAAGAATTTCTGCGTATTAAAATGCCTTTGATCAGGTGGCTGTGTTCTATTTCCATGATGACTTCACTCCTTTGAAAGGGGCTGGCCTCGTAACGATCATGATTGGTGTCGGTTTATTCAATTGGTATAAGTAAGTGATTGTTGTTCCTATTTCTGATTTTAAGCGACAATTATAAAATATTTATGCCATTAAATAGTAATACTCATTTATGATTAGTGCTTTGCTGTCATAAAATTTTCAAATTTTTAGATCTTACTTGCCATCGAATTATGATATACCAAGAATATTCATAACAAGCATCTCATTAGAATTATTCATGTTTATCAGATACCATAAGTTCCAGAAGAGCAAGAAAATTGCTGGGTCACCAAGAGATGACCCGACACCTAAGTATGTTGTCCTCGATGAGATTGACGAGGAAGAAGACAGTCCGAGAAGGTCAAATCTAAGTTTTACCGAATGAATTCACGACTAATTTATCTTCTTGGTGAGTGATCCATCTAGTATTTTCATGTCAGCACATGATGTTATATATGCTTCACATTGTATACTTTGATGTTACCAAAAAGTGTTGGTGATTGGAATAATCATGGAACATTGTACGTATTTTCGGTTATGCAGCCATGTGTTCTAGTAAGGGACATTTACAAATAGGTTAAAAAATGTAAACCATATTTGCAAATAGATGCAAAATATTTGCACAGATTGGTATAAAATATTTCTGTCTGTACAACTTATATAAAATGAGGAAAAACATGTACCTCAGTTAAGCTTGTCGTCTCACTTGTTCTAAGTACAATATCTCATTTTGAGATTAAATATTCTAGGCATTTCTGTATGTAATACCTATTCATCATTATATCTGAACAATGTATTGCTGATTTTTCTGTCTTCAGGGCTTTGCGTATGTGGGAAGATTCCAAACCGGTGAGGCTAGTTTTTCGTCTTAGGCAAAGAATGCAGCGTGCTACAAACATTGACCTCATTGCGACTCGTCTGAGCTTCTTATTTGAGCATGGTTTTAGTGCAGGAACGGGTAAATACGTCTTCTCACGTTACATATGGTTGAAGTTCTTGATATATTTTTATGCAATTAGACATTATAGGGATCGACAAGAGTGCATCAAATTTGTTTTGTTTTTACAGTGGTGTATAGTTCACGTCCTTGTTGAGATCCATTTTTTCATTTGTCACAGTTTAAAAGAGTAGTGATTTAGAAAGATAGCTAGATATTACAATTAGTGTCGGAAGGTACATTTGGTGGTTTTTTTTTGGATTTATACTTATTTTGAATGTGAATACATATGCTGATTACATCGTTTATGTTGGGTTTGGGTTTGAACGAAGAGATTTGAGACTATGAATTTTAAATTCACAATTTAAATTTACTATTCTAATTGATGAATTTAAAAAACATAGTTTAATTTAAAATATTTAGTACAATCATGTTATTTGAAATTTATAAATTCTTAGATTGATCGAATTTCAAGTTAATTTATTCAAGTACAACTTTATTTCATTTCACAAGTTTCATTATCTGTTTTACAATTTGAATTTTTAACATATAATTGTACAAAAATTTAACTGAATGATCTATAAAATATAAGAAGTGGAAAGAGTGTTTTGATCTGATTCACATGGCGTGTGATTGTGTGCAAATTATGCGGTGTGTAGGAAACTTAATTAAACAATTAAAATTAAGATCAAAATCTGGAAAATTCTCTTGCTTTGACATTCATGGAAAGAACTATGAATTTGATATAAGAAAATGATTTCAAGTCACAAGGATGTTAAAATATATGCCTTAGAAATTTGTATGCAACATACATTTTTAAGAAATAGACTTAATTTCAATAAAACACACTCTTATTTTTTCTGAAATATTTTTCATAAAAATAATTATTTAAAATACATTTAAATTGTACATTAGTATTACATAAAAAAAATATTTAAATTACACTTAAAAATTCCAAATTAAGACATTAAAATATGAGTAAGTCTCCTGTGCACCAGTTACACGGTGCAACTCTAGTTCATTTTTAAAAAGTTAAACAGTTTATAACTGAAAAGTTAAACAATTTATTATCGAAAAGTGTATCTTTATAGTTTAACTTTTCAGTAATAAACTGTTTAACTTTTCAGTTATAAACTGTTTAATTTTTAAAAAATAAACTTGAGTTGCACCGTGTAATTGGTGCATACAAGACTAATCCTTAAAATATATATATGCGCATGCCATTAATAGCTGTAAACAGCTTATGAGCCAATTTCTCATCTCACACGACGCATGAAAGAGTGAACGCGTCTTTGAACTTAGGCACACAGTTGATTTTTCTTTTTTAATGCTTAATTCAAATGAGTTGCTTATTATGAAGTAAGAACCCACCCAAAAAATTATTTTAATTAATTTAATGCATGGCTTTCCATGCTAATATAAATCATTGAATTTGAGACTTTGATTAAAAATACTAGGTTAAGTTTGATGGAGCACACTAAAACGTTGACCAGTCAAATCTTTATTTTTTTATGGTAAGTTTGATTCGTAAGATAAAAGTATTTATTTGTAAAAAATAAGTATTCGCACACAAATTGCCCCTAAAACATCCAAAAATGATAAAATAAATTTTTTAATGTTGATAAAATGCAGCAATAGCACTGAATTTAGTCGAGAGATTTTATAGGGCTAATGTCATTATTATTCAGTAGATCTATCTATTAACCATGTTACACTAAAACTACTTTCAAAAGATACTGATTAGCATAAAAATATTAAGTTTTAATTTTATTTTATCTTATTTTTTCTTTAAAATGTCAAATTACCACATTTCGAATATTACCGAATCATCATAAAATTTTCGTGAAAGATTATAGATTTTTTTTTTCTACATCATCTTTAAAAGGATTGTTAATTTGCAAGAAGATTCTATTAATATATGAGCAACACTTGTGTACAAATTTTTACCGTAGAAATATCTATTTTTGAAAAATTCGCGGATCTAAAACGGGTCGGGTCAGATTTGAACATTTTTTTTTCAAAATTCGCGCAAGTATGTTACAATTTGGGCAAAGACGTGTTACAATTAGGCAAAATTTGTATTACAAATTCTTAAAAAAATAATTTTTGTACTTTTCAAATAACTATAAAGAAAATATGTATTTCTGCAAGTATAAATATGTGTTACTTAATTTATTTTTTATTCTCTTTGTTGATTTATGTTAATAATATGTTATTCATGTAATTAATACATCATTTAATACCTTATATATGTTATATAAAATATAATATATATTTTTATAAGGATAAATAAATGTTTGTGCATACAAGAACACACATTTGATCTTGCAGTAACACACATTTACTCTAATTGTAACATACATTTGCAGTAACACACATTTAATCTAATTGTAACACACATCTGCAGTAACACAAATTTACTCCAATTGTAACATAAATTTGCAGTAACACAAATTTACTCCAATTGTAACATAAATTTGCAGTAATACATATTTACTCTAATTGTAACACATATTTGTTCCTCAATTTGTGTTATTATATGAGCATATATGTGTTATTATAGGATAAAATGTATTTTTATTAAGAATAAATATGTGTTACACATACAATATAACATATACATGTGTTACATTGCATGAAAAATATTTACTTCTACAAAAATAAATGAATATGTGTAGAAAACAACATTTAATCTGGTTGTAACACACGTTTTGCCTTAAAGTAACATGCATTTGCCCCAACTGTAACATACCTGGGAGCGAAATCACAAGCTGCACGAATTTTGGAAAAAAATACTCAAATTCGACCCGATCCGGTTTAGACCCGCGAATTTTCAAAAATGAATATTTCTATGGATCTTAGATCCATAGAAATTTGTATATAATTGTTTGTCTTAATAAATTACTCCCTTCTAAAATAAATTTCTCATAACAATAAATAAAAAACTCCCTACTTGCATTACTTTTAACCTCTAAATTCACACAATATTATTTTAATATGCCGCTAGTTTCATTCACATCATTTATTAATAAATAATATTTTTTTCATTTTAATTTAAACTTCACATTTCTTTTTCTCGTAACGTCCGCAATAAATTTCATATTTAAAAAAAATTCTTAAATTATACTCCCTCCGTCCCAGGTCTTTCTTCAAAAAGATCAGGGCACACATATTAAGGTAAGGTTATAATATGTTAGTGTGAAGTTAAATAATAAAATATAAAAAATATATTTTATTGACTTTTGTGAGTGTAAATTATTTCCTTTTTAAGGTGTGAAGAAAGAGTTGGGACGTCCCAAAATGGAAAAATAGGAAGAAAAAGTTGGGACGGAGGGAGTATAATTTATTTCAAAATTCTTTTTTATTTATAAATGGAACTTTCTAACGATGAACAAAGATTGAAATTCACTATTCAACAATGGCAATTGTCCCACTCAAACAAAGAAAAAAAAAAAACAATGGCAATTGTCAACTTGCATACAGATTTCTGATTTCTCGTGTGCTTCTCTTTTGCCCCCACAGATTTGATCTAACAAATCTCATTCCGCCTCTATAAATACACAATACATCCCAGATGATCCCACATACATTTGTACTTCAAACTAAGGTGATCGATGCAAATCAAGATGTCTCCATTTTGTACCATCTTCTACGTCACAGCATTCTTCTCCTGTCTATCTTCCGTCACCTCCCAGCCGTTCGATTATCCGACGGCGCGCCTCTCCACCACGTGGACCAATAGCATCACCGCAAACCACTCCGTCAGCTTCACCAACTTCTCTGTCCCCGTTTCAACTGTCAGAGCCATCCTCCTCAGAGGAGTTTTCGGCCCCAGATATGCTGCTGGTTTCTATTGCAGCGGTGAATGTCGAACCTACCAATTTGCTGTCTTCATAGTCCAAACAAACAGCGGCGGAGGCATAGTGATGCCTTCAATAGGCTACCCTCAGGTAGTCTGGTCCTCCAACCATGACAGGCCTGTTGGAATCAACGCCACGTTGGAGCTGACGGGCGCGGGGGATTTAGTCCTCCGCGACGCGGATGGCTCGCTGGCGTGGTCCACCAACACCGCTGGAAAAAAAGTTGCAGGACTGAATTTGACAGAAACAGGGGATCTTGTCCTGTTTGATGCACAGAACTCTGTAGTTTGGCAGTCTTTTGATCATCCTACGGACGCCCTGGTTCCGGGGCAGGTCCTGAGATCAGGTATGAGTCTGAGAGGAGATGGAGGACAGTTTTCTGTTAGGATGAGGGAAGAAGGGTTGGTTGCGTACGTCGAGGGGAGCTCCCCTCGACGAGTGTACTACGAAAACTTGTTCCGTAGCAGGAGGCAGAAAAGAGAAGGAAGTTATGCAAGGTTTGAAAATGGGAGTTTATCATTGTTTCAGAATTCCAGGAGGCCTCTTGATCAAGTTATCAGGGTGCCAACTCCTGTAGCTGCATCAGCTCAGTATGTGAAGCTGGGGCGGGACGGGCATCTTCGTGTGTTCGAGTGGGCGCAGCCGTGGAAGGTGGTGGCCGATCTTTTCGGGCCGAGTGCTTAGTGAAATTGTGAATGTTTGGAGGAATAATCAATCATAAGTTATCATTTAGGCTTTGGGATTATTGTGTTTTTGTTTCTGAGGTTGTATTTCAGTACCTTCGTCAATAAAGAACGTCTTTTCTTTCACTTGTATTATTATGCTTTGTTCCAGAGGTTGTATTTCATTACATTCGTTAATAAAGAACATCTTTCTTTCACTTAGAATGTGAACTCCTTCAATTGATTCAATTCTTTTAAAAAAACATTATGAAACTCCAATTGCATCTATATATATGGTTTATTTCTGAAATTGTAACCTTCATCAGTGTTTCATGTCTATTGTCTTGAAAGAACATTATTGGGTAAATTTCTTGCCAAAAGTGTAATTTTCATTTTGTGTTACAAAATAGGGTACTAGAAATTGAGACACATCAGAGTCTAGCGATGACCACAGATTTATATACTCAGTTTGTTGGGTTTGCAAATATCTGTATTTAGGGACTTTCTATGAAAATTTTTCAATAGAAATGAGTATATATATATATATATATATATATTGAGTCAACAATGATTGTTTGAAATCAATTGGAATAACGAAATTGAAGATCACCAAAATTTACGTGGTTCGATCAGAAATGATCTACGTTCACGGATGAGGACACCTCTCTCACTAATCAATGGAAGATGATACAAATTACAAGTACTTTTGGATCTCTCTGTGTCTATGATGATATTGTTATCTCTATCTCTATACATATGTGCCTATATATATAGGAATATGGGAACCCTAATTAATGCAAGTGATCGTAACCACCTAACAAGAAAACTGCTACAGTTGCAACCGAAAATGAGTAACTGTCAGAGCCCAACGATCTTCAGTTTTGATTCTGTTAAACTGTTTGCCCGTTGTCCAACTTGGAAGTTTAAACCGCTTCGTAACTGATCCTAAGTTAATTCCTGACTTTGGAGTCAGTATGCTCCTTCCTTATCTGCTGATGTGATATGTCCTCAGCTGAGTCTGAGTACTCAGCTGATATCATCAGTAGACCTTTATCAGCTGACTTAACCAGCCTGACCATCATCCTGACCTGACCATACCATCCTGACTGACCATCATCCTGACTGACTATCCTGACCACTCATGAGACTCCATCAGCTGACCTCCATCAGCTGACTCCGCTGATATCCCAAAAGACTTTCAGTATACTTTCAGATGATCTTGGCTGACCCCATCAGATGACTAACCATCAGCAGACCTATCAGCTGACTTCCTCAGCTGATAGTATTATTGTTCAGTTAATCAGCAGTACTTGCTCATCTGAGTTTATTTCACTTTTTTTGCACCCATAATAATTCTCCACCTCAAAGTAAGTGAGATGCCTCCACCTAACCTTCACATCACAGTAGAATTAAGGCACATCCCATGACTGTACCTTAACCAGCTCCAAACAGTAGTTGAATTTTGAACTCAGTATGACTTTAGTCAGCATATCAGCAACATTGTCATCAGTAGAAACTTTCTGTATTGTGAATACCTTCTTTTCCACCACATCCCTCACAAAGTGAAGCCTCACATCAATATGTTTAGATCTTTCATGAAAGACCTGATGCTTGACTAAGTGAATGACACTCTGATTATCACATTGCATAGTAACTTCATCTTGCCTGATCCCAAATTCCCTGATAATGCCCTTAAGCCACATAGCCTCCTGTACTGCTTCTGTCACTGCGATGTACTCAGCTTCAGTGGTTGACAGTGTAACCACAGACTGTAATGCAGCCCTCCAACTGATGGCTGTGCCATATAGTGTAAACACATATCCAGTCAGAGACTTCCTTGTATCTATGCTTGCAGCATAGTCAGAATCTACAAAACCTTGTAGAGGTTGCTTGTTCTCCTGAGTCTTCTCAAATAATAATCCCAAATTTGCTGAACCTTTCAAATATCTCATTATCCACTTGAAAACTTCCCAATGTGCCTTTCCAGGATTATCCATAAACCTGCTGACCAAGCTCACTGCATGAGCAATATCAGGTCTGCTGCAAACCATGGCATACATTATGCTTCCAACTCCATTTGAATAAGGTATCTTGTTCATTTGAGACTTATCTTGATCACTCTTGGGACATTGATCAGCTGTCAGTTTGAAATGCTGTCCAAGAGGAGTAGAGACTGATCTTGACTCATGCATATTGAATCTTCTCAAGATTTTCAGTATGTAGTCCTGCTGAGTCAAGAACATCCTTCCATCTGACTTGTTCCTAATAATATCCATACCAAGAATCCTCTTTGCACTTCCAAGGTCTTTCATGTCAAAAGTTGAACTGAGCTTATCCTTTAGTTTCTGAATTCTTCCAAGACTTTTGCTGGCAATCAACATATCATCCACATAGAGTAATAGATATGTAAGTACCTCAGAGCCTTGTTTTTCTAAGTACACACAGCTGTCATACTTGCATCTGCTGAAGCCTATTGACATCATGAAGCTATCAAACCTTTTATACCACTGCCTTGGGCTTTGCTTAAGTCCATACAATGACTTCTTCAGCAAACATAGTTTTCCTTCATTTTCTGATAGTATGAACCCTTCAGGGTGCTGCATATAAATGGTTTCTTCAAGCTCTCCATGTAGAAATGTAGTTTTGACATCCAGTTGCTGTAACTCCAGTCCATCCTGATTCACCTTAGACAATAAGATCCTTATTGAGCAGTGCTTCACAACTGGTGAGAATACTTCATTAAAGCCTATCCCTTCTCTCTGAGTAAATCCTCTTGCAACTAATATTGCCTTGTATCTGATCAGCTCTTGTCCATCTGACCCAATTTCAGACTTTTTCTTGAATATCCATCTTGAGCTGACAACCTTCTGCCCTTTTGTTCTATTCACAAGAACCCATGTGTTGTTCTTTTCTAGTGAATTTAACTTCTCTTTCATAGCTGAAATCCACTGATCTTTATCCTTCCTTGTCACTGCATCAGCATAAGTTTTAGGTTCTTGATATTCTACTTCTTCTGCCACTGATAAGGCATATGAGATCATGTCAGCCTGCCCAAACCTGATTGGTGGATGAATTCTTCTCCTATGTCTATCCCTAGCCAGACTGTAGTTTCTCAGATCTTCAACCTCTTCATCTGAATTTTCAGCTTGATCTTCAGAATCACTATCTGCTGATGCATCAGACTGATCTGCTTGTGGATTCCTGATATCATAGTTGTCCTGAGCTTGATCTTCATTTAGAATCCTGGTTGTAGGCTCCACCTGAACTGGTGTATGTCTGATTATGGGGTTATCCTCAGCATCCTGAGAATTTTCAGATGTACCATATCCCATAACTTTCTCATTGAAAGTTACATCTCTGCTGATAATACACTTCTTGTGTCCAGCTTCAAGGCACCACAATCTATAACCTTTGACACCTTTTGGATATCCCAGGAAGATGCACCTCAGAGCCCTTGGTTCCAGCTTATCTTGCCTTATGTGAGCAAAGGCTAAGCAACCAAACACCTTCAGATTATTGTAATCTGACATTCTACCATACCAAGGCTCATCTGGGGTTTTGAAGTCAATAGCAGATGAGGGTGTCTTGTTTATTAAATAACAAGCAGTATTGACTGCCTCTCCCCAAAACACTTTAGGTAGTTTAGCATCTGACAGCATGCATCTGACCTTCTCCAAAATAGTCCTGTTCATCCTCTCAACAAGCCCATTTTGTTGAGGGTTTGCTGGAACAGTTTTGTGCCTTGTTATGCCTATTTCCTTGCAGAAATTTTCAAACTCTTCTGACACATACTCAAGTCCTTTGTCAGTCCTGAGATGCTTTAAGGTTCTGCCTCTTTTATTCTCTTGTTCAAGAAGTCATTCCCTGAACTTTCCAAAAGCTTCACTCTTCTGCTTCAGGATGATTACCCACACCTTTCTGCTGAAATCATCAATGATGGTCATGAAGTACTTTCCACCTCCATGAGTCTCAGTTCTTGATGGCCCCCAGATGTCAGAGTGTACATACTCCAAAGGAGCATCAGTATGATGTTTCCCCTTTGCATAAGAGTGTTTCTTGGATTTTCCCAACACACAGTGATCACAGAAATCCAATTTGATTGTTCCTGAATCTCCATGCCTTATGCTTGGAGAGTTCATTCAGTCCTCTTTCACCAATGTGCCCTAACCTCTTGTGCCACAAGATAGTATCAGAACTGCCCGTAACTGCATTCACTGATCCGGCAGCTGAGTTACCCATCAGAATGTACAAGCCATTTACCTTCTTGCCCTTCATCACAATGTTGTTATCCTTGGTTATCAATATGAATCCATCCCTTGTCTTGAATTCATATCCCAAAACATTGAGTGATCCCAGAGAAATAAGATTTCTCTTCAGCTCAGGTACAAACCTGACATCTTGTAGTATCCTCTCAGCACCATCATGCATCCTCAACTTTATTGAGCCAGAGCCTCTGACCTTGCACATCTGATCATTCCTCAAGAGAACTGATCCACCATCAAATTTCTTGAGATGCCTGAATAAATTTTCATTGGGACACATATGAAATGAGCACCCAGAAAATGAGTAACTGTCAGAGCCCAACGATCTTCAGTTTTGATTCTGTTAAACTGTTCGCCCGTTGTCCAACTTGGAAGTTTAAACCGCTTCGTAACTGATCCTGAGTTAATTCCTGACTTTGGAGTCAGTATGCTCCTTCCTTATCTGCTGATGTGATATGTCCTCAGCTGAGTCTGAGTACTCAGCTGATATCATCAGTAGACCTTTATCAGCTGACTTAACCAGCCTGACCATCATCCTGACCTGACCATACCATCCTGACTGACCATCATCCTGACTGACTATCCTGACCACTCAGGAGACTCCATCAGCTGACCTCCATCAGCTGACTCTGCTGATATCCCAGAAGACTTTCAGTATACTTTCAGATGATCTTGGCTGACCCCATCAGATGACTAACCATCAGCAGACCTATCAGCTGACCTCCTCAGCTGATAGTATTATTGTTCAGTTAATCAACAGTACTTGCTCATCTGAGTTATTTCACTTTCTTTGCACCCATAATAATATATATATAATTATAGTAGATAATAAAAATAAATGATGTACACAACATTATTTTTCCTCCTAAATAAGGTAATCCTCACACCCGTTTGATTATCTCATCTCATTTATAATCATTTTCATCAATTAATCCCTTATACCACAACCAACAACTTTCTTTTTTTGGCAATTTTTTTTTTTTAAATTAGAGAACACTAGTGATGAACCACCTTAAACATAAACTATCATTCAACATATGTGAAAGTAAAATAAAAATAAAAATTTATTCACGTTTTCATGAAGAATTTAAAATAAACATCCTCTTATTTTAATTGATTGTTCATGTATATTAGGCTGTGTTTACTTTATTGTATAAAGGTGTATTATATAAATAACAAATTCATTTTGTGTTTACTTTATTTATGGGTTTAAAAATTCGGGTTATTCAAGTAACCGGTTTAAACCTTATTTCTTCAATTTTAACAGGCCAAATTGGGCGGGTAATCTTACCCCCGCGCACTGTAGCTTGTCTTTAATCCACCCCTACTCCAATGCGTTAGTGTTTCTTCTCACGATGAATCACGGCAGCAGAGTTCCAGCGATGGATCACGGTCGTGGAGGTGCTTTCCGGCGATCGATCACGGCCACAGAGGTGCTTTCCCTCCACCCAAATTGGTTTCTGTGATTTACCCTCATTACAATCCTTTCTTCATGTCTCATCTGGAGTAAGCGAACGCGGCGGTCCGATGTGGCGGCAGAGCCATGCGGCGGCCGCCGTTATTTCTGGAAAAGAGTTCAATTGAAAGGTACGCCATGGAAGAACTTTGGGTAAAGTACGCCGATTGAAAGAGGCCATCCGATTGTGTAATTTTCAGGCTCTGGTTATTTTCATTTCTAAGCCCTAAAAATCGAATCTTGGGGCTCTGGTTATTTTGATTTCTTGTGGAAGCTCTGTAATTTTGGGGAACCTTTGCAATTTCTTAAGCTCTGGTAATTTTGATTTCTGCAGATTTCTGGTTATTTTGATTTCTACAGGTTTTGGTTATTTTGATTTCTACAGGTTTTGGTTATTTTGATTTCTGCAGATTTTGGTTAAACTGTGGTAATTTTGATGTCTGTAAAGTACATTATTCCTCCCATTATATCTGCAGATTTCTGGTAATTTTGAGTTCTAATTGATCTCTCGTTATTTTGGTTAAGCTCTGGTAAGTACATTATTCAGCACTAAATCAATTGAAATAAAAAAATCAAAGTAAACGACACGGTTTGGAATGGTTATCCCAGGTTATCTCTTTCATTTAAGATATCCCAGGTTATCCCTTAAGGGTATGTTTGGTTTATATACCCTAAGTAAACACAGCCTGTTATCACCATATTAGTGGATATATAAGTTTGTGCCCACCTCGGGTACAAGTTCGATTATAATTGTATGAGGGGATTGAAAGAGCCACAAATTTGTTGCATTCGGAAAAAACGAAGTGTTTTCTTGAAAAAATAAATATTAAAAGTAAACATTCCAATGAAGAAGTAAACTAAAACGAATGCACCTTCACATAGTAGAACTGGTTGAATTGACCATAATTATATATCTGGCCTGCTTATATAATTTAGGAGAAAATTAAGAAATATTTTAAGGTTGAATTAGTTCAATTTTAGATGTCTTTGATCTTATGACTAATTTATGTTCAACATTGGATCTAACTTTTCATAATTTCTACTTCAATCCTTTCTGAGCTTAGCCAAAATGATCAATGATGTCTCCGTTTTGATCATCATCTTATTCTTCATCACAGGTGCTTTCTTATCTTGTTCTGCTGACTCCCAGCCGTTAAAACATATATAATACAATCTACCAAATAAAGTATGTATATACATACTAATTTTATGTTATATTTTATGTTCTGTACCAAACATCATAATATGAATTTTACATATAAAATTTGTAAAAACCAATAACCACTACCAAATGCTTCCTAACAGTCTTTTTTATTTATAAGTGGAACTTTCTAACGATGGACAAAGATTATTCATTGTCAACTTGCATGAGTTGTTACAGATTTTTTATTTCTGGTGTGCTTCTCATTGCCCCCAACATTTGATCCAACAAATCTCATCCCACCTCTATAAATCCACAACACATCCCACAACATTTGTACTTCAAACTTCAAAATAAGCTGATCGATGCAAATCAAGATGTCTCCATTTTGGACCATCTTCTATGCCACAGCCTTCTTATCTTGCCTAGCTTCAGTCACCTCCCAGCCGTTCGATTATCCGACAGCGCGCCTCTCCACCACGTGGACCAATAGCATCACCACAGACCACTCCGTCATCTTCACCAACTTCTCTGTCCCCGTTTCAACTGTCAGAGCCATCCTCCTCAGAGGAGTTTTCGGCCCCAGATATGCTGCTGGTTTCTATTGCAGCGGTGAATGTCGAACCTACCAATTTGCCGTCTTCATAGTCCAAACAAACAGCGGTGGGGGCATAGTGATGCCGTCACTAGGCTACCCTCAGGTCGTCTGGTCCGCCAACCGGGACAGGCCTGTTGGAATCAACGCCAAGTTGGAGCTGACGGGCGCGGGGGATTTAGTCCTCCGCGATGCGGATGGCTCGCTGGCGTGGTCCACCAACACCGCTGGAAAAAAAGTTGCAGGACTGAATTTGACAGAAACAGGGGATCTTGTCCTGTTTGATGCAGAGAACTCTGTAGTTTGGCAGTCTTTTGATCATCCTACGGACGCTCTGGTTCCGGGGCAGGTCCTGAGATCAGGTATGAGTCTGACAGGAGATGGAGGACAGTTTTCTGTTACGATGAGGGAAGAAGGGTTGGTTGCATACGTCGAGGGGAGCTCCCCTCGACGAGTGTACTACGAAAACTTGTTTCGTAGCAGGAGGCAGAAAAGAGAAGGAAGTTATGCAAGGTTTGAAAATGGGAGTTTATCATTGTATCAAAATTCCAGTAGGCCTCTTGATCAGGTTATCAGGGTGCCAACTCCTGTAGCTGCATCAGCTCAGTATGTGAAGCTGGGGCGGGACGGCCATCTTCGTGTGTTCGAGTGGGCGCAGCCGTGGAAGGTGGTGGCCGATCTTTTCGGGCCGGGTGTTAGTGAGATTGTGCAGAATATCGGGGAAATAAATGTGTGGAATGTTTGAAGGAATAATCAATCCTAAGTTATCATTTCAGGCTTTGGGATGAGGTTGGCTTCATGAATAAAGGACTATCTTTCTTTCACTTGTGTTATTATGTTTTGTCCCAGAGGTTGTATTTCATTACCTTCATTAATAAAGAACATCTTTCTTTCACTTAGAATGTCAACTCCTTCTTAACATAACTTCAATGAAACTCCAATTGCATCTATATGGTTTATTTCTAAAATTGTATTCATCACCTTCATCAGTGTTTGAGATATCATGTCTATTTTCTTGAAAGAACATCATTGGGTAAATTTCTTGCCAAAAGGGTAATTTTCATTTTGTGTTACAGAATATGATAGTAGACACTACGATGAAAAAAATATATATACTCAATTTGTTGGGTTTGCAAGCACCTACTTAAATTGTCCAATGTGAATAGGAACGAGAATATATATATATAATAATTATAATAAATAATGAGAACAAATGAGATACACAATATTATTTTTCTTCCTAAATAAAATAATGAGATTATAAATTTATTTGCCCAATAAGTTGGCAAGTTTTTTTATTTCTGTCCACATGATTTACACTTTTTGAAATTGGTCCTATAAATTTGATAATTTTTTTGAAATTAGTCCTAAAACCGAGTATAGACGGTTTCTCAGCAGGTATTATCAACGTGGTATTATCCTTTACATATAAAATTTATTTTCCATTTAATTTAAATTAATTAGATTTTTTTTTTTAAATTCAAAACTTAAATTCGGGACGGGCCTTAAATAAATCGGACTTCAGATTATTTTGGGTCAGGCTTAATCTAAATTGAAAACACACAATTTACACTTACCATTTACACACAAACGCGATCAACTATGGTTTGGGGAAAGGGGAATGCGAAAAGGTTTGGTGAAAGAAGAAGGCGAAGACGATAGTTTTATTGAAGGACGAGCATGAAGTTTCGCGATCCGTAAAAAAAATGAGGATCTTCCACCCATATATGATAAGATTTCCAGTTTCCAATTGCATTAGGATTTTCAAAAATTTATTGGAGATAGTTTTTTGTATTAGAGTTTTTGAATGAAGTTTGATTAAAAATAACCTGAAACCCGATTTATTTAAGACCCGACCTGAATTTAAGTTTTAAATTAAAAGAAAAAAATATGATTAATTTAAATTAAACGGAAAGCAATTTTTTTATTTAAAGGATAATGTCAAATTGATAATACCGACTGAGAAACCGTCTATATCCGGTTTCATGACTAATTTTAAAAAATTATCAAACTTATAGGACCAATTTCAAAAGGAGTAAATCATGTGGACTGAAATAAAAAACTTGCCAACTTATTGGGCAAATAAATTTATAATCCCTAAAATAATCATCACCCATGTTTGATTACCCCATCTCATTTATAATCATTTTCCTTAATCAATTTTTCGTACCACAGGTCCACAACCAACAGCTTCCTTTTATCAATTCTTTTTTAAAATTTGAGAATAATACCAGTGATAAACCACCTTAAATACAAACTCTCATTTAACATATAAGAGAGTAAAAAAGTAAAATAAAATTTCATTCTCATTTATATTGAAAAAATTAAAATAAACATCCCCTTATTTTAATTGATTGTTCATGTACTTATACTGTGTTTATTTTATTGTATATAAGTGTATTATGTAAATAACATACCGTTATTTCGTATTTACTTTGTATTTAAAATATCGGGTTATTCAACTAACCGGTTTAAATCTTTTTTATTTCTTCAATTTTAACCGGCCAAATTGGGCGGATAATTTTAACCCGCGCACTGAAGCTTGTCTTTAATCCACCCCTACTCCAATGCGTCTGTGTTTCTTCTCAGTTCTCACGATGGATCACGGTCGTGGAGGTGCTTTCCGGCGATGGATCACGGCCACAGAGGTGCTTTCCGTTCACCCAAATTGATTTCTGTGATTTACCCTCATTACAATCCTTTCTTCATTTCTCATCTGGAGTAAGCGAACGCGGCTGCCCGTTTTGGCGGCAGAGCCATGCTGTGGCGAAGTCGCAAAGCTGAGTAGCAGAGCCATGCGGCGGCCGCCGTTATTTCTGGAAAAGAGTCAATTGAAAGGTACGCCATGGAAGAACTTTGGGAAAAGTATGCCGATTGAAAGAGGCCATCTGTCTCATTCCTTCTTTGGTTATCTTGATTCCTTTCTTTGGCCGATTGTGTAATTTTCAGGCTCTGGTTATTTTCATTTCTAAGCCCTAAAAATTGAATCTTGGGGCTCTGGTTATTTTGATTTCTTGTGGAAGCTCTGTAATTTTGGAAACCTTTGCAATTTCTTAAGCTCTGGTAATTTTGATTTCTGCAGATTTTGCTTAAACTGTGGTAATTTTGATGTCTGTAAAGTACATTATTCAGCACATTTTTTCTGCAGATTTCTGGTAATTTTGATCTCTCGTTATTTTGGTTAAGCTCTGGTAAGTACATTATTCAGCACTAAATCAACACTAAATCAATTAATTGTAAACGACACTGTTTCGAATGGTTATCCCAGGTTATCTCTTTCATTTAAGATATCCCAGGTTATCCCTTACCTGGGAAGTAAACACAGCCGGTTATCACCATATTAGTGGGTATATAAGTTTGTGCCCACCGTGGGTACAAGTTCGATTATAATTGTATGAGGGGATAACTTTTATGAAAGAGCCACATATTTGTTGCATTCGGAAAAAACTAAGTGCTTTCTTGAAAAAATAAATATTAAAAGTAAACATTGCTCCAATGAAGAAGTAAACTAAAACGAATGCACCTTTACATAGTAGAACTGGTTGAATTGACCAAAATTATATATCTGGCCTGCTTATATAATAATTTTAGGAGAAAATTAAGAAATATTTTAAGGTTGAATTCGTTCAATTTTAGATGTCTTATCTTCCTGTCTTTTGCTCCCAATGTTTTGATCTTATGACTAATTTATTTTCAACATTGGATCTAACTTTTAATAATTTCTACTTCAATCCTTTCTGAGCTTAGCCAAAGTGATCAATGATGTCTCCGTTTTGGATCATCATCATCATCATCTTCTTCATCACAGCTGCTTTCTTATCTTGTTCCGTTGACTCCCAGCCGTTTGATTATCCAACTGCAAATCTCACTTCTTCTTGGACCAACAGTGTGTCTGCAGATCATTCGACGAAATTTATGAATAATGCAACTGTTAGAGCCATTCTCCTTAGAGGAACTTTTGGTCCAAAATATGCTTGTGGTTTCTATTGCAGTGGAGCTTGTGAGAATTACCTGTTTGCTATTTTCATAGTTCAAACGAGCAGCCGTGGAGACATCACTTCGTCATTCACGGGATTCCCTCAAGTTGTCTGGTCTGCCAACCGAAACAATCCTGTCAGAATCAACGCCACGTTGGAGCTGACAGGCGCGGGGCGCGTTGGCGTGGTCCACCAACACAGCTGGGAAATCAGTTGTGGGCTTAAATTTGACAGAAACAGGGAATCTTGTCCTTTTTGATGTGAAAAACTCCGCAGTTTGGCAGTCTTTTGATCACCCAACTGATGTGTTGGTGCCAGGGCAGATCCTTGTATCTGGTACGAATCTTACAGCAAGTGCTTCGTCGTCTGAAGGAGGGGTGTATTCTTTGTCAATGACTGATAGAGGTTTAGCTTCTTATATTCAATCGGATCCTCCACAGGCGTATTATCGGCACATTTATGCTGGCACTAAGCCAAATGCTGAAGCAAGTTATGCTAAGTATGGAAATGGAAGTCTAGATTTGTTTGTAAATGTAGTCGAGCCTCAGAAGCCCTACATGTCATATGCAATTTCTCAAATTACTGAGGGTGCTCAGTACTTAAAGCTGGAGCCTGATGGGCATCTTCGGGCACATCAGTGGAATCAGACAGAAGTGGATGACATTTTGAAGGACTATATTGATGAATGTCAATATCCTTTGATTTGTGGAAAATATGGAATTTGCTCAGGTGGACAATGTAGCTGCCCAAATGGGACAAGCTTTAGGGAGATAAATGAAAGACGTCCTGATCTGGGGTGCTCCGAAGTTATTCCTGTCACGTGTGAAGATTCGGACAGCCATAGATTCTTGGACCTTGTTGATGTAAACTACTTCGCCTTCGTTGTTGATATTAGTAGTGTAGATATGAAGAGCTGTAAGGAGGCCTGTTTGAAAAATTGTTCTTGCAAAGCTGCTGTTTTCCGCTATGGCTCAAATTCTTCTAATGGTATATGCTATTTGCCGTCCGAAATCTTTTCGTTGATGAATAATGATAAGGATCTGACTCACTACAATTCATCAGTATCCATAAAAGTGCAGATTGCTCCAAATGCAACTCCCACTCTTGCTGAAAAATTGACTAGCATTTTAGGCCCAATTTTGGGATCAATTCTAGGAGTGGCTTGTGTAGCTGTTGTTGTTTTCGTGTATCGAAGGAGGGGAAAATCCGAACAGGTGGTGGAAGAGTACTTAGATCATGTGCCAGGGATGCCCACCAGATTTTCTTTTGGAGAGTTAGCAACTGGAACAGACAACTTCAGCAAGAAGCTTGGTGAAGGGGGATTTGGTTCAGTTTTCGAAGGGTCATTCGTTGATGGCACGAGAATCGCAGTGAAGCGCCTTGATGGGGTCGGTCACATTAAGAAGTCGTTTCTGGCGGAGGTTGAAAGCATTGGCAGCATTCACCATATCAACTTGGTGAGATTAATTGGCTTTTGTGCAGAGAAGTCTCAGTGGCTTCTGGTCTACGAGTATATGTGCAACGGCTCTCTAGACAGGTGGATATACTGCAGAAGAGGTCAAGGGACGGCGCTTGACTGGAACCACAGAAGCAAGATCGTCCTTGATATTGCTAAAGGGTTGGCCTATCTTCACGAGGATTGCAGGCAAAAGATCATCCACCTCGATATCAAGCCTCAGAACATACTTCTTGACCAGCATCATAACGCCAAACTCGCTGATTTTGGATTGTCTAAGCTCATTGACAGGAACCAAAGTCAAGTGATAACAACCATGAGAGGCACTCCTGGTTATCTAGCCCCAGAATGGCTTAGTGCAGTTATCACAGAGAAAGTAGACGTTTATAGCTTTGGAGTTGTGATTCTTGAAATTGTGTGTGGTAGGAAGATTTTTGAGCAATCTAGGCCAGAGGAGGAAAGATATTTAATGACACATTTCAAAGAAAAAGCCGAGCAAGGACAGTGGTTGGATCTGGTGGACGAATGTTGTCTGGATTTGGTGTCGAATGTAGGAGAAATCGAGAAAATAATGCAAATCTCAGCTTGGTGTTTGCAGAGTGATCACGAGAAGAGGCCTTCTATGTCCAAGGTGGTCACGGTTTTGGAGGGTGTTAAGGATGTCCCGAAAGACATTGATTACAACTTGTTGATTCCACAACATCTGAATAATAAAATCCCACGAGTTAGCGGCCTTGATTGTACTAGCTTACTTCCTTCAGTTCTATCAGGACCGCGATGACACTACTATCCTATGATGAACGAAACGAGGACTTGAGCACTGCTTATAAGGTCCATAAAGGTGCCCAAAATCAGCAAGTTTGACGTTGTAATGTTTGTCTACAAGTATGTTATGAGGCTTGATGTCTAGCTGGATGATCTTCTGCTTGCAATCTTTGAAGATAGGCCAATCCCTTGGCAATGTCGAGGATGGTCTTTCTTAAAATAGTACATTAATTTAATGAAATAACATCTAAATGCATCTTAATAATATATATATGGTGAACAATGTTGTTGGAAATGACTTCTGGATATGAGTACAGGCTCCAGCTCTTCTCTCAGCAGGAGTTGGAAATATTTCTAGCAATCTGTAATTTTATACACACAAAGAAGAATTTGAGAGATAGGAAATATGCAGTTGAGAAAGTAACATAGCTTTGACGTAACAATTTCTCCAAGTAAATTCAGATTAATTAAAATGGGAAAATATTTTTCTCCAATAAATAATACTGTCTCCATCCCTTTTTAACATTTTGTCAAAATAGGCATCGTTTATAAAAGTTTTTTTTTCCAATAAAATAATGTATTCATTACACTTTCTTTCTGTCATATTGCATTTTTTTTATTTTTTTATTTTTCCTATATACACTTACCACCAAGAATTTTATAAAAATATAATCGTTCTCCAAACGTTAAACTTAAAGGGTGATAGAGAGAGTGTGTATATTGAAGAATAAAAATATAAGCTAAAATTATTCACGCAACATACTATTGTAAGAAAAATCAAGATGAGGAGAATAACTGAAAATATAAGCTAATAAGTAACACAAAATTTTCTATAAACAAATTGTATAGTACGAAATTTAAATCATCATATGTAATAACACAATTAGTATATATATATATATATATATAGTGGTATCAATTTCATTTTATAAAATAAATTTCACAAAAAATCTGCTAAAAAAAGTAAATTGAAAAAATAATTAATTCTTCTATGAAACTTGTTCATAATATGGAATTAATAATATTATGTACATTCGATGATACAATTAAACTTACAAAGTTACAATTTTTTTTATATAAAGTTGAGTTTACGTGAACTCGATTTCGTCAAATATCATTATTATGTGTACGTTCACTATTATATAATACGTCATCATTTTCACAAAATTAAGTATATTTTTATATCAATGTTAATATATACTCCTGCATAATAGTGATATGAGTAATGTGAATTTGTGTTCAAAGGAGATCTACTCATAAACTAAAACTCCAATATAAAATATTATGATATTAGCAAATGTACTTAATAATATTAGTTACATATTATAAACAAATTTTGCAGGAGAGTGATTCAATAGTAAAAGAATTACCAATTAGGCAAGGCCAATATGAGAGAAGAACGAATTTAGGTGATGATTAAATTAAAAAAAATTAAAAAAATAGATTAATAAAATTATCATAGTTCATTTTCTTAAACGAGTGATAATAACAATCACAAATTAATAGTCATACTGCATAAGTTTAGAATCAACTTAACTATGATTCATAATATTCAATGAAACTACAATGCATGTATCCCACTGTTCATAAAAAATATAATCATTTATTTTATTTATCCGTTCAATACTCATTCAATAAAAATAATTACTTAATTATCACACTTTAATTATTACTTAATTACTCAAAAATTTATTGATTTTATACTCTCAAATAATCACTTTATTTATAAATAATTTTATCATATTTTTTAATTTATCTAATATTTTTTTAAAAATTTGTGTTCATTAATTCTTGTAACATAATTTTCTTAAATGGAGGATGCATTACATTCAACCAATCATCACCTAAACATCTAATATTCAAAGTACAGCACTTGGATTTAAACATCCTAATAAGAGCACAAAAATGCATTTTAGTCATATTTAATAATTAACTTTCTAGAGTGATCTAATAGTGTAAATTTGAGATTTATAAATATAATTTTCTTTTGTTATGAAGTTTTATACGTTAAAATGTTAGAGATGGCCTAAAAAATACTACCTCCATACATAAAAAATATGCTCACATTTTTTCACGTGGTTTAATGCAATATATCAGAAAGTATTATGGGATATCGTAATATCCGTTATGAATAAAAAGAATTAAAGTATCCTCTATTTCCCGTTGATCTTTAATGAACAAATTGAAAGATGAAAATAGTTCATGATAAGCTTATCATCAAACTGTCTTAAAGTATCATATATTTGGTCAAGTGTATCAAAATATTCATCAGGAGTATCAAAGATTGGGATCAATAAAATCTATTACAACTATAACATAATACTATTGACCCAAAATTTTGTTACATCTGATGAGGTTTTTGATACTCCTGATTAAATGTTCGATACTTTAAGCTTATCACGAACTATTTTCTACAAAATTTTACCATTGTGGATACTAAGAAGTACTTGTTAGTGGAATTTACTTAGCAGAGCTGCATAAATTGTTGCAGGCATGGTTACTTTGGAAGGAAAATAGGGAATTGGAGCTGATGGATCCATGTTACAACCAACACATATGAGGAATCCCAAGTAAAGAGGTTCATTCAAGTCGGGTTATTATGTGTTCAAAATGTAGCAGACGACAGGCCCGCAATACCTTCAGGGTATGTTTGGTTTAGGGGACTAATTAGTCAATCCCCCAAACACGGGACAGGAATAGTCCCGTGTTTGGGGGATTGACTAATTAGTCCCCTAAACCAAACACACCCTCAGTGTTTCTTATGTTGAGTTCAGAGGACTCTGTGTTGCCTCAGCCCGAGAAACCCGGATTTTTCGTGCACAATGGTTCCAGGTCTCCTCAGAGGAATGAGTCTGGAGGTTGCATAACTATGAGTGAGGTAGAAGCCAGGTAGTCGTGGAAGGATCATTTCGTATTTTATCTCATTAAACACATTTGAGCCTAGTAATAACATCACACTTACTTTATAAAAAAAGAAAAGAAAAGAAAAAGAGATAGATTATTTTATCCATTGAACCATTCAATATGTACTAATTTCATGGACAATTTTTTTTAGAAGTCAATTTAATGGTTAAATGTAATTTTGACACGATTTTTGGGATTTTAAGTTGATGTTTCATTTTAAAAAAATAAAACTGATTGGTATTTATATATTAGTTAAAGAAATATTATATTTACTAATTGGTTCAAAATATTTGTAAATATATATAAATTTTTTGTGCATAGAACATAATTTTTATTTGCACAAAATCAATTTGTAATAAATTTTGATTTTCTGATACCGATAATTTCCTTGATGTTTCAGTTCAATTTTGAATTTTTATAAATTTTGATTTTCAATTTGCCTGAATAAATTTGCAGTGTATTGGTGTAATGACAAATAAAAAATACGAGATTTTAAATAAAATAGGATGGTTAAATAGAAAAGGAAGGGGTAGTTGTTAAAAAGATGCCTACTTTGGCATATTATTATTATTATTATTTATATGTATTCGAAAGACCATCGGCCACCAGTTTTGATATTACCACTGTCTTATGTCAAACATCCACACAAGTAAAATGAATTAATTAGGCAACAAAGCATCGTTGACTTCAGCTACCAATAATGTTGAATCGAACTTTGCATCATTTCTGCTTCATTCCTGTCCGAGCTTAGGCAAAGTGATCAACGATGCCTCAATTTCGGGCCATCACAATCTTTGTCACAGTTGCTTTCTTTTCTTCTCTAGCTACTGTCAAATCCCAGCCGTTCGATTATCCAAATGCAAATCTCTCTTCTTCTTGGATCAACAGTGTCTCTGCAAATCATTCTGTGAGTTTTGTTAATAATTCAACCGTTAGAGCCATCCTTCTTAGAGGAACTTTTGGTCCGAGATATGCTGCTGGTTTTTATTGCAATGGAAGCTGCGAAACCTATCTGTTTTCTGTATTCATAGTCCAAACAAACAGTATTGGATACATAGTGATGCCCTCAGTAGGCTTCCCTCAGGTGGTCTGGTCAGCCAACAGGAACAATCCTGTCAGAATCAACGCCACGTTGGAGCTGACAGGCGCGGGGGATTTAGTCCTCCGTGACGCGGATGGCTCGCTGGCGTGGTCAACCAACACCACTGGAAAATCAGTTGCAGGCCTGAATTTGACAGAAACAGGGGATCTTGTCCTGTTTGATGCCAACAGCTCTGTAGTTTGGCAGTCTTTTGATCATCCTACTGACGCCCTGGTTCCAGGGCAGGTCCTGAAATCTGGTATGAATCTTACAGCAAGTGCTTCTTTAACAAATTGGGCTAATGGAGGTTTGTTTTCTTTGTCAATGACTGATAGAGGCCTGGTAGCTTCTATACAATCTGATCCTCCGCAGGTATATTATGATTACATTGTTTCTAGTAATAAGCGGAATGTAGAAGCAAGTTATGCTAAGTATGGAAATGGAAGTCTGGATCTTTATGTAGATGGAGTCGAGCCACAGAAGCCAGACAGGTCGGAAGCTCTTCCTTTAAGTGGTGATGCTCAGTATATGAAGTTGGGCTCTGATGGGCACCTTCGGGTTTATCAGTGGGGAGGATCATGGACTGAAGTAGGTGACATTTTGACAGGTTATTTTGGCGGGTGTCAATATCCCATGGTTTGTGGAAGATATGGAATTTGCTCTAACGGGCAATGTAGTTGTCCAAATGGGACGAGCTTTAGGCAGATAAACGATAGGCGTCCTGATCTGGGTTGCACTCAAGTTATTCCAGTTAAGTGTGATGATTCAAACAATCACGGGTTCTTGGACCTTGTTGATGTAACCTACTTCAGCTTCATTGCTGATATTAGTAGTGTGGATATGAGTAGTTGTAAAGAGGCCTGCTTGAAAAATTGTTCTTGCAAGGCTGCTGTTTTCCAGTATGGCTCGAATTCTTCAGATGGTAGGTGCTATATGCCATCCGAGGTGTTTTCGTTGATGAATAATGATAAGGATCTGAGTCACTACAATTCTTCTGTATCTATTAAAGTGCAGATTGCTCCAATTGCGACTCCGACTCCTGATGAGAGAAAGACTAGCTTATTGGGGCCGATTTTGGGATCAACTCTTGGGATATTCTGTGTAGCTGTTGTTGGGACAATAGTTTATGAGTACCAAAGGAGGAGGGGAAGATCTGAAGAAGTGGAGGAGGACTATTTAGATCATGTTCCAGGCATGCCCACCAGATTTTCTTATGAAGAGTTGGAAAATGCAACTGGCAACTTCAACAAGAAACTTGGTGAAGGAGGATTTGGTTCTGTTTTCGAGGGGTCGCTCAATGATGGCACAAGAATTGCAGTGAAGCGCCTTGATGGAGTCGGTCACATTAAGAAGTCGTTTCTGGCAGAGGTTCAAAGTATTGGCAGCATTCACCATATCAACTTGGTGACACTAATTGGCTTTTGTGCAGATAAATCCCACAGGCTTCTGGTTTACGAGTATATGTGTAATGGCTCTCTAGAAAAATGGATATACTGCAATGGACAAGGGATGATGCTCGACTGGAACCACAGAAGAAGGATCATCCTCGACATAGCCAAAGGATTGACCTATCTTCATGAAGACTGCAGGCAAAAGATTATCCACCTTGACATCAAGCCTCAGAATATACTTCTTGACGAACAGCACAACGCCAAACTTGCTGATTTTGGGCTGGCTAAGCTTATTGATAGGAACCAAAGTCAAGTGGTAACAACAATGAGAGGCACTCCCGGTTATTTGGCCCCGGAATGGCTTAGTGCAGTTATCACAGAAAAAGTAGATGTGTATAGCTTTGGAGTTGTGATTCTTGAAATTGTGTCTGGTAGGAAGATTTTCGAGCAATCTAGGCCAGAGGAGGAAAGATACTTACCGGCCTATTTCAAGAAAAGAGCCGAGCAAGGAGAGTGGCTAGATCTTGTGGACAACTGTTGTCTGGATGTGGAGACCAATGTAGGAGAAATTGAGAAAACACTGAAAGTTTCAGCTTGGTGTCTGCAGAGTGATCACGAGAAGAGGCCTCCTATGTCTACGGTGATCAAGGTATTGGAGGGTCTGGTGGATGTCGAAATAGACATTGATTACAACTTCTTGATTCCACAGCCTCTAGTTAGCCGAATCCAAGAAGTTAGTTCCCGTGATGTGACTCCTTTACTTCCTTCGGTTCTATCAGGACCGCGATGAAAGTACTATAAAAGTACCATAGATATCAGTGAATACAAGTTCTAACCTGAGTTTTTCCCATTTTATCTTGATAAACGATGTGGTGACAGCCGGATGGGGATGCTGACATCGTGTGGTGGCTGGATGGGGATGGCTACGTTGGACTGGACTGGACAGGGAGAGCTAACTTGAGTTTCTCCCCACTTTAAGAACCACCTATTTGTTCGTAGTTTAGGAAACTTCTCCATCTAGTCTATTGCTAGCTATAAGCCTAGAACAAATTCATGAATTGATGTCCAAATATATTTGTGGGTGCTTTAATAATGATATAGATGCTTTGCTACTATTATATTTATTTATTCACATAAAATAATTAGACACTATATATTTATGCATCTGACTCTTAATATTGAGCCCATATGAGAGACATTTCACACACTGCACATGATGTCAAAATTGAAAAATCCCAAGTTTCAAAACAATCGCCCAAAATCCAAAAGGAAAACCAAGTGCCATAGCTATATAAAAATCTCTGTTTATGTACTTGTCATCTTCATGATCGTCATCAAACTTAGGCTCTTCATTATTATAAGTTCCATCACCGGGACAAGATTTCAAGATTTGTTGCCCACAGAGTCCTGAATTGCCCGCAAATGCTGATCCGTTGAAAGTGAGCATCGGGCCTGTGAACGGAATTCTACCTGACAAGTTATTCCAGGACAAATCTAAGACCCCGAGATGGCCTAATTGTGCAAGACTTGCTGGAATCTCGCCAGCAAGCATGTTTCTTGATAAATCAAGAAAATTTAACAACTCGAGCTGACCAATGTCTTGAGGAATGCGTCCAACCAAGCTGTTCCTCGAGAGGTTCAGACCAATCAATCCCAACAGTTTTGCCATCTCAGAAGGGATTTCGCCAGTCATAGCATTGCTTGAGAAATCAATGAGCTTAACCAGGCCCAAGTTGTTGATGTACTTGACCTCTTTTCCCTTCCACATTAGGCTTGCACTAGCCAAGGAGTTGCGCTGTGGTGCAATGCCATTGGTCAGACTTGCTAGATCCCATCCAGGATTGTAAACAAAGAGCAGAGGGGACGGGCGCTGCCACTTTACAGTCATGATAGTGAGATTGTATAAGCACTTTGGTATTATCCCAGAAACCTTGTTTGAAGAAAGGTCTAGTATCTGGATTTCAGTCAGATGGCATAAGCTTGAAGGAATATTACCATACATCTGATTGGATGACAGGCTTAGAACCACAAGTCGCGAGAGGTTGTCGCCTATCCAGGGCGGAATTCTGCCACTCATCTTGTTGTAAGCAAGATCAATCATGCCCAAACTCGTGCAGTGTCTCATTGAAGCTGGAATTCCCCCCGACAAACTATTGTTTCGCAGTTGAAGCAAAGAAAGAGCGTGCAGTGAGCCAAATGAATCTGGGATGTTCCCTGAAAAACGATTGTCTGCCAAGTTCACATATTCTAGTCTATCAAATTCGTTGAAACAGTTGGGAATCTGGCCGGAGAACAGGTTGTTTGAGAGGTCAAGCACCAACCAGAACTTGACACGGCACAGAAAAGTGACGGACCCTGCAAGTTTGTTGCTAGACAGGTCCAATCTTACTCCATTAGCTGGAATAGGTGGCTGAGAGCTGCTACTAAAATTGAAGAACAAAATATCAGGAACGACACCATAAATCTCGTTGTTTGATGCATTGAAATGCACCAGTTTACGCGATACATCACCAAACCAAGAGGGAATTGTGTCTATTATCTTTGTATGTGATATGTCAAGATAAACTAGTTCAGTCTGCACACGAAGCCATTGAGGAAAGTAGGGTCCAATGCCACATTGCACGAGGCTCAGGTACATTAGTTGGAACGGAGGAAGCCACGAAGGCCTAATCTTTACAAGAAATGAGTTGGATTGCAAGTCTAGCACCCGTAGACGTGGCAAATGAAGCATGGCCTCCGTGATTGTGCCTTCCAGGTCATTCGACCCGAGGCACAATATCTCCAACTCAGATAGATCTCCAATGCCTTGGAATAACGTTCCATTGAAGAAATTGTCGTTGAGATATAGCTCTACCAAAGATGAAGAAAATGAAAGATCACGAGGAACCAAGCCTGTAAGCATGTTACTAGACAGATCAAGAACAGCAAGAAACGGAAGGCGCAGGTAGCCTTGTGGGATCGAACCATTCAACTTGTTATACCCGAGTTTCAGCTCAACCAGAGATGAGAGCATCGACATGTAAGGAACAGCTCCGGTTAACATATTACGACTCAAATCAAGACTCTGCAACACACTCCCAGACAAGTTCATCACTAGTTCGGACAGCAGTCCAGTTACACTGTTGGAATTCAGATTCAAGTACACTAAGTTGCTCATATTGCCAAGGTATTTAGGAACCCCGCCTTCAAGATAACAATACGAGAGATCAAGATGCGAGAGGAACTCCATGTTTTCAAAAGCTTCAGGAAAAGGGCCAGTCAAGTTGTTATCAGAGAGATTGATGGAAGTGAGGCTAGTGGTTGAGTTTAACAACCAAGAAAACACATCGTCCCTCGTAAGAAGATTACTCGAGAGATCAAGAATCACAAGAGACGTGGAAACATTTACCAGGGGAAGTGAATAAGGATGAACCTTTGAAGGATAGCATTTTCTCATATGGATCTCTTTTATCGAATCTAGCTTGCTGATGGCTTCCAGCCAATTCGTAGCATTCGAGATGTTAATGAAGCTAAGATCAACATACTCCAATGAACTGAGACGCGACAGCCAATCAAGGTTTTCACTGTAACAGTACTGGGTGTGACGAAGATCAAGAAACTGCAGCTTGGAAAGATTTCCAAACTGCTGCGGGATTGATCCCTTGAAGCCAGCGAAAGAAAGATCAAGATATTGTAATTCTCTGAGTGAGCCTATGAAGCTTGGGAAAGAGGAAAGATTGAAATCATTATAACTGAGATCAAGATAGTTTAAGTATGGCAATCCAAGCAATGAGCTGCTCATGGTACCTCTTAGAGGCGCACTTGACCGGTAAAAGTCAGTGTGCGGGGCTCCAAGATCCAACTCTGTGACATGATTACTCTGTTTATGGCAACGGACACCTCCCCACTGGCAGCAGTCATCGGTGCTCCAAGACGAGAGACGAGCATGTTCATCAATGAGCATGTTCTTGATCTCAAGAAGGGCTCGTCTCTCCGTCTCGGAACACCTGATCCCTCTGTTAGCCTCGGCCGAATGTCCGAGGATAATTCTCGGGTGTTTGTGTGAGCTTAACAAGCTCACCACACACAACAGATGAAGAAACTGAAAGAAATGAAATCGAACGGTTGTCATGAGGTGCAGGAGAAATATGTCTTGGGAATTTGGTATGAATATGATGACGGTTTCGATTGTTTCAGCTGTCCTTTGTATAACGATCATGTAAGAGAAGGAGATAATTTTTTTATATGTCGTGATACAGTGATACAATTAAATGAGATATAAATTAAGCATAACTCATTATTATATTATATTGAAAGAGAATAAATGTTAATTTATATACAATGTCTCTTGTCTCATTTTTACATTATTTTGAGAACTACGGAGACTAATCTGCTAACCTACTCTTTGGGGAAATTTGAAAAGGTCATTTCACAATTACTTATTAAAATATCGAGGAAGAAAAGTTTGTGTATGCCAAGAAGGAAAAACAAAGAAATTTAGCAACTAAATTATTCTGTAAAATTAATTTTTTCATCTACGACCTCTTTAAAATAGCTTATAAATTTTTTTTAGAATGTTTAATAAAATAAAATATTTAATAACTTATAAGATATTTTTTTTTATATTTCATAAATTGTAAAAAAAATTAAGATATTTTAATTTATTTTTTTTCACCACCTCCACCTTCATCTCGGATCATGCCACTACCCCTCAACATCTATCTCAATATAAAAGATAATAAATATTTATCTTTTATAAAATTAATTTTTTAAAAAAGTATAATAAATTATTAAATAATTTATAGATTGTATTAGCCAAATACTTTAACAACTACTTAAAAATAATAATCATGTAAATTAGTTTACCTAGTCATTTGACTTCTCATTTTAATGGGACACCCAAATTCAATTTCTTTTAAAAATAAATTAAAAGAGATAGTGGCTGAAAGAATAAATTTGTTGAAAATATAGTGAACTAATTTCTAAAAAATTTCTCTGAATCATTAATTGCATCTAGTATGATGTTTTTTTTTTTTTTGCATCTAGTATGATGTTTCCTAGAAAGGCTTCATTGGAAATTTGGAATATTCATAAGGGATTTGTCGCCCGCCAAATACAGAAATACTATACATAGCGTTTAAAATATCTATAACTATATAATAATAAAATCTTATTCTTTTTTTGAAACTTATTTAAATTCATAAGCTACTTTCTAAAATTATTATTTAAATTAATAATATAATTAGATTTATTTAATAAAAAATTTGAAAAGACTCACATTAAATTTAAAAAAAGTGCATGGGGTTTCAATTCTTTTGCAAAATATAAATAATCCTAATTTAACCCGTAATGACATCATTGTATAACTAGGTGAGTTAGCTCACTTGGCCACCGATTTCCTCATTTAAGTGAGTGACCCGGGTTCAATTCTTTTTGGAAACGAATAGGAGGGAGATATAAGTGTATGGAGACTTGTATTTTCAATAAATTATATAGAATATTTAATTTTATTGAAAATTAATAATTGAAGTAAATACTCCTTTCATCCTAAAATTACTTGCATACTTAATTTCATATACAAAATGACTTCGTAAAAGTGTGAGCATGAGTTGAAATCGAGGAAATATATTTTATCGTGCATCACACGGGTATAATACTAGTGTCATTAATAACATCGTGTTTTGATAAATTACTAAGAATAAGTCTACCAATCTAGTTTACGGATTCTCTCTATTTCCATGTGTAAATTTTTATGAATTCTGAGAAGAGATCAAAACTAAAATAATTAATATAAATATCAATTTATGGGATCTATGCAAGGATTAAAATTTCGCGAAATTTCGCCGAAATTTCGGAAATTTGAGGGTACCGATATGGAAATTCACTTGAACGATTATTTTTCCAAAATTTCGGTCAAATTTCGGTAAAATTTTGGGAAATTTCGGCGAAATTTCGATATCGGTCCAGGGCAATTCAAAATGTGCAGATTATCGAGAAATATCGTGGAAATTTCGGTAATTTATCGGTCAAAATTTCGGAAAATTTCGGGAAATTTTCGGAATTTTTTTTTCTCTAATTTGATGACTTGGTACCATTATTGCTTAGACCAAAATGATCTTTATTTTTTTACATTTGAGGCTCATAGGACATCATTTTGGTATTAGTTGTGTAATATTCAATAATTATGAACAATTGTTGTATCGTTTTATATGTCTTACGTATGTTTTCTTGATATGTTTGTTGTAAAATTCTCATTTTATTGTGATTTTAAGTTCAATTAATGTATTAAGACTAGTAATAATATTGTCTAAAATTTCATGTTAAATTTCCATCATTTTAATGAAATTTCCGTGAATTTTCTATTTTTTACCGATATCGATATTCGATATCGATATTTCCACCGATATATCCATAAATTCAGGGTACCGATATTTCCGTCGATACCGATATTTTCATCCTTGGATCTATGATATTAGATGAGGTCTATATAAAAACCAAACTATTAATGCACATTGATCGTTATATTATATTACGTTGACCCGTTATTAACATGAATTTTCACTACGATTAAAAATTACTCTTGCTATTCACCAATTATTCTACAGTTTTTTTTTAAATATTGCATTTTCTGCCTTTTATTATGAAAATATAGTGATATTTAGAGGGTTTACGGAAATAAGTAGAAACGTGAACGCAGTTCACGATTTTGAAAAAAACGTGAACTGCATTCACGATACCCAAACGGCGTTGTTACTCCATTAGCCAAATTACTCCCCATCATACACACACCCAACCAATTATATATCCCCCAATAATAAAGGATTCCCGCCGCCACCCCTCCCCACCCCACACACACTTATTACACCAATTATAACCCCTGTCCAAAAAAAAAAAAAAAAAAAAAACTGCTGTTATATTAATTAAATTTCAATGATACATTAATAAAAAATTTGATAATATTATTAGGAATTAATTAAAAATTTTATAATATTAGTATGAATTATTCACCGATGATGATAATTATTTATTGAAGAATTATTTTTATCGAGAATTAATTATAATTAAATATCCTAAAAAATAAAATAAGTTGTAGTTCAATAAATATGTCTCTTTTGAAATTTGTTGACTTGTACTAGAATTTTATAAATATAAAAAAATTCACACCCTCAAAAGAAAGGAATCGTGTAGTATAAGTAAGTATAGAGACAAGTAGTATCGAACTCACATTATGTAAAACTAGGAGCAAATGTTTATTTATTTTTTGTTGAAATTATAGAAAAATAAAAACCTAACTATAAATTGAAATTGCAATGGGGGATTGTGTTCCTAAACTCTAACAATTATGCAACAAGATAAATCAAGAGGATTCGAGACAACTTAACTAACTATTAAACCTTAATAAAAATCCCAACACTAAAAGAAGTTGAATTTGAGTAGTAAACTAAACTAAATCAAAGCAATGAGAACCTAACTTTTAAACTGCTAATGCAAAGGTGAGAATGTATACTCCGAATTTAATTCACTAGGCATCCCTCTATTCGTAGGTAGTTCAATAAACACGCAATGTATTTTAATTCACTTATATAGAGTCGCTATATGCAATTATTTTTTAGACAAAATAAATACGTTGTTGCCTAACATCCAACAAAATGTGACAACGGAAGTCATCATAAGCATTTAAATTGACGATGTGAAAAGAAATAATGCATTTAATATATTGTTTTTTATTATTCTTTTTCGCTAAGTATAACTTTAAAATTTACATGCATTCTTATTTATTAAAATAAATACTACTAATAAATACTATATAGTACTAAATAAAAAATTATTTACAGTGCACAAATTTCAAAATAGACATATTTATTAAACTACAACTTATTTATTTTTTAAATTAATTCCTAACAATATTATTAAATTTTTTATTAATGTGTCACTGATATTTAATCAATAAATACTGTTGATATTTATACAAAATAAAAAATACAAAACAATTTATTATAGCAGTTTTTTGGGATTTTTTTAATATGAGAAATTTCAAGACCACTCAAAATATAATCAAAGAGAAAATGTAAATTTTATATAATCATTAATGAGGGGGGAGTGTTGGCCAGGGGTATAATTGGTGGGAGTGTTTTATTTGGATGGGGGCACAATCAATTATAGCATGAGATTGGTTGGGTGTGTGCATGTATGGTGGGGAGTAATTTGGCTAACGGAGTAACAGCGCCGTTTGGGTATCGTGAATGTAGTTCACGTTTTTTTTTAAATCGTGAACTGCATTCACGTTTCTACTTATTTCCGTAAGTCCTCTAAATATCACCCTATTTTCATAATAAAAGGTAGAAAATGCAATATTTAAAAAAAAAAACCTTATTCTACTATATATTCACAATTTATAAATCAAAACTATGATCCAATATTCACTGGTATTATCAATAGAACTTTTGAGGTCATAAATTTGTGGACATGCCAAAAAATATATAATATCGCTATTTTATCCATAGAACAATTAATCCATAAAATAATTTCATTTTATCCAAAAGTTTGGACTTTTAGACGTCATGGGTCCAATTATGATGAATTCATGGCAGTGGACCCGTCTTTGCCATGGAGCACAGGCGTCAGTTTCTTGCCAAATAGTTCATAGATTGACAATAACTTACATTAGTGTTGTGGATCATTTTATAAATTTTCCTATTATTTATTGGGAAACACTATTTGTATTTAAAGAAGAAATTTGAATTACGGCAAACAAAACAGAAATTGAAACGGAAGGGGCCGTTTTTGTCGGCATCGCGCTACTAACTTTATTAATTAATTAATCTAAAACTAGTTTTGCTTTAATTACGAAAGGAGAGATGTTGCCTACATTTTGGATCATCTTCTTCTTCTTCTTCCCAACAATTACTCTCTTCTCTTGTCTACCTCCTCCTGTCACCCCATTACATAGCCATGCAAATCTCTCTACTCTCTGGATCATTAATTACGACAATTTCACTGAACCATATTATTATTTACCATCACCTGTAAGAATCATCCTTAGCAGAGAAAATACTTCTGGTCCACAATATTCCTGTGGATTCTTTTGCACCACTCGCCCCTGTTATCATTCTTATCTGTTTGCTATATTTATTCTCTATATTGATACTGAAAACTACTCAAACTCACTTAACTCGGAGCCAATCTGGTCTGCCAACCGAAACAATCCTGTGGGAGACAATTCAACTTTGGAGCTGACAGGTGAAGGAAACTTAGTACTCAAAGATGAAAATGGCAAATTGGTGTGGTCTACCAATACTTCTTGGAGATCGGTTGCACGTTTAAGTTTGACAGAGATGGGAAATCTTGTTCTGTTGGATGCAAACTCCTCTGTAGTTTGGCAATCTTTTGACCATCCAACCGATTGCTTGGTTACAGGGCAGATCCTGAAAGCTGGTATGAATTTAACAGCAGAAGGAGGCCTCTATTCCATGGTGATGACAGAGAAAGGATTGGTAGCTTCGATAATGTCAGATCCTCCACAGGTATATTACCAATTAATACTTTTTGTGGAAAAGAGTAACAATAAGGAAGCAAGTTATGCTAAGTTTCAAAATGGTAGCCTGGATTTATATGTAACAAAAGTCGAGCCCATGAGTCCAGATGTGTCCATAACTATGCGTAAAGCTGCTTCATTTCGATATATGAAATTAGGTAATGATGGGCACCTTAGAGTGTTTGAATGGGAAAATATTGAAGTAGCTGATATTTTTAGGGACAATCTTGTTGATGGGTGTGGATATCCCATGGCTTGTGGAAAATATGGAATTTGCTCAAATGGGCAATGTAGTTGCCCCAGTGTCACTAATTTTAGGCCAATTAATGATAGGGAGCTTATACTTGGTTGTTCTGAGGTTGTTCCACTTATGTGTGATGCTACAGAGAATCACACTATGGTGGATATGGATAATATAACATACTTTGCCTTCGCGCCCGACATTGTTGCAACAGATATGAAGAGCTGAAAAGAGGCCTGCTTGAGAAACTGTTCCTGCAGAGCTGCTGTATTTAATGGCGCCGAGTGTTATATGCCGTCCGAGATCTTCTCATTCATGGAGTATAGTTTGGATGATCCCACCATGATCGTGTCTCTTAAAGTACAAAATGATGAATCGGTTGGTTCTCATAGAAATGGAACAAGTGGGACTGTGTTAAGGCCTGTGTTGGGAACAACTCTTGTAGTTCTTTTTGCAGCTATTGCCATTGGAACTGCTGTTTTTGTTTGCCGAAGGAGAAGGGGAAGGTCTGAAGAAGTTGAGGAGGACTATCTAGAGCATGTGCCAGGAATGCCCACCAGATTTTCTTATGAAGAGTTGGAAAATGCAACTGACAACTTCAACAATAAGCTCGGGGAGGGAGGATTTGGCTCTGTTTACCAAGGGTCGTTCGATGATGGAACAAGAATCGCGGTGAAGTGTCTTGATGGAGTCCGTCACATAAAGAAGTAGTTCCTGGCGGAGGTTCAAAGTATTGGCAGCATTCACCATATCAACTTGGTGAGGCTAATTGGCTTTTGCGTGGAGAAATCTCACAGGCTTTTGGTTTATGCATATATGTGCAATGGCTCTCTGGAGAGATGGATCTACTGCAAAAGCCACGAGAGAATGCTCGAATGGAACTGCAGAAGAAACATCATTCTTGACATAGCCAAAGGTTTGTCCTATCTCCATGAAGACTGTTTGCAAAAGATCATCCACCTAGACATCAAGCCTCAAAACATACTTCTAGACGAGCGTTTCAATGCTAAACTTGGTGATTTTGGGCTTGCTAAACTCGTCAGCAGGGACCAAAGTGATGTTGTGACAACCATGAGAGGCACTCCCGGCTATCTCGCCCCCGAATGGCTTAAGTCCGCTATAACAGAGAAGGTGGACGTTTATAGTTTTGGGATTGTGATTCTTGAAATTGTGTGTGGTAGGAAAGTATTTGAGCAATCGAGGCCAGAGGAAGAAAGGTATCTACCAACCCTTTTCATGACAAAAGCCGAGGAAGGGCTGTGGCTGCATCTGGCCGACAAGTGCTGTCTGGATGTGGACTCCAATGTAGTACAAGTTGAGGAGATGATGCAAATTGCAGCGTGGTGTTTACAGGGTGGTCCTGAGAAGAGGCCCTCTATGTCCATGGTGATCAAGATCTTGGAGGGTGTTTACAATGTCCCAAAAGACATGGATTATAGCCAGATGCAAGAAATCTGTTCTAAAGATGCAACTCCTGTATTTCCCTCACTTCTGTCGGGGCCTCGATGATTTTTTATCATGGTACGTACATTATCAAATCAAACTGTTATCTTGCATTTAATCTCATCATCTGTTGTTGGTTATGTTTGTTTTGCCTGTCCATAGATGGTTAATATTAGAAAAATTATGCAAATGAGTTAATTGAACGCATTTCTACAATAAGTTGAAGACGAAGGATTTTTTATCCTTTTTATTTTACTTTTTAGTTGGAATTTTAGGGGCACTTGGTAAAAAAAATTCTTCAATGATAATAGGAATGAGATATATACATAGTAATTATTATATGTAATGAGAATAAATGAGGTATATACCATTGTTTTTTCTCTTAAATAAGGTACTCATCACCCCCATTTGATTACCTACATCTCATCTTATAATCATTCCCTCAATCAATCCTCAATACCACAACCAACAACATATTTTTTTTGTCTACTTTTCTAAAATTGGGGCACACCATTAATGATGTTACCATCATGAACATAAACTCTCATTCAATATATGTAAGGGTAAATGAGTAAAATAAAATTTAATTCCCATTACCACTGGAGAATTTGAAAGAAGCGCACCCTTATGTGATTCTAAAAAAAAAAAAAAATCAAAAAAATTTACCCCTGGAATCAGAGACTAAAAGAAATTATCATGACATTTGAAAAAAAATTTGTTACACTTTTAAGTCATAATTAAAGAATGATATAACAAAATCATTAGAGTACTAACTGTGAGAGCTTATTGGTCCACTGGTAATACTTGGTGGCATCTTTAATTAGCACATGGCCACGTCGCCCTCACCAAGTTATTATTATAGTCTTAGTCATGTGTTTGTCAAATGCATAAAATATAATTTAAATATATTTTAAAATAATTATACTAATTATTATAATATCCTTGTGAGATTGTGAGAGTAATTTAATATATGATATATTTTTAATAATAATAATAATAATTTTTTAAACTGGGAAATATTCTGGCCCAAAATTTTCCAGTAGTGATATTAGTGATTGGACTAAAATCTCGCCACAAATGTGGAGCCAGTAAGGAGGACGTAGTCAACCACCCCTAATTTTCCAGTGCAGCCAAATTTGACTCCATATTTTAGCTGATAATTTTTAGGACATCTCCAAATTTGATTTCATATTTTTAGCTGATATTTTTTAGGTCATCTCTAACATTTTAACGTATAAAACTTAATAACAAAAGAGAATTATATTTATAAATCTCAAATTTACACTATTAGATCACTCTAGAAAGTTAATTATTAAATATGATTAAAATGCATTTTTGTACTCTTATTTAAATCCAAGTGCTGTACTTTGAGTATTATATGTTTAATGTAATACACCCTCCATTCAAGAAAATAATTATATTAAAAGTATGAACACAGATTTAAAAATAAAATTAGATAAATTAAAAATATGATTAAAATTATTTATGAATAAAGTGATTATTTGTGAGAATAAAACTTATACCACTGTTATACATCTATATATATATATATATTAACATTGCTATAAAAATATGCTTAATTTTATGACAGTGATGACATATATACACAATAGTGATATTTAACGAAATTGAATTCACATGAACTTGAATTTACACAATTTTTTTTGTAACAATAGTGATATTTAATATTTAATATTAATTATTTTCCCATTTATATATTTTTTAATGTCTATACAAATGTACAAGAAATAGATGAATTACACTTGTCAAAATATGATTCCCATATTGTCATTTGTTATGATTGATGTATCGAGTAGTTCGAGATATTAAAACTTATATATTATTATATTTTAATTTTTTTTATTTAAGTTATGAATTATTTTTAATTCTATTAAGACTTTAAACTTGAAAATGATTACATATCGACCGGTGGACACAAACTTATATATCAATTGCGAATATAATAATGATAAATAAGCAAATTCAAGCAACCAATTAAATAATAGTGAACCCTCTGCTCATGTGCATCATCATATTGATGGTAGCATATAAATTTTTAGGGAAAATATACTTTTTTGTCCTTTAAGTTTCGTTGACTTTGTTTTTCGTCCTCTTAAGTTTTGAATTTTGATTTTCGTCCTTTAACTTATAAAATATTATGATTTTGGTCCTATGACCGGTTATACCCGGTCACAGGATCAAAATCATAATTTTTTGTAAGTTAAATGACGAAAATCAAAATTCAAAACTTAAAAGGACGAAAAACAAAGTTAATAAAATTTAAATGATAAAAAAGTGTATTTTCATATTTAATTATATATTTAAATATTTATCAATTTCTTAAACTTTTGTTAGAGTTCAATTAATTTTTTTAGTTTTACCATTACTATTAAATTACATGTATAATTTTTTATTTATTTTAAAAATATACCAATTTCAAACTTTAAGAATTAATTTTAAAATTAAATAACTTCAAAGATTAAATTAAAGTTAATTTTAATTAAAGTT